>JABMCL010002572.1:67500-102500 GCA_018857735.1 Alviniconcha marisindica | reverse complement strand
GAAATACTTTATTGTCCGTTGCAATCATAACAATTAAACGGAAATATTTCTTCACTCACACCGGCTCTGCCACATTAACAATGTAGTTAAATTAAGTTGAACACATTAAAAACAGAAGCAGGTATAACACATAAAGAACAGCTGTCTAAAACATAGATATAATAGTATTTTCAATTTTGTACTCAGTGACTACTCATTCCTATAGTAACAGTTTCAATACCAAAATAAATAAATTTATAGCCTTTTGATGGCGTGGCACAATTTTTAAACGGATCGAACCCAGTTTTAAACGCTATCAGTGGAAAACTGCGAGCTATTTACAATGACGCAGACATGTTTAAATGTGGACATAATTACAATAATGTGCTTTTGACGCAAATGAGTTACCATAGCGCGCTCCGCGCACCCATTTCCTGCAGGCCGAGTTATTCGCGACAGACGTGTTTGGTCCTACTGCACTGGGGATGACGCTTAGCTGCTCGTACTTTTCTTTATACCTCCACAAACACACACACACACACACACACACACACACACACACACACACACACACACACACACACAACACACACACTCCACATACACCACACACATCACAACACACACACACACACACACACACACACACACACCACACACACACCACCACTGCACGACATACGCACGCACAGCACGCACGCACCACCACGCACCGCACCCACCCCCCCCCCACCCACACACACAAAGCAACCTGCTCACGCTGCATCGAAAATAATAATTTGTCTGTTGAATATTTTTGTATTCAAAATATCCATGCTTTACAGCTGCGGCAAATCTTGTTTCGTTTGTTGTTGTTGTTGTTGTTGTTGTTGTTGTTGTTGTTGTTGTTGTTGTTGTTGTAGTTGATTGTTTTACTTTTTCTTTTTTTTCTCTCACTCATTTTTGATATATTTGGAACAAAATACAGTTTATGGGATGAGCAGGCCCGAACATTGGTACGTAGATGAATCTGTGTCAGACATTTTTGGAACACAGAATTATACCGTGTGACCAATTTTTTCCCTTTCATTTGCTGGGGGTGAGTTTGCTGGGTCTTACAATGATGTGGGTGGGTGTTTTTTCCCCCGTCAAGGGTGCGATGTAAGCAGGTTGTTAGTTGTTGATTTTACCGTCTTTCTTTTTTTCTTTTTTCTTTTAAATTAAAGAAGATTTGTTCCCCGGTTTTTGTTTCTCCTTTGTAGGCTACATCATCTCATTCTTAGGCACCGTGAACATCGTGATTTGAATGTGGACCCCCCCCCATCCCACCCCACCCTTACCCCCACCCCACTCGCTCTCTAACTCGACATTACATACGATGCCAACGAAGAGCAGGCAATACGTTGTCTCACGACGTAGGCCTATTTGACACTTTTGTCATAACTATGACATGCCGACTAGCGACCCTTTTTATGACGTCGCTGATACAGACACTGGCACAGAATGGTAGCACTCACGGTCGTTGCTGTCGCGACTTTCAAAGGTCAAGAACAGGAGGAGAAATCGAATGAAAAACTACTCTCTCTCTCTCTGTGGTGTGTGTGTGTGTGGTGTGTGTGTGTGTGTGGGGGGGGAGGGGGGGTTGTGTGTGTGTGTGTGTGTGTGTGTGTGTGTGCGCGCGCGCGCGCGCGCGTGCGAGTGTGTGAGTTTTAAATTGTTATTCCATTCCTATAAATAAGGCCTGCGATGCTCATTCCGTTCGGTTCCCCTTTGAAAAGTTCTCCCTTTACTCACATCCTGCATTTGCATATAACATAACATACTAGAAGAAAACAATGGGCTGGAGTTAAAAGAAGCGAGAGGAGGAGGAGGCGGGGGGGGGGGGGGGGGGGGGGGGGGGGAGGAGGAGGAGGAGGAGGAGGAGTCACGCACACTGATCGTTACTGCTAGCTACGACATGCAACATATCTCTAAAGGTCGAGATAGCAGCGGCTATTTAAGCGCACAACGCGTTCAACGACAGACTTCCTGGTCACCTTTCGAAACCTTTCGTGGATCTCTCGCACCGACATAAAAGTACTTTTACTATTTTTATGAGCCGGTGGGGGGACTGTGCACGTGTGTGGTGTGGAGTTGCAATGCCATCAAAATGCGGGACCTGATCTAATCAACCACTTTGGCTTTTGGTTTTGTTGTTGTTTCAAAATTCTGCGTTTTCGAAGCGCTGACCTCGGAGTCTCGTCAGGAAGGAACGAAATTCCTTGTAGACGTCTGCTGTCATAGATCATTATAGGTTTGGCTACATTTGTGAATAAAAGGAGTTTAACAGGTAAATAATATATAGAAGAAGAAGAAGAAGAAGAAGAACTCATCACCACCACCACCACCACCACCACCAACAACAACAAAACCCCGAGAACAAAACAAAACAAAGAGAGATAGAGAAGCTTGATAAAACACAAAAGATGGAGAAGTGGACGACATACCATCCAGCAGTGTTCTTCCTCACGTTCTTCAGCTACGCCTTCTTCCACGCCGTCAGGAAAACGCTGAGCAACGTCAAGAGCACCCTCAGCGAAGAATGGACGCCATGCAACAGCATCGACAACGACATCGATGAAGACGACGTCAACGTCAGCATGACCACCATGTCGCCGGCATACTGCTTCCTGGGTAGCACCACCTGGACCAGACAAGGCACCACGAGCTTCATGCGGAGCCACGATGAGGCGGAGGAGTTCTTCGGCGTCGTGGACGCGTCGTTCCTCTTCGCTTACGCCTTGGGCCTCTACGTCAGCGGCTTCATTGCCGACCGCCAGGACCTGCGGCTGGTGCTCAGCACCGGGATGGTCCTCACCTCCGTCGTCGTCTTCATCTTCGGCCCCGTGCTCGAGTGGACCGGCAGCTACTCGCAGCCTGCATACATCAGCCTGATGGTGCTGAACGGCCTGGTGCAGTCCACGGGCTGGCCCTGTGTGGTGGCCGTCATGGGCAACTGGTTCGGCAAAGGCAGCAGGGGGCTGGTGATGGGGCTGTGGAGCGCCTGCCAGTCCTTGGGCAACATCATCGGGGCCCTGATGGTGTCCGCTGTCGTAGATTACGGTTACGAGTACGCTTTTTTGCTGACGTCGGCTGTGCTCTTCTCTAGCGGAATTGTGGTTTTCTTAGGACTCGTTCCCACGCCGCACGAAGTCGGCCTGTCTCTCGCTGATGAGAAGGCAGACGGCGAAGGGATAGAGATGACCATGGAGTACGCCGTTGAACAAGTGACCGAAGACAGAACTGTTCTTCAGCAGGAGACAAACCTAGCCAATAAGACAGACCGTGCTAATGATGGAGCTGGTATGGACAGTGAGAGCACGTCAGAAAATCAATCCAATATTGCGTCATACTACGTGGACAGTAATCACGGACAAAAAAGTCCGAGCAGCTTTCATACTCCAGCTGAAGCAACACCCGTCATAGACGTTCCCCAGCTTCCAGCAGTCAGGGAAACGGACCTCAAGAACATAGAGACTATAACGGATCTCAAAACGGACTTCAAGAACATAGAGACTGAAACGGACCTCAACAGCATACGCACTGAAGCGGACGCGAACAACGTAGAGAGTGAACTGACGGATCCAGAGAAAGGCAACGCCCCGAGGCTGAAAGCTGTGAGTTTTCTGACGGCTCTCTTCCTGCCCGGCGTGATCCCTTACTCCCTGGCCTACGCCTTTCTCAAGCTGGTCAACTACGCCTTCTTCTTCTGGCTGCCCTTCTACCTGTCGGAAGCCTACGAGTGGCGGGAGGCCACGGCCGACCAGCTGTCCACGTGGTACGACGTGGGAGGCATCATCGGAGGCACGGTGGCCGGATTCATCTCGGACCGGTTCGGGAAGCGTGCCGTAGTGGTGGTGCCCATGCTAGTCCTCGGCATCCCCATGCTGTACGTCTACGGCACGGTCAGCGCCGGTGGGCAGATGGTGGTCAACGCCGTCATGCTGAGCTGCACGGGGTTCCTGATCGGAGGCGTGTCCAACCTCATCTCCGCCGCCATCTCCGCGGACCTTGGTCGCCAGGACGCGCTTGCCGGCAACAGCGAGGCTCTGTCCACCGTGACGGGGATCGTGGATGGGAGTGGGAGCCTCGGGGCCGCTGTGGGGCAGGTGGTGGTCCCTTACCTGGAGGTGGGCTTCGGGTGGAGGTCGGTCTTTTACTTCTTCATGGCGGCCGTACTCGTGACCATCGTCTGCATCCTGCCCATGTTGGTCGGGGAGGTGATGCTCCTCGTGAGGGATCGACGGAGGCGCAGCGTAGAGGCTAGGGCGTAACTTTGTCCTGTTCGGACGCAGCTTTGTCCTGTTTCTTTGATTATTGCTGTCACATTCGCCAAGCTGCATGTAACTTTGTCCTGTGCGGACGTAACTTTGTCCTGTTTCTTTTATTGTTGTTACTTTCTCCAAGCTGCACATAACTTTGTCATGTTCGGACGTAACTTTGTCCTATTTTTTTAATTGTTGTTGTTGTTGTTGTTACGTTCTCCAAGCTGCACATAACTTTGTCCTGTTCGGACGTAACTTTGTCCTGTTTCTTTTATTGTTGTTGTTACGTTCTCCAAGCAGCACGTAACTTTGTCCTGTGCGGACGTAACTTTGTCCTGTTTTTTTAATTGTTGTTGTTGTTGTTGTTACGTTCTCCAAGCTGTACATAACTTTGTCCTGTTCGGACGTAACTTTGTCCTGTTTCTTTTATTGTTGTTGTTACGTTCTCCAAGCCGCATGTAACTTTGTCCTGTGCGGACGTAACTTTGGCATGCTTTTATTGTTGTTGTTGTTGTTACGTTCTCCAAGCTGCACATAACTTTATCCTGTTCGGACATAACTTTGTCCTGCTTTTATTGTTGTTGTTGTTGTTACGTTCTCCAAGCTACACATAACTTTGTCCTGTTCGGATATAACTTTGTCCTGCTTTTATTGTTGTTGTTGTTACGTTCTCCAAGCTGCACATAGCTTTGTCCTGTGCGGACATAACTTTGTCCTGTTTCTTTTATTGTTGTTGTTACGTTCTCCAAGCCGCACGTAACTTTGTCCTGCGCGGACGTAACTTTGTCCTGCTTTTATTGTTGTTGTTGTTACGTTCTCCAAGCTGCACGTAACTTTGTCCTGTTTATATTATTGTTGTCGTTGATCGTTTTTATATACAGGTATTCATCACCTGAATTAATGTTGTTGTCAGCTGAACCGGGGAACATTCCATAGTAGGTCATAGGGTTGAGTGTGTGAGTTTTTGTTTTAAAGATTTTTGATTTTTTAATTTAAGAAAGATTGTATGCGGATAGAGAGACAGAAATACGAGTGTGTGTGTGTGTGTGTGTGTGTGTGCGTGCGTGCGTGCGTGCGTGCGTGCGTGCGTGCGTGCGTGCGTGCGTGCGTGCGTGCGTGCGTGCGTGCGTGCGTGCGTGCGTGCGTGGTGCGTGCGTGCGTGCGTGCGTGCGTGCGTGCGTGGTGCGTGCGTGCGTGCGTGCGTGCTGCTGTGTGTGTGTGTGTGTGGTGTGTGTGTGTGTGTGTGTGTGTGAGGTGTGTGTGTGTGTGTGCGTGCGTGCGTGCGTGCGTGCGTGCGTGCGTGCGTGCGTGCGTGCGTGCGTGCGTGCGTGCGTGGTGGTGTGTGTGTGTGTGTGTGTGTGTGTGTGTGTGTGTGTGTGTGTGTGTGTGTGTGTGTGTGTGTGTGTGAGTGTGTGTGTGTGTGTGAGTGTGTGTGTGAGTGTGTGAGTGTGTGAGCCATCAGAGCCACGGAGAGCCACGGAGAGCCTTGTTTTTCTGTGTGTGTGTGTGTGTGTGTGTGTGTGTGTGTGTGTGTGTGTGTGTGTGTGTGTGTGTGTGTGTGTGTGTTCTTCCCCCTTCCTTTTGCTTCGTTTAGCAGGGTCGCTGTGTGCATGGTGTTATAGTTTTGTAACATAGGCCTATATGTATTTATATATATATATGTTTTAGAGGCGGATTATTATAGGAGGACAAGTACAACTGAGTCAGTTTGCGAAATTTTCGGCTAACAGCTGTTTGGGACAGAAAGAATTAGCCTATAGCTGTGTGTTTTGTTTCTCGCTAGATTTTACAGGAAGCGAAACAGTTAAAAAAAAAAAAAAAAAAACTGAAATAAAACTGACTACCATTAGCGTTTCAAAACAAGATCAAAACAATCAAAAGATTAAGAAGAACGCTTATTATAATTAGACAATAAAACATAAACCACGCGCTCATGTTTAATGGTTTTAAATAAAGTAAACTTTTTTTTGTTGCCTTTTGTGTGTTATGATCTCATTTTTAACCCTTTAGGCAGTTTCGAAGAAGTAAATTAATAAAACATAAACAACGCGCGCATGTTTAATGGTTTTAAATTTAAAAAGCCTTTTTTGGCTTTATTTTGTGTTATGATCTCATTTTTAACCCTTTAGGCAGTTTGGAAGAAGTAAATTAATAAAACATAAACAACGCGCGCATGTTTAATGGTTTTAAATAAAATAAGTCTTCTTTTGGGGGGCCTTTTTTGTGTTATGATCTCATTTTTAACCCTTCTAGGCAATTTGGAAGAAGTAAATTAATAACACATAAACAACGCGCGCATGTTTAATGGTTTTAAATAAAATAATCCTTGTTTTTTTGCCTTTTTTGTGTTATGGTCTCATTTTTAACCCTTTTAGGTGGTTTGGAAGAAGTAAATTTAAAAAAAACAAAAACGCGAGCATGTTTAATGTTTTTAAATAAAATATGCCTTTTTGTGTGTGACTTTTTTATGTTATGATCTCATTTTAAACCCTTCTAGGCGGTTTGGAAGAAGTAAATCGAATCAACCCATTCTGTGTCATCTCTGTACAAGGAGAGATGTGCCCAAATCAGGGACTGTTACGTAAGAATTGGTAATGACAGAAGTACAACAATTAAACCGCTGAAAACTTGAACCATTTTACTTCATTCTGCAAAAAGATGCAAAAGAATTGGTTCGCAAATAAGGAAGTTACGGGCGTTTAAAGATAGTAACTACACATTTGGTGCCCGAGTCAGAAAAACAGCTGATACCAGGAGCTGCTGCATTCCAGAACTGCTGAGGCTGCGTAGTGGTACTCTACTTCCAAACACCAAGACACCAGCGCCCAGGCTACTGGCAGTCTGAGTTCAGCTTATCGGAAGCCTCAGAAAGAGGTAGTCGAGAGTTCAGCTTATCGGAAGCCTCAGAAAGAGGTAGTCGAGAGTTCAGCTTATCGGAAGCCTCAGAAAGAGGTAGTCGAGATGTAAAATGATGATAACAATATCATCTGAGGATCGAGATGTAAAATGATGATAACAATATCATCTGAGGATCGAGATGTAAAATGATGATAACAATATCATCTGAGGATCGAGATGTAAAATGATGATAACAATATCATCTGAGGATCGAGATGTAAAATGATGATAAAAATATCATCTGAGGATCGAGATGTAAAATGATGATAAAAATATCATCTGAGGATCGAGATGTAAAATGATGATAAAAATATCATCTGAGGATATGATGCATGCATGCAGCTTCGGTGGACGTTGTGTTCCTTGTATTTTACTCGCATGCTACGTGAGTTGCAAGTAGGCGACTCCGGTTTCTGCAGTATTCATCAGTGACGTCTTTCGAGCTCTGTTAATTTACTGAAGGGAGACCCGACGCAGATAGACGATGGCCTGAACACCTAGAAAACGTGTAAATAGCTCTATCTGTTTGGTAAATCGACATTAATATTACATGCAAAAAGAGTGTGCTTGTTTGCTTCGAATTTAGAGCTCTTCGGGGCGTTGCCGTGTTGGCTCACTCTTGACCAATGATAAAAAAAAACTGAGAAAGACGGACCCGAACGTGACCTGTTTCTGTCAGACGCGCCGACTTTTTTCATGACGTAAGTGATAGGATACTACAGACTGCTGGGCACAACATAACAGCACTCAAAGCCAAACGTGAAATTTTAACAAACAGGACGAGAAGTGAGGTGAAAAATTGCTGTGCTACTGTTTTGTTGTTGTTGTTGTTGTTGTTGTTGCTGTGTGTGTGTGTGTGTGTGTGTGTGTGTGTGTGTGTGTGTGTGTGTGTGTGTGTGTGTGTGTGTGTGTGTGTGTGTGTGTGTGTGTGTGTGTGTGTGTGTGTGTGTGTGTGTGTGTGTGTGTGTGTGTGTGTGTGTGTGTGTGGTGTGTTTATTTGTTTTTGTTTGTTTGTTTGGATGTTGTTTTTTTGTTTTGTTTTTGTTTGTTTGTTTTGTGTGTGTGTGTGTGTTGTGTGTGTGTTTGTTGTTTTGTTTTTGTTTGTTTGTGTGTGTGTGCGTGCGTGCGTGCGTGCGTGCGTGTGTGTGTGTGTGTGTGTAAAATGATTAAAAAAATTGCTTGTTCGCAGCGGTTCCCCTTTATGTCATGTAGGCCAAATGCAAGTTCGACTTTAAGGTTGCTTTACGTCCGGCACAGAGACCGTACGGACTATTAGGGACGGGGAGCCAAGGACGGCCACCTCGACGTACATATAGCTTCTTGAACTCTGTCTAAAATAATCCGAAGGACACTGTTATATAGTGAAAGGCGCCACCCACGCTCCCGCCGCCTACCCACCGATTTTTCGGTCTCTCCTTGGAGACCTTGGAATTCTTTATATGCTCGCTGGGCGTCGCCCTAATAGTAGCACCCCCCCCCCCCCCCCCCCCCCCCACCCCCCGCCACACACATTCATCACATGAAATAGCTCAAACACAGAGAGAACACCACCGTAGGCCACAATTAAGTTTTTGTGACATAAATATTTTATATTGCATATGACTAAATCGTTCAACACACTAAGATGTGGACTCAAAACCAGTTGTACACTGACCCAGTGAAAACTTGTTTGTACCAATCTACCGCAAGACTAAAGATGCTGACCTTGAGTCCCAGGTCATTGTGAGTTCAAGTTTATACAGCCGGAATATTCCGTGGGTTCAACTGAAGGCAACGACTGACCGGTCGAATCTGCTGGTGTTAAGAATTTTTTCAGTGGTTACATTTTTTTTTTTTTTTTTTTTTTTTTTAAATCTGGAAACTCACAATAACTGGCCATGACCTTCTTCCTACAAGGCTCTATTTACTGCATACCCCAGTCCTAAAGGAAAACGGCTCTCAGGTTTCAGTTTCAGTGCTGGGCCCTACAGAGTATAGGTAGTTTATAGCAGACACTCTTTCAGTTTTAAAATCTTGGATTTTAATACTCTTTCAACCCGTTTGAAAGATCAGTGGTTAATAGTCCCAGAGGCAATTAAGTCGATTTTTGTGTGTGTTAAAATAAACCTTTTCGACACATCCAGCGGCAGCATCGTGTTTCAGTGTTTGTTTGTGTGTGCGCGCGCGCGCGTGCGTGCGTGCGTGCGTGCGTGCGTGTGCGTGTGTGTGTGTGTGTGTGCGTGCGTGCGTGCGGTGGTGTGTGTGTGTGTGTGTGTGTGTGTGTGTGTGTGTGTGTGTGTGTGTGTGTGTGAACATTAATATTACATGCAAAAAGAGTGTGCTTGCTTGCTTCGAATTTAGAGCTCTTCGGGGCGTTGCCATGTTGGCTCACTCTTGACCAATGATAAAAAAACTGAGAAAGACAGACCCGAACGTGACCTGTTTCTGTCAGACACGCCAACTTTTTTCATGACGTAAGTGATATCGATAGGATACTACAGACTGGTGGGCACAAGATAACAGCACTCAAAGTCAAACGTGAAATTTTAACAAACAGGACGAGAAGTCAGGTGAAAAATTGCTGTGCTACTGTTTTGTTGTTGTTTTTGCGTGCGTGCGTGCGTGCGTGCGCGTGCGTGCGTGTGTCCTGCTCTGGTGCATCTACTACTCAGTTTACTGATTATGATATTTTTGAACAAACCAAACGAAAGCCGAAATGGGTATTGAACAGATGATTAACTTTGGGAGACCTTGCTCATTTCGCCGATTCTGTTGCATAGTCCGTTAGGGGTCCTTTGTGGGGTCCCTTGCGACTTCGTTTTTCTCTTTCTGTCAAAACCCCTTCATTCAATTACTTCATTAAAAAAAAAAAGTACTCTAATTGCCAGTAATCGATATTCTGGAAAAAGTACCACAACAAAAGCAGAGTTATTTAAGTAAAAGAGAAAAACAAAGTAAGAAAAATGGTCCCGAATTACGGATAACCGCTGATGCGGTCAGCTAATGCAAGGGAAGTAACCGCTTAATTTTTGAAAAATGCAACAGGCCTATCAGTTTGTCACTAATTATCTGCCCACTTTACGGCCTTTGTTTGTAACTTATCTACCGACTTTACAGATGGAACAGTTGATCTTCTGTTCCATCGCATCGCACGCTAATGATATTGCAGATTATTACAACACACACATGCAGACACGTAGACATACACTCGTACACAATGACCGTGTGGCACAGTTTATGAATCGACTGGAGTGTCAATAAGCAACAACAACAACAAACAAACAAACAAAAAACCAAAAAGAAAAGAAAAGAAGGACACACACACACCACACACACACACACACACACACACACACACACACACACACACACACACACACCACACACACACACACACACACACAACCGTCACACACACACACACACACACACACACACACACACACACACACACCACACACACACACACACACACACACACACACACACACCACACACACACACACACACACACACACACACACACACACACACACACACACACACACACACACACACACCACACACACACACCACACACACACACACACAACACACACACCACACACACACCACACACACACCACACACACACACACACACACACACACAACACCCACACACACACACACACACCCCCACACACCACACACACACACACACACACACACACACACACATCGATGACGTACAGAACACACACGACACACACGACGAAAGGGGGGAGGGGGGAAGAGAAGAAGAAGAAATTAAAAAGACATAGGCAGCTAAACAAAAGTTCAATCAAGTAAAAACTCACAACTGATTTCGGCTAACAAAGCCAGATAAGTAAAAATCACACACACCACACACACACAACACAAACACACACACACACACACACACACACACACAACACACACACACACACACACACACACACACACAACACACACAACACAACTACAAAAACGCAACACAACAACAACAAACAAACAAACAACAAAACAATAACACCCAACAACATCAAACGAAGAAAATCCGACTCCCTGCCTAATACAAAATAAATTTTGCTGTCCAGTTGAATATGAGCAAGTAACTACTGTAGATCTAATCATGACTATAAATTATGCGTACTAACGAAGTCAATGTAACCCTTTGCCTGCAGTTAACTCGAACGTGAACACGGCAATGTTATTTCCAAACATGGCATGCGCGTGTGGTCCTTCCAAGAAATTCACTCACGACATGTCGTTTTTTTGCCCTATTTGGAGAGACACATCTGGCCAATCAATGACGTTTTTATGTTTGGATCACCCCAGATGGGCGAATGAGACGAATCGCTTCATAATCCGCCGGTTACAGTCGTCTGCTACATTTTCCCTCCTCTGAGACAGCCAAGGTGACACCCCAGCTACTTCCAGCCTCTTTGGCACAAAACTAACCTCTGTATTTTTGACTGCCGTACGGCCTGAGTTGTTTCCATCATGTGCGATGACGACGTTGCTGCGCTTGTAATCGACAATGGATCCGGCATGTGCAAAGCCGGTTTTGCTGGCGACGATGCTCCACGAGCTGTTTTTCCGTCCATTGTCGGCAGACCTCGACACCAGGTAACGCACTCACTGTTGTTAATTGCATCTGTTATTTTTGTTTGTTTTAATAGGAACATTCACGCTTCAGTTTTGTTGACTTACCGGAATCAGTTTTTTAGATCCTGCAGATCGGTTCCATGCCAACCCCACGGTTCGCTTCAAACGATTCCCACACCCATTTTCTTAGACTAGATAAACTAGGAACAAAAACGGCATTCACAGTTTAGTATTGCCCGGTTCCAGCACACTTCATTATTTATTTCATGCAGATTTTAACAGAAAACGCCTCCCCCCTCCTCCTCCAAGAGGGGGAGAAGAAAAAAAAGGGGGGGGGGGGGGGGGGGGGGGCAGGGTGGACGGGTAGTTCAAGATTGGGGATTATCGGAACCTGCGTAAATCAATGGTGACTATGAGCTGGGTATCGCGCTATTTTATTTCGCGGGTCCACACGAGAAACTGTTGGCCAAAACTATAACAGTTAAAAAGTCGGAAGAGGAGTTGGAAAAATGAAGGTGAATGGACAGGGAAGGTAGGGAAGGAAGAAATAGCTGGCAGTGATTGAAGCATGCCTGGCTATATTCTGACCTATTCCAGGCTTTAAAGGGAGAATGTTTGCTGGTTCTGGGCTCTGGGTTGTCAGCACAATTCACCATAGCAGAATATGCACATTTTAAACTTGGTAAGAAATTCTTATTTTAATGTCCTTAATTATTTCCTCATTTTACATTCATTGTTCATTTTTGGGTTGCACTTGCTGTTTGAAAAACCCTTCATTATGCCTTTGAATATAATTTTATGGCTGTGTTACTTATCAAATGCACAGTTTATGCCAGCATTGGTCCCAAATCCATAGTTCACCTGCTTGTTGGTGACATACACATTGCAGAATGGCAGATTCTTGAATGATACCATGGAGAGGAGAAAAAAAAAGAAAAAAAAGAAGCATACATACCTGAAAGTTAAGCAAGTGTGATCCAAAAGTGGACAAAAATTGGACATTAAATGAAAGCAATAATTTAGGACACTGACATTGGAAATTGGAGATGTGTTTCAGCTTCAATGATTCAGCAAACAAGCATCATCCCAGGGGTAGCTAATACAGTGATACTTGTAGGCTTACCACCAGACATTCTTGGCCTAGTTTTTGGGCAAGGTTGGACCCTGATTTCAACTTTTCCTGGTTTCTTGCATTCAGTTCTCACTGAGTTGTTTTACTCTGTGGCTAGGACACTGGACTGAATCTGTGAATGTCTAGTCTGATGGATGAGATGAAAAATGTATTATCAGACCAGAGTGTTTCTGGTCTTGCATACATGTAAAAAATCCCTTGGTGGGTGGGAATGGAAGATGAGCAGGGAAATTTCCTGGAAAGCCTCCTGGAACAATTACATTCTTGAAACACCATAGCCATGTAGATCTGCTTGTAGTACTTCAACAGGAAGGGATCAGTCTTTGGTCATAATAGTAAATATAGGCAGACTGGAATCTAAAATGACTGACTTTTATTTGGTCTGGTGCATCAGTTGATCTTTTCATTATATACATTAGAGTTGGCTGAGGCATCATGAACAAAGCCAGAATCTGTGACAAGAGTATGAAAAATCAAATGAACCAGTTTTCTGCTTTTCACAGGTAAAGAGTGAACTGGTGTGGTTGTGTGCTAAGGAGCTCAAATTTGAATTTAAAAAATAATAAAAAGTATTTTTGTATGAACAAATAAATATAGCCTGCAGATAGAAATAATTGCACGTTGTATGTTTTCAGCCAATCTTGCATCTAAATATAGCCTGCAGATAGAAATAATTGCATGTTGTATGTTTTCAGCCAATCTTGCATCTTGGTTTTGATTTCCCTTTAAATATGTTAAATGTAATGCAGCACTGAGCACATCCTTTGAATGTAAGTTGCTTGACCATTTCACACATTTGTTATTCTTTTTTAGACAAGGTCTCAGCCAGTTCAGTTAAATTCTTATATATACACGTGTGTGTATTGCTTGTATATAATATAATGTTTTCAGCAACTTTGGAAGTAATTGCTGTGTTGCCTGCTTCAGCAGTAGCTGAATAAAATGTTTGATTTCTCTGATACTGTTCATACTTGAGTTTGTGCAAGGCAGTAACCCCCAAGTTTTTCATGTCCACTCCAACTCCAGTTCAGACTTCAGTTCAAGATGGTATCTATATGTTGTGATATGAAAGATTTTGATGGCAATGGAAGAAGATGGTGGTAGTGGCTCAAAGTGCATTATCAGCATAACACAGTGTATAACCTGAGCACTGAATGTTGAACAAGAGCAGATGACTTGTTCTGATATTGTAACTTTCCAGAATCAGAGATTGTTTTTTTGACTTGGCTTTTTGATGGTGCAGATGTCACTAGTATTTCTGTTTTGGACACAGTGCAAAGAAAGCACATTAAATAGCCAGTATAAGTCTGGAACAGTTTTCTTTCTTCTGCTTCCTCTCGACTTCACCTAAAGGTGGCCTTGAAGAAAAGACTGGGGAATGACTGCTCTGTCCTGCCAGGAATAATGCCTGTCAAATGCCATGGTTCTGGTCATCTATGGTCACAATAGGAAAACTACAGCAGAAGTTCTGGGCGAGCCTGTGGCTTATCCAATAGCCACATGCAGGACTGTATAGGAAATCTTTACTGCTTCCCCACCACAATTGTACTCTGTAGACTGGAAAATCATGAGCCAATCCCAGAAAGGTTTTTCTTTTGTTTTTTATTATTTTTGTACAGTAGATTGGTCACTAAGTTGTGTTTTTAAATTTAAGGAGAAAATGCAGAAACTATACCTCTTTTATACAAAACTGGACAAGAATCTAAAAACCAAAAGAAAAACCAAAAAACACAACACCACAACAACAAAAAATAACAACACAGTTTTCAGTGCTAACTTGCCTGTTACCTGGATGAAGCAAGGTGAGGGTCTTCCAACCTGATCTGACTGTAGCTCCCAAGCAAGGTTATCATCATATGAAGTATAAAAGACTTGAACACTGTCCAAGGAATTTGTAGCTTTTGTTGCCAAATCAGGAAATGTGTTGATTATCTCCCTTGAATATGTGTGCTCATTGTTAAAAAAGAATGTAGGGGAGTGGGGTGGGGAGTTGAGGGAAGCATGAATGAAGAGCCACAAGTCAGAGGTTGCTATAACATAACTTTTATTTGTACATCAACCAACCAGGAAACAGTGTCTGTGTTGGAAAAGACACAAGCAAACAAAACATTTAGAACATGAAAGCAAATGTAAAGACTAAACAACAGCAATTATCTAATAAATACAGTAACCATATAGTTTACCTGTAGGTTACTATAATACATGATGGTAACTGTGAAAAATGATTAATTATCAAGCACATAAATTGTGTGCATGACTTTGCACTTAAAACCCATATCTCACAGAGTTGCGGTGAGTATACAAGAGACGGCCAGTCAATTAACTGATGAACTCCCAGTATATAAGTATACAATAAAGTAACAGTGAAAAATACAGATTACCAAGCTCATTCTTAACTAAACAGGAAGAGTGAGATAATTGTTACAGCAGTTCCACTTAAGCACACAATGAGACGGACAGTGACATGGGTGGCACTTGGGACCATGCCGTAAGCGGGAGGAAGTCAGTCATAAATTGACCGGCTCCAGCCTCGTTACTCAATGCGTGTACAAAAGGGCTACAGCATGTTACTGTTACTGACTAGCAGAGCTTATCTGTGAACAAAGTCAAGTGTCTTACAGACTTACTGACGCGGGTAGCGCATCAAGAATCTAAGCTGTTGATTTGGCTGCGCCTGTCTGCTCGGTTAGTGAACAGAGACAAAGACCTAATTGCCACCACTGATGCACATCACCGGCCAGTTTGGGTACATGCACAAAGACCTGAAAAGGGTTTACAAGCTAAGCAGAGTAAAAGTCTGTGCGCCCAAGACTCGGCCATACAAAAGCCAGATCAAACAGAAATAACATCTCTCACAGTTTATACAATCACCCCTATGCATTAAACCATATTCAACTATTAAAATGAACATTCGAGTAAAATGAACATTCAACAACTATGAAGTCAACATCTTCAAAGTGTTAGCCATAATATACCACCGATTTCATGTAGAAAAATAGATCGGTAGGAAACTAGACAAATAAGTTATGCCGCACAGAGATCTGCACGGTCGCACAAAGGAACCATACCCTACTGAGGGATAACCGTTTACATCAGCAAAGCATCACTCCAACTGAACATCCAACAATGGCAGCATAACATACTAGCTACATATCAGCTAACCAAGGTTAGCTGCATACATTTTGGAAACACCGGTCATCCTGTGGCATAAAGGCTTAACATTTGAATGCACAATGTACACTGATGCCATGTCAGCTGCAACCAGGCGGCAATCTGATGCCGAAATTACCCACGTGTTCAAGCACCAAAATCAAGGCATGTTGTGAACATGGTAACATTATAAACATACAGTTTACATCAATAAGAAACAGAACAACAAGCCATAGAAAAATAACTACTTACAGGCTCTCCCCTGAGATGAACACATGAACGCGGGCTGCAGCAGCAAACAAGCAACCTGCCTCTGCAGGGACACTGGGGGGAAAGGGACGCAGCCGGCCTAGCACACAGGTTTTAACACCTTAGATAATTGGGGCCATAAAACTCCTACCCAAGCCAATCAAAAAGGAAAAGAAACTGGAAAGAAAAGGTTAAAGGGTCATGGCCCGAAACATGTATATAATACACTTGGTTACAAGAAGAAGAAGAAGAAAAGAAAAAGAAAAAAGAGAAATAATTCGTGATCTGTTGATGTAAATTGTAATCAGTGCATTAGCAGACTAGCACAGCCAATAAGCCAAACACTGAACAACAAAAAGCAGATGGCTTGTTCTGATCACAAGACTCTGTGGTGGAGAAAATGAGGGAGAGGAAGAGATTTGCTATATTATTCATGATGTATATCACAAGCTGGGCCAAGCGCGCATGTTCTGACACTCCGTAAGGTAAGCAGTAGTAGTAATTGGATTTTAATGTCCTGTCAACCACATAGGGTCACCTCAGGACAGACAAACTCAGGTCATAAGCAAATACACATTTCTAAACTCTTCTCACATATATATCAGTCCTCTGTCAAGTCAAACTACAAAACCAATCACTTCACAAACATAAAACATACATACACAGACATCAGACACAAATTTTCAAAGAGTTAGTCCCTTCAATATTACCCCTGTTAAAAGAGCACATAAGGCTAGGACATGCTGGTATTGTCGACCATTCCATCTAATTATTGGTGCCAGGTTAAAGCAAAATATAAACTTTCGCCCAATCAAAAAAGAGAAAGAAGGAATGGTTAAAAGGTCATGGGCCTGGAAAACGCACAATGCGCTTGGTTACATAGGCATAATTGTTTATGACATACCTACTATGATGCACTAAGACAGTTTTCACACAGTCAGCTTGCGATGTACAACACAAATAATATAGTAGTTCTCTCCCTGTCTTTCATTTTCTCCACCACAGTCTTGTGATCAGAACAAGCCATCAGCTGCTTTTGTTGTTCGATGTTCGGCTTATTGGCTGTGCAATAGTACTAAAAGACTCTGAACCATCATCACCATATTCTTCCATTGCCAACAACATTTTTCATGCCACAACTGACTGTACTGTATATCAATAGGTTGATCAATGCACCAGACTGCACATCAGCTAGTTATTCCAGAGTTTGATCCACCGCTGACTGTAGACCTCCGCCTGAACCAGTCCCGGGCTTTTGAAATTGAGAATTAGGGTGGCATGGTGAAAATTCATCCAAACAGGCACATATGTAAATGATGCTTCAAGATGCTTCTGTCATCTCAACTCAACCAGCACAAACTGGTTTTGGTTTGTAGACACCTTTGACCAGTTGCAGACTAGTTTACAGCATGACTGCCTGTGTGATCTCATGAATATGTAATAGAATTGTCTTTTTCAGATGTTAGTTGATTCAGGGCAGTTTTGACCAGGTTGGGGGAATTTCATCTAAACATAAAGAGAACACACTTGATGACAGGAAAAGGCTAAGAAAGACGCCCCAAACCAGTTAAGTGTTTTCAGAAAGACTAAATTATAGTAAATATAAAGTTTTTTTGCATAAACGTGGAATTAGAGTAAACTCGTTACATATAGAGTGAACCAGACCAAAGTACTTTATTTCCAAAGGCCCAGCTGGTCCTACAAAGTTGACAAATTTCTTTCATAGTTTACCTTGCCCCCTGAGGTCAACATTTCCCCATTCCTTTCAATTGTCAGCAAGTCCCACTCCTTCATGTTACTCTTAGTGATGTATTAAAAGCAACAGGTAAACAAAAAGGGCAAATTTCCCCCAAGTAGTGTAGGCAAACTTCCCCCAAGCATAATTTATGTCGGGGGAATCTGATCCACCTTAAAAATTTACTTTGTGTGAATTTGTTTTTGCTGAAAGTGGCATATATCAATTCATCAACTTTTGATAAATGTGTGAAAATAAATTTGATAGACTTTTCAAGCATTGAAGTTTCAAACAACTTCAGCTAACAATGTGCTGGTCCTTATGCATTGTGCATAACCCATAGCCATGGTTGTTGCCAAGCGAACAGCACGGCTCCCAGAATGGTAGTTTTTCCCATACACTATTTGTAAAATCGCTGTCTTTGGTTGTTTTGTTTGTGGACTGATCCATTATGCAGCTGGTGTTGCAGTTTTGGAAAAGTTCACTTGTAAGGGGTTGATATGTAGTGTTGAGTGCAGTTTAGAAGGTGTTCTCCCAACCGAACAAGTGGACAAATTTCCCCCAGGCCACCCTATATTATAATTGTCCCATAACAGTAAAGAATGCAAACTTTGAGGAACTTGCTTTCTGAGTGATTTGTGTGTACATGCTTCTGAAAAATGCATTTTGTACAACAGATAGTGGAGGTCAAAATTAAAACCAGATGAATTTTTAATTTGTTTTAAAATGCCTTAATTTTTTTAATCTTTTTTGGAGTGATCATTTGTGAGACTGAATGTCAGAGCACTGTCAAATGTCCTAACTTACCTGTCTTAGAAATTTGGCGTGACAGGTGTGGGTGCAAGATTGTTGTCTGGTGGTAATTGTTCAAAGTAAGCAATGTAATTGCCAGTTGGAATGTTGATAGCTTTCTAGCTCCTCCCACTTTGAGTTTGAACATTAATTAACAAAAAGCAACAGTAATTACTAAATTAGTTAACAAAAAGTAATTTTACTTTGCTGGACTATGTCAGTTGGGAGCCGAGCACATCCTTGCATTGCACTGTGCTTCCATGTTTTTTGGCTTCTCAGATTTGGTCCTTCAGTAAAGATTAGCTTTCTTAATAGATTATATTTTTGGTAAGTCACCTGTTTTAACTATATATTGTTAGTATTTGTATGCACCAGTGTGCTTTTTGTGTGTGGATTATTCTAAAGTTTAATTTTTTTCATTGCTTGTGATTAACTTGAGTGGTGTGTGTGTGTGTGTGATATTTTGTATACACTTTACTCTGAACCACACAGTCCCCACATCATGGGTTTGTGTTGAGTAACAAGAGTAACAAATCCTTTGGGAGTCATGAGCATTTACCCTTCTCAGCTCTTGCTTCCTTTGAACAATGAATATGCAGTGCTCACGATAGAAATTTTGAGTGAGGGTCACAATGACCCCCTGTCAAAAAAATGTAAGGGTCAAACAGCTTAAACTGGGGGTCACAACATTGGAGTAGCATATATGAAAATTCAGTAGCAACAAATGCTCCACAAATGCTCCATCATTACTAGCTTCACATTTACATGATACATAAAAATAAAACTTTTTTCCAGTCCTTTATTTTGAGTCATTTTAAAAGAGTTCATTCTTTCAAATGCATAACAGACAAAAATTGAGCGCAGGTGGGAGATCATACACGTGTAAACCAGGTAAAACTAAAAGCGACATGTTTAGAGCAAAAATGAAAACAAAGGTGTAGAAAGGAAATGGAGGGTCACAATGACCCCCTGTCAAAAAAATCTAAGGGTCAAACAGCCTAAACTGGGGGTCACAACACTGAAGTAGCCTATATGAAAATTCAATAGCAACAAATGCTCCACAAATGTTCCATCATTACTAGCTTCACATTTACTTATACATAAAAATAAAACTTTTTTCTAGTCCTTTATTTTGAGTATTTTAGAAGTGCTCATTCTTTCAAATGCATAACAGAAGAAAAAAATTGAGTGCAGGTGGGAGATCATGCACGTGTAAACCAGATAAAAGCGACATGTTTTCAGCCGAAGTAAAAACAAAGGCGTAGAAAGGAAATGGAAGTGTAGAAAGGAAGAGAATTTCCAACCAGTCAGATTTGAAATACAACTGCCGGAAATGACATTTAAACCAGTCAGCATTATGGACAGGAATGTGGTTAGGTAAGCAGAGTTTGTGTTCCGAACATTGCTGATCTGGTTTTGTTGATGTGCTGAATGACCGTCGACTATCTCAATCGCTTTGAAAATCTGCGTACGTCAAGATGATGCACGGATCTTTAAGCTGTGCATTTTTTTTTTTATCTGTGTGTAATAGACCCACAGTTGTGCATTATTGGGAGCACTGATAAAGAAGACTACAAAAGTTTCCATGTTTGAATATTTCTCTCAGATAATACTTAGAAATAACCAACATAATTCAACATGGATGGGCAAGTTTCAAACTCGGATGGAGCCAGATGGAAGAAGCATCACATGCACTATGTACAGGAATGGAATAATAAATAGACAAAGCCAGTTTTCATTCATTGTGCTATTCAAAGTCATGAAGATGTGACCTTGAGTTCATTGATGATGGCCCTTGTCCTTTCAAAATTCAAGGAAGATCACTTGGTGCCTTTTCTTTCTGCTCTTCTCTTCTCCATGTGATGGTGGGTGTGATATCCTTTGCTTTGTTCCCATAGGTTGTATCTCAAACTCCTCAACACTTGAGATCTTCTGAGATGCAAAGCACTTGTGATGCTTGTGATGGTTCCTTTATCTCCCTCTGTCTGCTTGGTCATTTCCCTTGACCCCAGCATGTCCAGGGCAGTGCATCCACAGAAGTCTTTGAAGATGGATGTTGAACAGCAATTGGCTTCCCATTCCACTTTTTACTTTTTATAGTGAGCTCATTGATTCAGTCTGTGAGGATGATGGCATGTGCTGTAAGATTGTCCCCTCTTGAGGTAATCCAGCAGGAGAGTATGTGTGACTGCATCCACTCCATGCCTGGCTGGGTGACCATCTTAATGGTCACAAGTGCTTGATGGAAAAGAGTTTTCTCCATTTGAATGTGTCATGGGTATTTGCTTTTGTTAATTCAAATTATTGTTCTCTTGTTGTTGAGGTACACGTGGCTTCCCAGTTTGAAATTGGAATTGAGGGCGAATGAAGGGGATTTTTCAATTTGTGTGGAGACAAATATTCTGAGTGCAGTTTAGAGGGTGTTTTGGTGGCTGAAGTTCCCCCAACTGAGTGAGTGGACAAATTTCGCCCAGGCCACCCTATATTATAATTCTCCCGCAACAGTAAAGAATGCAAGCTTGTAGGTGCTCAGCATAGTGGTGAAGCTGTAGCCTTGCTTTTTGAGGATCTTCATCATGTAGACTGTTGGGTCAAGGTCAGCCAGAGCCCCTGCCGCCCGTTCCCTTGAAAAGAAAAACGACCCTTCAAAACTTGGACTTGCAGTTACATTTTATTTGTGTTATCTTATTCCAGGGTGTGATGGTGGGTATGGGCCAGAAAGACAGCTATGTGGGAGACGAGGCTCAGAGCAAGCGTGGAATCCTGACCCTCAAGTACCCCATCGAGCACGGCATTGTCACCAACTGGGATGACATGGAGAAGATCTGGCACCACACCTTCTACAATGAGCTGCGTGTGGCCCCCGAGGAGCACCCTGTCCTGCTCACAGAGGCCCCCCTCAACCCCAAGGCCAACCGTGAGAAGATGACACAGATCATGTTCGAGACCTTCAATTGCCCAGCTATGTATGTAGCCATCCAGGCCGTGCTGTCCCTGTACGCCTCTGGTCGTACCACCGGTATTGTCTTGGACTCTGGTGACGGTGTAACCCACACTGTGCCCATTTACGAGGGTTATGCCCTGCCCCACGCCATTATGAGGTTGGATCTGGCTGGCCGTGACCTGACGGACTATCTGATGAAGATCCTGACGGAGCGTGGTTACAGCTTCACCACCACTGCCGAGCGAGAGATCGTTCGAGACATCAAGGAGAAGCTGTGCTATGTGGCTTTGGACTTTGAGCAGGAGATGCAGACTGCTGCATCTTCTTCGTCTTTGGAGAAGAGCTATGAGCTTCCAGATGGTCAGGTCATCACCATTGGCAATGAGCGATTCCGCTGTCCTGAGGCCATGTTCCAGCCTTCTTTCCTGGGTATGGAATCTGCCGGTGTCCATGAAACCACCTACAATTCTATCATGAAGTGTGATGTGGATATCCGCAAAGACTTGTATGCTAATACTGTGCTTTCTGGTGGATCCACTATGTTCCCTGGAATTGCTGATAGAATGCAAAAAGAAATTGCTGCCCTTGCACCAGCAACCATGAAGATCAAGATCATTGCTCCCCCAGAGCGCAAGTACTCTGTTTGGATTGGTGGCTCCATCCTGGCCTCCCTTTCTACTTTCCAGCAGATGTGGATCTCCAAACAAGAGTATGACGAGTCTGGGCCAGCAATTGTGCACAGAAAATGCTTTTGAACATGTGCTGTGGGACTCGTTTTAAGGGTTTGAAACAAAAAACTATAAAAAAGTTAAAAAAAACTATAAAAAAACTATAATAAAAAACTCAACTAAAAAAACTTGCAGTAATCATGCTGGGAACTGGGGGAGGTGAAAAAGTTCCTCAGGAAATATTTCTAATAGTTGTGCTTTGTTTCAAAAGTGTATGTTGCCAAAAATGTGCAAATTAATGCCTACTTTATTTTGTATCTGGTCACATAATGTTCTCTTCCCCCCCCCCCCCCTTCCCACTTTTTTCTCTCGTGACATGATGTTGCATGTGACTTGCAATACCTGTATTAAAAGCTTTTGTTTTTGGCAGTTGAAAACTTGTGTTGTTTATTGTTCATTGTTTGACCGGTTATGCTCAAACAAGTTAATGTGTTCATGATACCAAGAAGGTATAAATTGTTTTTCTCTTCTTTTTTTCCCTTCTCTTTTTTCTTTAAAAAAAAGTTTATGCAAAAATAAATTTTGTTTCTGTTGATATATCTTCTTGGTATATTTGTATGTGTGCGTGATACACATGTATGTATGTTGATCTCCTTTTTGACATGTCCATACGTTACTTTAACTTGAATTACAAAATACAGGCAGGTACTTCATGGAGGACAAAAAAGGGACAGTTGTGTTTCTGTTACACTGATCGAGTATGTTGAAGGGATTAGGCTTTTCTCATCAACAACAACAAAATGTCTAACATACTTTTGCTCGTTCTCGGGTGATATCATGCAGTTGACGGGACGTTAGCAAGAGAAAACTAGTTTTCTCTTTTACTGCTGCGACAGAAAGTGTTTTGAACAGACAGTGGACATGCCAAATGCTCACCGATAAAATGTACCCAGGCATTTGTTCACCAATACGCCCCCACACAATACACACATTTGAATATAGGCCTAATGATTAGAAGGGAAAGTGTCGCTAACAGTTATAATACTTCTAGTCATGGGAAATGGTTACCGCATCAAGTGCAATACACGCGCAACCTCCCCCCAACCGACACACACATAAATGACTGAGGGAAAATTGTCACACGTAATACTGGTAAATGATCACCGCGCTATGTACACACACACACATTTTCCTTGTACAGTAACCAATGATCTCAACTGGCTTGGTGAAGTTCAACTTCAAGTGATGGGGAACGCTAACTTTGCGACCCCTTTCGCACTACGACTACAAAGTTCTACAACTCCAAAGCGGACGTAGGTGGGAAAGTGCTGACACAGACTTATAGCGTTGGTTGAGTGTTGCTTTACGTCCACAGAAACCGTAGGCTTATTAGGAACGGGAGCCCAGGACGGCCACTGACCTCGACTTTCACACAGCTCCTGAGCTCTGCTTGTAGCGTACTGAGATTTGACCGGATTGAATCATTTTGGATGCCCACAGACTTGGTAAAATTTCCGGTTCATTCAATCAGTTGACTGAGAAAGAAGCTCTGGCACTTCAGTGGCTAGCCGTTGTTATTTTTTTTAAAATATATTTTCTTCAGGGTGAGCGGGGTGTGGGGGGACATTTGGTGTATGCCAGATGAGCGCCGGCGATCCGCCTATGTGTGAGTGGGGGGAGGGGGGGGGGGTAGCGTGCTTGTGTGTGGGCGCGTACACGAAAGCCTGTGAACGTGTGTGTGTGTGAGGTTACACATCCATCCTAATTCAGTAGTTACATACAGTACGTGTGTGCGCCAGCGCGTGCAGGCGACTCGCTCCGCTGTGAGTGCGGCGAGGGTGTATTGTGTTTTAGTGTGTTAGTTTCACTTGCTTTGTATGACCAAGTAGGTGTAGTAATGTTATGCTACTGATTTTTGTGTGAGTATTAATGCATTCCATGCCTTTCTTCAATTAAATGACAACGCGCTTGAGTCGCCGAACGCGCACGGCTATAAATTCCACACTATTATTAATATCAGTTATTAAATCACGGGACAAATATCAGACAGAGTTTGATATTTCGGTTCAGTTCGTGATGCTGCAGTGAGGAATAAGGGTCGAACCTCATCAGAGAGCTAGGTTAGGGTTGATTCCACCCCCCCCCCCCACCCCCCGTTTTATCGATTCCGTGTAATTGAGGTTTAATCTGCGGTTATTTTTGTTTCTACAAACTGTTGACTGTTGTGGTTTGGTGGTGCATTTATTATTAGGTTTGTCGGCAGTCGGCCGTTTTGATTTGTCGGGTCAAGCCAAGTACTTTATTCCATTTAATGGAACAAGTAAAACAAAACAACAACAAAACAGCAACATAAATAATATATAACAATTTTAAAAAAAGAACTGAGAAAGAAAATGACCATTTACAAATGAGTCAATTTTTTAAAGAATAATATTGGTTATAGAAATGTGCTGTAAAATAAACAGTAGCACACACATTAATATGGTTAATAGGCTATATACTCGGCACAATATAATCACTATTCTCATCCTGTCTGCCTTCACAACCACACCCATACACCATATCACCGCCTCCAACACACCCACATGCATGGACCTATATAGGTCCATGCCCGCACGCACACCCCCCCCCCTGATATCTCAGTCTTACAGTCGCGCGCACGCGCGCACACATACACTGACACACACGTGCTAGCGCACGCACACAACTAACGGACCAAGGTAGCCTCATAAATTATTCATAAAACAGGATTAAAATAATGAAATTAGTGAAAACTGTAGAGAGAGAGAGAGAGAGAGAGAGAGAGAGAGAGAGAGAGAGAGAGAGAGAGAGAGAGTAAAAGACTACAAATAGTAAAATTTAAGGTAAGAGATCAGAAGGCGGCAAATTTAGCCTAAAAGATTGTACAAATAGTAAAATTTAAGGTAAGAGATCAGAAATTAAAGGTCTCAACACAGAAACACCCTCACCCTCACATGTACACTAACTTCACTGACACATCCTGGCAAAACTGCCTAAATTACGCAGTTACCCCACCGTCTCCCTCAAGCACACACATGCTCTCATTCTAACAACAGTAATATATACTGTAGTAATTAAGTGCACAGCCGGTACACTGGAGTAAGATGGAGAAAACAACGAAAAAGAAGCTTCATTCTGAACAGATCGGGGATCATTCTCGAGTCAGCGCCGCCGATTGCAATATTTTGCCTCGTTACTGAAACTAACTGAAGACAGACGTTCCACGGAATTCCTGGCTTTTATTCGACCAGTGGTGCAGTCAGGATTACACGGAAGTGATCTCTTCCGCCCATGTTGTTGCTGTGAAATGCGAAATTTTCGCTACTACATGCGCTCGTCCAACAACGTAGCTGACGAGGTCTATTCACGTGTAGAAAAGTGTTAACACAAATCATTTCGGTTAGGAAATGTCCGGATGGAACACCATACCGGGAAGCAATTGTCCGGTTGAGCATTTGTCCGTTCACCCCTTTCAGCGTGCAAGCGCTAATTATTGTCTTTTTCGGGCGGCCTGCGGCAGGATTGTCTTTGGCTAGCCGTTTCTTGAAGACTACAATGTATCTTCTCAACTTTACAGGATGATTAGATCCAGTTACCTCTGTCCGTCAGCATCGATTAACCTAATAATTTTGTATTGACTTTGGTGCTAGTGACACCATCTACAAACGAGCTTTACACTAAATTTTGTTTTGGTAACCTGGCTGAGCCAACTTCTATGGCCCGACGACCGCGGGATTTACTGAAACTATGTAAATGTGTTCTCAAAACATGCCTATCCCAACAAATAAAAGAGGTCAAAATCAGTAAAAACTTGGCCGATTCGGAGATTTTGTTTTAAAACGGGCCTTTTGATTTTATAGTCGAAAAGAGCTCACTTCGAATCGGAGATTTTGTTTTACAAAACGGCCTTTTGCCTTTTATAGTCAACGTAGAAACCGAGTTTCGCCAGTAACAACTGGCGAAAATGGAGCGCCTGCCAACAAAAACCGCCGTCGTGTGGCTGCTGACCCAATGGCTGCACTCTGCGGCCTATTATAAGGTGCTTCGGGTGACGTGAGCATGCACCTCGCATGCTGATCTTCAGACTGAAGCGCCACAGCTTGCGACACTGAGATGAACCACAACAATGAGCCACGACAGTTAACGGTGTTTTGTACATTCCCGGAATCCAGCTTATCGTCTAAGTCGAAACTCTCGTTTACAAAAGAAAAGAAAAGTAAAATCAACTTTAACCGGCATTTTGAAACAAAATTCCTCGCTAGAAGTACAGTATTTTGTTTGATTTGCCTGTTGGCCAGAATGTGCCTTGAGAAAGCAAAGCTAGTTCCTTATAAGACAATGAGTTTTATTTGCCCAGTTGATCAAAATGTGCCTTGAGAAACCAAAGCTAGACAAACCTGAGAGAGAGAGAGAGAGAGAGAGAGAGAGAGAGAGAGAGAGAGAGAGAGAGAGAGAGAGAGAGAGATGTCGTGGAGCTCGATACTTGGATACATCGATTCCAACTGAAGACTGATAGATTCCAACGAATGACCCAACTCGCTTAAAGTTTGGCCTAAAGCTTTTTCTTTCTTTCTTTCTTTTTCTCTCTCCCCTCCCCCCCCTTCCCCCCCCCCCCCCCTCCCCCCCCCCCCCGGCCTAAAGCTTTTTCTTTCTTTCTTTTTCTCTCTCCCCTCCCCCCCCCTTCCCCCCCTCCACTGTCAAACGACTTGAAACGTCACAAAAATGTCAGGCGTCACTAACGGACGCGTTAATATTGTAACATTGTATTACACGTGGGCCTTGTAATATTTTTCAGCAAGAGTGTAAATCTGAAAACCAAGATGTAACGTCACGAGTCTGTGCAGGCCAGAACCATCATTTTCTCTCTCATCTTTGTCATTTCATTGTAGATCCGTTTTAAGTGGTCATTAAGCGGTAAGAATGAACGATGAGTTATTTTGTAAAAAAACAACAACAAAAAACAAAACAAAAACGAAAGAAAAAAGCCCCCCCCCCCCCCCACCCACCCCCGCATTGAAAATGGACTGCCAGCGTTCTAAAACGAGATCAAAACGTACAAACGGTTCAAAAGAACGTTTATTTTGATCAGACAATACAAAAAATAAATCCTATTTCGAGCAACGAACGGACAGATAGTGCACTGTGAGAAAGCGGACCAGTGATGGAAGAACCTTTGTGATGCTACTACAATAAAATACACTACAGCTTTAGATGGGATCGTGAAGGAAGGGGAGGAGGGCGGGCGGGGGGGCGGAGTAGAGACTTAAATTTGACCGGTGCTTGGGAGAACCGGAAGCTGACCGGAACACTGGAGGACGGGTGAGGGGGTATGTAAGCCTAGTCTCAGAATGCGGACCGCAGTGGTCGAAGAACCTGAGATGCAATAAAATGTAGCTTAATCCCCCCGCACCCCCCCTTCCCACTCCTTTGGGGAAAATCTACAACATCAAGATCAGAGTTCAGGAGCTGTGTAAAAGTTGAGGTGGCCATCCTGGGCTTCCCGTCTGTAATAGTCTGTAATATGGTCTCTGTGGACGTAAACCAACATTAGGGGGAGTTTAAACAATAAATAAATAAACGAGAGGAATTTAAGCACGCGACAGATAGCCTACCACACCCCTAAAAAGCCATGTGGTTTCTGTGGACGTTAAGTACCATGTTTACTTACATACCACAGATGCCAAGTCGAACCTGGCATGCAAATAGATCCACGTACCTAACTCAGTGACGTACATCCTCAAAAAAGAGAACCCCTGCATGCGGCCCCCGACCATCCAGCCACCTCCCAGTATTGCTCCATTTCAGACATTCGGCAACACAAGTGTAAGCATGAGAAGGAAAAGTTTTGTTCGAGACTGGACGTGCCAGTAATGTTTTGGTCTGGACTGAATGGACTGTCTTATCATACATGTGGCCTTATGGTTGTAATCTGAGGCTTAGGCTAGTTACAGCTCTTGTGTAGAATCAACAAACACCAGTGGATTAATAACGTTTGACAGACGTCACATGAATAACATGGGACACTGGAAGTTACTTAGCTGATGAATACGAAATGTCTGTACCGGCGCTGTTGGCTGTATTTGGCAGATTACTTCCCTTACACCATGCTTGCTCTCTCTCTTTCTCTGAAGTTTTTATACTTCATGCATAAATTTATCAATTTTCACTCTTTGTCATTCATTCATGCTTCATATATGTGTATATAAAAGATGCCTTGCAACGGGTGAGGGGGGGGGGGGGGGGGGCACCAGTAATCAAAGACTATGTTTTGACAACCTAAACCTTGCAAGAAAAGTTTTCGAGTTCGAGTTCTGAAATGCATTTGAAGAAACACGAATAAATTTACCCGCGTTAGTTGACTGCATGCAAATATTGTCGTTAATTTCAGTGCTATTATTAATAATATTAACTGATGTTACACGAATAACATGGGGACACAACAAAAAAGACCTACAAAATAAAAACTATTTTGCCACGTACCTAACGCGGTTCACGACTAAAGGTTATCTTCACTTAGACCGTCGAAGGGACGACACGCGTTTCGTAGCCTGGGTTTGTCTCCCTTACACTATGCCTGTCTTTTGTTGAAACCAGAATAAATTCAAAATTTAATGTCTCAGTTAATTTCAGTGCTTATAATCCATGACTGCTGTCTTATTTCAATTGATGTTTTGTTGTTGTTGTTGTTGTTGTTGCATAGCCCTAGTTTCTTTCTTTAAACGGTAAGGAGAATAATTTCTTGGTGATATGTGCAGCATAAGTTATGGCTTGTTGCATAGCCCTAATTTGTTTCTTTAAACGGCAAGGAGATAGTAATTTCTTGGTTATATGTGCAGCATACTGCCATAATAGGTTATGGCCCTGGTATGACCTATTATCAGATTGTATGTCGTTTTTAATTTGTGTATGACATTTGTAAATGTGTGGATTTTTTGTTTTTGTTTGTTTTTTGAAACGATTCTTTTAACCTGATACATGAACAGTTAGACTGACGGAAGGGTTGACGATATCAGCACCTTTTGGCTGTATTTGCTAGCGTACACACGGCAATATCGAAGGGACTATTTTATATATATATATATATATTATTTTTTTAGAGAGAGAGAGAGAGAGAGAGAGAGAGAGAGAGAGAGAGAGAGAGACGTGCGTGAGAGCGTGCGTGCGTGTGTGTGTGCGCGTGTGATTGGTATGCATGAATGATCTACTTCTGTGGAAAGTTTAATGAACCGTGACTATGAATGAGAGTTTCTCCCTGATATAACCAAAATGGCTAGCTGGCCAATAAAATCCAATTATCTATTTATCAATCTTGATTTTTGGGCCTCAAAAACCAATTGTCTGTCTGTTTTGATTTATAGTTCTCTCAGACCGTCTTACAACTGCTTGGCTAATTATTGTGGGTGTTTATTTGTGTGTGCTTTTCGTTTTCTTTTCTTCTCGGTCGTACCGATATTCTAAAACACAATCAGGCCACTAGGCCCCATTTCCTACTACTTCGTGTGATAGTAAATCATTTATTTAAGTATACAATCAAGCTATTTTGCATTTGCCGGCATAATCAAGCTATTTCAAAAACAAACTCAAGACGCTTCTCTACTCCAAATATTTCAACTAATCAATTCTGCTGTCCCTCATCCCTTTAGTTTTTCAATGTGTTTTGTGTGTTCCTTTGTTTGTTTGTGTGTGTTGTGTGTGTGTGTGTGTGTGTGTGTGTGTGTGTGTGTGTGTGTGTGTGTGTGTGTGTGTGTGTGTGTGTGTGTGTGTGTGTGTGTGTGTGTGTGTGTGTGTGTGTGTTATTATTCTAAGTGTGAGCACCCACCCTACCACCCCTTTCCCCCCTTCTTTTTCCTCTTATAATTAGAACTCTTCAAACAATGTGCACAGTTTCGGTGAAATCTTTCCCCTTTTCAGCTTTCGCTGCAAGGTTGCACATCGTGTTGTCTTATTCTAACTGATCACTCTGGCTTTAATTAACCCTTATTGCATTTCCTTCTTCTGTGTGAACATGGCTGTCAACCTGTACAAAAAGACTTTTGAACACGACTGTGTCTGCGGTATACAATTGTATGACATGTCTATGCACTGCCTTATATTCCTGCGATATACATTGTCGGTGAAAGTCGATTCAGCCCATACACGACGCATTTTCTTTGTTAAAACAGTTAAGTTCAACACAACCTGATGATGTCTATTCTATCTTTTCCTGCTTATTGTTCTCAGATGCTCAAGAGCATAAGGTGAGGATGTACCTCTGGTGAGAGTTACCGTAGGCGACTCAGGTCTTTGTTGTTGCACTCGTGTTACGTATTGTTTCGAGCGCTAATTAACTCCCTTGTTTGTTGATTCAACGCAACAGAATTTAGCCGAAAGTTTCGTTTGTTTCAAATTTTGATGTGTAGAAATTCCCCGGAGTGCATGTAATATTTATGTGTCACTGAATCCATCTATATCCTATTTATGTGTCACTGAATCCATCTATATCCTATTTATGTGTCACTGAATCCATCTATATCCAACACTCACTGGAGGATGACGGCTCGCTGTCCTCCAGTCATGCCGTCTTCTGATTAGAGCCAAAATAGTACTAAGCAACGCAAACATTGCGCAGCGTACTATCTTTGATTAGAGTGCATTCAACAATGGTCTACATCTAAACTTCCCCCTTTTAACTTAGCCTAGTCTTTAAGTGATATTACTCATCTTTAATTTCTTCCCTTGGTCTTTTCACGTTAGTCTTTTCAATGTCAGGGTTTGCCATGCTGTTTATGTGGTAACACAGGTCCGAACAGAGATGTTCGTGTGTAGGTATTTTGTCTGGGTTGAATTCGACGAGTTGTACTTTTCTGGTTTGTTGAAAAGGCTTGACCTGTGAGTGCATGTGTTGATGCGTGTAACTGGTAGGGTTGACTGTTTCGGATGTGTGTGTGCCCTCCAGACTCTAAGCTACTTTTATGTGTTCTTATGTCCATGTATTATACAGTTACTTTACTGGTATATTTTATGCAGTCTAAGGCAAGTTTCTATGTTATTCATAGACAGTAAAGATTCTGGATGTGGTATTAGACTGATCTTCAGTTATCAAGATGAACTGTTACGTATTGAAACTGGACAACCGTTATAATCAGTTTGTTCCAGAAATTTTGTGTCGAGCATGCGAGAGTACGATGGAACGGCTAGTACGTATGTTAAGGAGGGAGCTCCTTCTAATGCAGAGAATGCGTGTCATGGTGTGCTCATGCGCGCGATAGCTTTTTCATTGTCGAGAATGCGTGCAACGGCGCATGCGTGCGTGTACAAGCGAGGGAGCGCGCGACGATCGATTTAATAAAAATCTGCGTAGGCTACGCGCTCGTGTGTGTGTGTGAGAGAGACAGACAGAGAGAGAGAGAGAGAGAGAGAGAGAGAGACGCACGCACACACACACACACAATCTGGCATACTTACTGCACAAGGACACATTTTTAGTTTTATTTTTTTTATTTTTTTGATCAGATCATTAAACGTATACAAAAATATGTCAAACACGAAATGCAATACATGCCGAGAGAAGCCTAGAACATCTCTCGCGATAGGCCCTGGAATGTCGTTTTCATACTGATCACTTGGGATTTTCTCGTTAAAATCAAATCAAATCAAATTTTTATACAACATTCCTGGCTACAACACCAAGCTTTTAGGAACACCGAACTCGGTGAATCGTTTGCTCCAACTCTCTACCCGAAAGCAGAAACAATATCTTCGGCATTTTCCTTTCCTTAGTTGTTAGCAAAGTGTCCTGCACATTTTTCATCCCCTTTTCCTTGGAGAGACTTCCCCTATCAAAGAACCGAATACATGCAACGAGCGTGTATAGCCTATCTTTGCTTTATGCGTAGAAGCGGTACGGGAATGTAAAGTCTTCATTTGAGCAGCAGAAACTTTCGGATCTACAAGATTTCTTTCATGCGAGTTCAGAAGTGATGGATCGAAAATGTTTAGAAGCACTTCCTGTGGACGATGGACGGGCCGGACTCGTCGTACTCTTGTTTGGAGATCCACATCTGCTGGAAGGTGGACAGGGAGGCCAGGATGGAGCCACCGATCCATACAGAGTACTTGCGCTCTGGGGGAGCGATGATCTTGATCTTCATGGTGGGAGGAGCAAGGGCCACAATCTCCTTCTGCATTCTGTCGGCGATACCAGGGAACATGGTGGAACCACCGGACAGAACGGTGTTGGCGTACAAGTCTTTACGGATGTCGACATCACACTTCATGATGGAGTTGTAGGTGGTCTCGTGGACACCGGCAGATTCCATGCCCAGGAAAGAAGGCTGGAACATGGCCTCGGGGCAGCGGAATCGCTCGTTGCCAATGGTGATGACCTGACCGTCGGGAAGCTCGTAGCTCTTCTCCAAAGACGAGGAAGATGCAGCAGTCTGCATCTCCTGCTCGAAGTCCAAAGCCACGTAGCACAGCTTCTCCTTGATGTCACGCACGATTTCTCGCTCGGCAGTGGTGGTGAAGCTGTAGCCACGCTCCGTCAGGATCTTCATCAGGTAGTCCGTCAGGTCACGGCCAGCCAGATCCAACCTCATGATAGCGTGGGGCAGGGCATAACCCTCGTAGATGGGCACAGTGTGGGTCACACCGTCACCAGAGTCCAAGACGATACCGGTGGTACGACCAGAGGCGTACAGGGACAGCACGGCCTGGATGGCCACGTACATGGCTGGGGAGTTGAAGGTCTCGAACATGATCTGCGTCATCTTCTCACGGTTGGCCTTGGGGTTGAGGGGGGCCTCTGTGAGCAGGACGGGGTGCTCCTCGGGGGCCACACGCAGCTCGTTGTAGAAGGTGTGGTGCCAGATCTTCTCCATGTCGTCCCAGTTGGTGACAATGCCGTGCTCGATGGGGTACTTGAGGGTCAGGATTCCACGCTTGCTCTGAGCCTCGTCTCCCACATAGCTGTCTTTCTGGCCCATACCCACCATCACACCCTGCACACAAAGAAGTACATCACAATCAGTCCCGAGAAAACTGCGGGCGCCATCCGACAAACGCCTACAAAGCAAAAACAAGAAAAACACTACCGTGACCTCGATGATGCAGCAAGAGGAACAACTCCATTTTCGTTACACTTTGTAGGTTGAAAGTTTTCGCATTTTTCTGAAGCACTCATCCATAATAATATATTTACACCCACACAGCACACCAAAATCAGCGCCGGGTGCGCTAGAGGAGTGCCAAGGACACCCTCTCCACCTCACCCGTCCCCGATTCACAAGGTGGTGGGAGCAGCCGTCAACCACGCACGCGCCAACCCCGTCCTGTTAGTTATGAATATGCATGACGTTGCCGACTGCCACGCCCTATTCAGATCATGGAGGGCACCCGGCTTTCCCGTCGTGTCAAGTCCTACCTGCGTGTCATGGTTTCTGGTCTAGTTTTCTTCGGCTTCGGAAAGACCTGTCAGTTGCTACGATCGTTTATGTGTAGGACATGCTGATCGCAAAACCCAAGCAACAATCTGCCTCAGTGTTAATTCCCGGGCATCTACGAAAGTACTGGCAACCGGACGAAAAACCGGCGTGTTGACCTACTTTTGACAGCCATCTCCCCATACGACCTTTACAGACCGTCGCACATTTTTTGCCGGAAAGTACCATAGTTGTCAACTGGAGAGTTCAGAACTTACACGGCTTCATTTCTTAACGTGCACATGAACACGGATAGGGATCAATATCGGCAATCAGCCGTGAAGAATCATTCAGTAAGGATCAAATACACTGAACACACACACACTACATACACACAAAACTGAACTGATAAGGAAACGTGACAAATTTGAACTCGCAAGGGGGACCACAAGATACTTGACTGGATGAACAAATCAAAGCGGCACTACCCAAGTATGTCAAGACGGCGCACTTTTGTGTGTGTGGTGAAATCGCGATCGAATCACCGTCAATGGCTAGAAAACGGCATTCTGTTCGCTTTGTTACATGCATTGATTCCATGCATAATGTGCGTACTAAAAAATACAAATAAAATAATAATCACGGTATGCACATAACACATTCAAGTCATAGCCAAACATCCACTCATCACAGGCAGACATCGACATCACTTTCAGACGCGAAAATCAAAACCAATAAATACCTGATGTCTGGGGCGCCCCACGATGGAGGGAAAAACGGCCCTGGGAGCATCGTCACCGGCGAAGCCGGCTTTGCACATGCCGGACCCGTTGTCGATGACAAGAGCAGCAACGTCTTCGTCACACATGCTGAATGAAAGTTGGAGGTCTGCAAGTCAAAACTAAAAGATCGGGTAGAGGGTTTCTGACGTTCTCTCGGCGAAAGCCTGATGTGCAGTGAGAATTTTGGAAGCCTCAGACGCTCTATGAACTCGGCAGTAATAGCCCACGAGCGCCGCCTGCGCCAGCACGCCCCGCTTGTGACTAAGCGCTCCCGATTGCCATATATGGGTATCGTCCGTTGAGCCATTGAGCAGTTTTCCGAGAAAACGCGGCACGGCGAACGTGAATGTGTCTATATATGGCGAGGCGAGTCTCGCGC
>JABMCL010002572.1:40000-57500 GCA_018857735.1 Alviniconcha marisindica | reverse complement strand
GTGTGTGTGTGTGTGTGTGTGTGTGTGTGTGTGTGTGTGTGTGTGTGTCGTTTTGTCAAAATGTTTTTAGAGACGCCTTGAAATCCGACTCTTTCATAATCCTCTGCCCATCCTCACTAAAACGTTAAACTGCCAGTTTAGTAGGCTAAGTTTTTGATGTAGCCTATCAGTGAGTGGAATTTTCGTATTTCGCCCCCCCTCCCCCCATCCCCCCCCCACACCCCCCCCCCCCCCCCCCCCACCTCAGCCCTCCCCACGTCCGCAAATTCTTGTGCGTGGGATAGTCTAGGATAGTCATGCGCGAAATGTTCTCTCCCCATTGCGAAGAAAATGGGTCAACATTCTATTGACGTCGGAATGCACGAAAAGGCGTACGCTGACATCCCAAACACTAACAGCGTTAAAGGGGAAGCGAGGTGAATAAGCACAACGGGCCCTATAATTATATCGATAGGAATGGAATACAAAATAGACACTGACACAGCTTTTTTGTTTTGTTTTACTCTATGTTTCAGTGTTTGTTAAACAACGACGTTTGGAAGTCGAGAAAACCGCCGTACGACCGTGACACGGACATGCGCGCGCACGCACCCACGCGGCAAGCACGCACGCACACAGGCTCGCACTGGCACACACGCGCGCGCGCACACACACACGCACGCACGCATGCACGCACGCACACGCTCGCACGCACGCACGCACGCACGCACGCACGCACGCACGCGCGCACACGCACACACACACACACACACACACACACACACACACACACACACACACACAAACACAAACACACACACACAAGCAGCAACAACAATATACAAACAAACAGCAATAGTTACAGTCTAACAGTAGATTACATTGAACCTGGAACATTTTAATCCCAATTTTGCTATGTTCGATTTACCATTTTAAGCGATACCATGTCAAAACTCCCGAGGCCATGACCAGTCAATCGTAGACTCGCTCTCCTGGAATCAATTACAAAAACGTGTACATGTGTACATCGATTTTCTTTCCTGCTCGAGTCGCCTGTCCATAAAAGGCTGTATAAATGTCCAAGCCGGCTCGAGTATAATTATAACTTACCCAGCAAACCTACGTGTACGGGTCGTGTGCATCCTACCTAGTACGGAGGGCACTATACATACATATATGAGAGAGAGAGAGAGAGAGAGAGAGAGAGAGAGAGAGAGAGAGAGAGAGAGAGAGAGAGAGAGAGAGAGAGAGACAGATCGTCCATGCCCTAAACGGGCCGACGTTTCCAGGAAATCGCCAATCGCCACAAGGTCTATTTTAGGTGCGTAAGTAAGTATGCAAATGTGAATGTGTGTGTACAGAGGTCTAGAGACTGTACGGCTACCCGTTTTGTTGACTGCTGTCCGGTGACCTCGCCGGCCTTGGAGAGGCAGTACCGCGATCAGCCGGTGTTGATCACCGAGTAGGCCCCTATTCTAAGCTTAGGTATATGGCCGACGTTACTGGTTATCGATCGTATCGATTGGTTTTGTTGTGTGTGTTTAGTGATGCACTGATGGTGATCGAGGCAGAAGTAACTAACTAACCCTGCAGAAGGGTGGGAATGTACCCAACATGATGCAGAGGACAGAAAGCATGCAGTGGGTTGCCATATATATATATGTATATATATATATAGGATACGTGGCGTAGGGTTTGGTGTGTGTGTGTGTGTGTGTGTGTGTGTGTGTGTGTGTGTGTGTGTGTGTGTGTGTGTGTGTATGAAAGAGAGTCTTGTACACAGACAGACACACAGACACAGACACAGACACACACACACACACTCTCTCTCTCTCTCTCACACACACATACACACTAGCTCTCTCTCTCTCTCTCTCTCACACACACACACACACACACACACACACACACACACACACACACACACACACACACACACACAATACACCTGCACTTTCACAACTGATGCAAATAAAATTTTCTTTAGATTTTGTATATTTTCTCTTTTTTATACCAAAATCAAACGTTTGATTGTAACTGTGGACAAACAAACGAACAAAACATCGACAAGGGACATGGGACATAAAATTGAATGTGAAAACGGGAGCGACCCAGTAATACTGCGGCCCATCAGTGGATTTGGTTTCATAGGCCTGGGAGTGAAACATTTAGCAAAGAGTTCACGTTCACACAACAATAGAGAGAGAGAGAGAGGAAGAGAGAGAGAGAGAGAGAGAGAGAGAGAGAGAGAGAGAGAGAGAGAGAGAGAGAGAGAGAGAGAGAGAGAGAGGAGGAAGGAAGTATGACCTCCTTCCATATTAAAATCACCAGCACAGCTAACAGCCCTCTGCACTATCTGTCCCAACACAAACTTGCAGACTCCGTTGTAAGACAAGTTTGTACAGCTACACAGTATAAAATATTCAATTCAATCACTATTACTATCCGTCCAAAACTAGCAAACGTATGCACTGCAACAATAAATGAACGATAGAAAAATTTACTGATGCAGCTTACTCACAAGTACCACAAAAGCACAAACTCAGTTTGTGGAAAGTCTTCCAATATACGTCAAAAATACCAACTATAGGAAGGTCATCACAACACAACGTAGTTTGGTTGGCTAAACTTGGTTAACGCCTAGTTGTTTCCGATCGAAGCAGTCCTGGCGGGGACCGAGATCCCGGAAGGTGGGGGAAGAGGGAGACTCTACCTGATGCTACAATGTCACCACAGAATAATTGTGCATTAAGAAGGGTAGCGGTGATAGCCATTTTTTAAAGTTTGAATCCGCGAGGACTTGCTTCCCCGATGACAGCACAGAAATATGCTTTGAACTGTTTCGCATTCTGTCTGGTTGGAATTGTTGGGAGGTCCAGAATCTGCTAACCACATGGCAGAAATAAAACACTGACAGTGCACAAGAAGCTGTTCAGCGTTCAGAAACACTTCCTGTTGACGATGCACGGGCCGGACTCGTCATACTCTTGTTTGGAGACCCACAGCTCCTGGAAGGCGGGCAAGGAGGCCAGGATGGAGCCACCGATCCACGCAGAGTACTTTAGGTCATAGGGAGCGATGACCTTGATCTTCATGGTCCCAGATGAAGCCAGGGCCTGGAGCTCTTTCTGCATTCTGTCCGTGAAGCCGGCGTACATTGTGGAACCACCGGACAGAACGAGTTGGCGTACAAGTCTTTACGGATGTCGACATCACACTTCATGATGGAGCTGTTGGTCGTCTCGTGGACACCGGCAGATTCCATGCCCAGGAAAGAAGGCCGGAACAATGCCTCAGGGCAGCGGAATCGCGCGTTGCCAACGGTGATTACATTGCCGTCGGGGAGCTCGTAGAACTTCTCGATGTTAGAAGACTCAGATGCTGTTTTCAGTTCTTGATCGAAGTCCAAAGCTACACAGCACAGCTTCTCTTTGATGTCTTGCACGATCTCTCGCTCGGCAGTGGTGGTGAAGCTGTAGCCACGCTCCGTCAGGATCTTCATGAGATAGTCCGTCAGGTGACGGCCAGCCAGATCCAACCTTATGACGGCGTGGGGCAGGGCATAACCCTCGTAGATGGGCACAGTGTGGGTCACACCGTCACCCGAGTCCAAGACAATGCCAGTTGTACGACCAGAAGCATAGATAGACAGCACGGCTTGTATGACTACATATATAGCTGGGCAATTAAAGGTCTCGAACATGATCTGCGTCATCTTCTCACGGTTGGCCTTGGGGTTGAGGGGGGCCTCTGTGAGCAGGACGGGGTGCTCCTCGGGGGCCACACGCAGCTCGTTGTAGAAGGTGTGGTGCCAGATCTTCTCCATGTCGTCCCAGTTGGTGACAATGCCGTGCTCGATGGGGTACTTGAGGGTCAGGATTCCACGCTTGCTCTGAGCCTCGTCTCCCACATAGCTGTCTTTCTGGTCCATACCCACCATCACACCCTGCACACCGAACGATGGAATAGGTATTATTCTCCACAGGTTTTTGTGACACCCTGCACACAGAAGTACAAGGTAGGTATTATTCTCCACGTGTTTTTTGACACCCTGCACACAGAAATACATAATACCTATATTGTTCTCCACGTTTTTTGAAGCAAACCAAAGGAGGATCTTACAAACTTCGATAGGCCTATAGATGTATCAGGTATTATATGGCCAAATTTGATAGCAGCTAGAATCTTATAAACGAGAAGAAAAAGTAAAAAGTAAAACAAAAGCCAACCGCCGCGCTTGTTTAACATAACGTGTAGTACTAAAGCAACAATTTCCTTCCAATCCACAAAGTTGTGGAATTAGGATGATTCTTTCGGGGAGACATCTAGATGATTTTCAGCAGGTGTAGCTCTATTTATAAATCACCAAAACCAGAATCGCGCGATATAGAAAGGGGACCGGGAGGTAGAAAATTAACACACTCACACACACACACACACACACACACACACACACACACACACACACACACACACACACGCGCGCACGCACGCACGCACGCACTAACACATTCACTCCCAACCCCCCACCCCCGCCCCCCACGTCACACATACACACACACAAAGGATCGAAATTTACCTGAATTTTTGGTCTTCCCACAATGGAAGGAAAAACAGCTCGTGGAGCATCGTCACCAGCGAAACCGGCTTTGCACATGCCGGACCCATTGTCGATTACAAGAGTGGTAATTTCTTCGTCGCACATGGTGGGGAGTTGAGAGCAGCTAGTTGTAACAGCCAGTCCAGCTGTGAGGGGAAAATGGTGCAACTTGTGTAGTTTTTGCAGACTGGATATTCATTAATCTTTGTCTTGCTGTACATACGAACCTTTTGTTATGTTACGTTTAAACAAGAGATTAACTAGCGAGTTGGTGGGGGTCGGTAGGCTTGCGAAGTAGGTCACAAACACATATATCTCTCTCGCTATTGTAGACACTATGACACGGCAGATTTGAAGCGTAGCCTATAGCGCTGTGGACGTGAGCAGCGAATACCCGCGGCCGCCGACCAGGTCAGTGTTCGTTAGAGGATTTAGCAAGCTGCGGCAAGGGTTGGCCAGCAGTAGTGTGTGGCACTCTGCTGGCAGAGGCTGTATTATGCCAGGAGCGCCACAGTCTGACTAACCATTGATACATGAACACATTGGCATAAGCAACGCACCTTATGATGATCCGAATCCGATATACGTCAAAAATACCAACTATCATACCGTTGGATGGGTGGATGTGGGGGAGGGGGGACGGAGGGGGATGGGGGTATAGGAAGGACATCACAACACAACGTAGTTTGGTTGGCTAAACTTGATTAACGCCTAGCTGTTTCCGATCGAAGCAGTCCTGGCGGGGACCGAGATCCCGGAAGGTGGGGGAAGAGGGAGACTCTACCTGATGCTATAATGTCACTACAGAATAATTGTGCATTAAGAAGGGCAGCGGTGACAGCCATTTTTTAAAGTTTGAATCAACTGTGAGAGGCAAACGCACCAAGACAGTGTCCATACACCACAATTTTTTAAGAGAAAGGAGAGCCGAAGCGGAAGCGTACTGAGTTCGAGTTCAGTGTAGCTTTACGTCCACAGAGACGGTACGGACTATTAGGGACGGAATCTGAGGACGTCCACTTCGGCTTTCACACAGTTTCTGAGCTCTGTAGTTCTTCAAATGAGTCAAAAATGTCACAAGCGAAACGGTAGCTCCCTATGGCCGAAATACACCTCGGGTATCACGGAAATAGAACTACTCAGCACTTGCCTCCTCGAAGACAGAACTTGCTTCCTCGGTGACATAACTTGCATGCCCCAAAAATAGAACTTGCTTCCTCGGAGACAGAACCTGCATGCCTGAAGACAGAATGCGCTTCCTCGGAGACAGAACCTGCATACCTGAAGACAGAATGCGCTTCCTCGGAGACAGAACCTGCATGCCTGAAGACAGAATGCGCTTCCTCGGTGACAGAATTTGCATGCCCAAAGATAGAACTTGCTTCCTCGGAGACAGAACTTGGAAACCAGAAGACAAAACTCGTTCTTGGAGACAGAACTTGGGTGCCCGAAGACAGAACTTGCTTCCCCGAAAACAGCACAGAAATATGCTTTGAACTCTTTGGCATTCTGTCTGGCTGGAAGCTGGGAGGTCTGGCATGAACCGCATGGTCTCGGCAGGTGTGTCTGTTGGTGGTTCCCAGTATGACTCTCACGGCCTCGTTTTGCACTCTGTCCAGCTTCAGCAGATTTGTCTGTGACTTTGATGTGAGGCTAAGCCCATGAGTAGTCAATGACACCGAGCACGACACTGTTGATGGTAGGAAGAGGTGGCATTGTTCAACACCCTTTGCAGCCGTAGCCCCCAGGACTAACAGGCCTTTCTTGCGTTTATCTCACATGATTTGCTCCTTTGGCTGTATTACAGCTCCAATAAATGCGACGGCTGGCATCGCTTTGCCTGCTGCTCTATTGCCAAGATTGCCCCGTAATGTTTGTGCCTTGCTTGGATTGCTGAGAGATCCGATGTCTTGGCACAACGAGGATATAATTATGTTATCCAGTTGTTGCTGCACTCCTGTGGTTACTTTCTGAATGTCCCTTGATGTTTTGTATAATCAGGAGCCCGTCAGCGTGAATACCTTGCTGGACCCATTTCGATTCAGATCTGCCAGGTCCTTGGTGTGTACATTGCAGAGGATCGGGGAGAGCGCTTGTGGTAGGCCTAAGCCGGGCTGATGAGGAGCAGAGCTCCAGTTTCCAAGCTGCGTAACCATTGTTCTTTCCGGGAGCGGTCCTGCGGTCCACCGGGTCAGTGTCAGGCTGACTCCGGATTGCACGAGCAGGGCCATCAGCAGCTTGAACTGGACTCTGTCTGACGTGTCTCGGAGATGGGTTGCCAGAGTTCTTTCTTCAAATCTCCTAATAAATAGCGTTCTTTTGAACCCTTCATGTGTTTGGATCTAGCTAATCACATGGCAGAAATAAAACATTGATAGTGCACAAGAATCTGTTCAGCGTTCAGAAACACTTCCTGTTGACGATGCACGTGCCGGACTCGTCATACTCTTGTTTGGAGATCCACAGCTCCTGGAAGGAGGGCAGGGAGGCCAGGATGGAGCCACCGATCCATACAGAGTACTTGCGCTCTGGTGGAGCAATGATCTTGATCTTCATGGTCCCAGATGAAGCCAGGTCCTGGAGCTCTTTCTGCATTCTGTCCGTGAAGCCGGCGTACATTGTGGAACCACCGGACAGAACGATGTTGGCGTACAAGTCTTTACGGATGTCGACATCACACTTCATGATGGAGCTGTTGGTCGTCTCGTGGACACCGGCAGATTCCATACCCAGGAAAGAAGGCCGGAACAATGCCTCAGGGCAGCGGAATCGCTCGTTGCCAACGGTGATTACATTGCCGTCGGGGAGCTCGTAGCACTTCTCGATGTTAGAAGACTCAGATGCTGTTTTCAGTTCTTGATCAAAGTCCAAAGCTACACAGCACAGCTCCTCTTTGATGTCTCGCACGATCCTTCGCTCGGCAGTGGTGGTGAAGCTGTAGCCGCGCTCCGTCAGGATCTTCATGAGATAGTTCGTCAGGTGACGGCCAGCCAGATCCAACCTTATGACGGCGTGGGGCAGGGCATAACCCTCGTAGATGGGCACAGTGTGGGTCACACCGTCACCCGAGTCCAAGACAATACCAGTTGTACGACCAGAGGCATACAGGGACAGCACGGCCTGGATGGCTACATACATTGCTGGGCAATTGAAGGTCTCGAACATGATCTGCGTCATCTTCTCACGGTTGGCCTTGGGGTTGAGGGGGGCCTCTGTGAGCAGGACAGGGTGCTCCTCGGGGGCCACACGCAGCTCATTGTAGAAGGTGTGGTGCCAGATCTTCTCCATGTCGTCCCAGTTGGTGAGAATGCCGCGCTCAACGGGGTCACTCAGGGTCAGGATTGCACGCCTGGTTTGAGCCTCGTCTCCCACATAGGTGTCTTTCTGGTCCATACCCACCATCACACCCTGCACACAGAAATACAGAATAGGTATTGTTCTCCACAGGTTTTTTGAAGCAAACCAAAGGATGATCTTGCAAACTTCAATAGGCCTACAGATGTATCAGGTATTATATGGTCAAATTTGATAGCAGCTAGTAACTGATAAATGAAAAGAAAAAGTAATAAGTGAAAAACGCCAACCGACGCGCTTGCTTAACATAACGTGTAGTACTAAAGCAACAATTTCCTCCCGATCCACAAAATTGTGGCATAAGGATCTCCGACAGATTCTCCAGACATGATGCCTATGGCACGGGTAGATTCTTTCGGGGAGACCGCTACATGATTTTCATCAGGTATAGATCTATAAATCGCCAAAAGCATAATCGCGCGATATAGAAAAAGGACCGGGAAGTAGTAAATTAGAACACACACACACACACACACACACACACACACACACACACACCACCACCCCACTAGCCCCCCCCCCCCCCCCCCCCTACACACCCACCCATACACAAAGGATCGAAATTTACCTTAACTTTTGGTCTACCCACAATGGGAGGAAAAACAGCTCGTGGAGCATCGTCACCAGCGAAACCGGCTTTGCACATGCCGGACCCATTGTCGATTACAAGAGTGGTAATTTCTTCGTCGCACATGGTGGGGAGTTGAGAGCAGCTAGTTGTAACAGCCAGTCCAGCTGTGAGAGGAAAATGGTGCAACTTGTGTAGTTTTTGCAGACTGGATATTCATTAATCTTTGTCTTGCTGTACATACGAACCTTTTGTTATGTTACGAGTTTAAACAAGCGGCTAACTAGCGAGTTGTTGGGGGTCGGCAGGCTTGCGAAGTAGGTTACAAACACATATATCTCTCTCTCTCTCGCCATAATAGACACAATGACACGGCAGATTTGAAGCGTAGCCTATAGCGCTGTGGACGTGAGCAGCGAATACCCGCGGCAGCCGACCAGGTCAGTGTTTGTTAGAGGATTTAGCAAGCTGCGGCAAGGGTTGGCCAGCAGTAGTGTGTGGCACTCTGCTGGCAGAGGCTGTATTATGCCAGGAGCGCCACAGTCTGACTAACCACTGATACATGAACACATTGGCATAAGCAATGCACCTTATGATGATCCGAATGAACGTGAACTTTTATGATAGGAATTAGTGTATGCGGCTAAATAACGTGCGTATTAGTTATGGGCGTGAACGCAGGCTAGTTTGTGTCCTTTCCCCCTGCGTTTCGGGCTCTCTTTTGATCAGTGACGCATTTCTGGCATTAGGAAAAGGAACGGTGTGAATTGAAACGTAACGCCAAAGAAGATGTATGGCTAACTATGAGCTTGCATGTGTGTGTGTGTGTGTGTGTGTGTGTGTGTGTGTGTGTGTGTGTGTGTGTGTGTGTGTGTGTGTGTGTGTGTCGCGTGGGCGTGCGCGTGTGCGGGCGTGTGTGTGTGTGTGTGTGTGTGTGTGTGTGTGTGTGTGTGGTGTGTGTGTTGTGTGATGAGAGAGAGAGAGAGAGAGAGAGAGGAGAGGAGAGAGAGAGAGAGAGAGAGAGAGAGAGAGAGAGAGAGAGAGAGAGAAGAGAGAGAGAGAGAGAATCGTCGATGCCCAAAACGGGCCGACGTTTCCAGGAAATCGCCAATCGCCACAAGGTCTATTTTAGGTGCGTAAGTAAGTATGCAAATGTGAATGTGTGTGTACAGAGGTATAGAGACTGTACGGCAACCCGTTTTGTTGACTGCTGTCCGGTGACCTCGCCGGCCTTCGAGAGACAGGTGTCATCACGGCAGTACCGCGATCAGCCGGTGTTGATCACCGAGTAGGCCCCTATTCTAAGCTTAAGTGTATGGCTGACGTTACCGGTTATCGATCGCATTGACTGGTTTTGCTGTGTGTGTTTAATGATGGTGATCGAGGTAGAAGTAACTATCTCTGCAGGACGCGGGAACGTACAATAATAATAATAATAATAATAATAATAATAATAATAATAATAATAATAATAATAAAAAGAGAAAAAAGCACAGCGCTGGAAGCAACGGTATGCAAAATATATGCTCGTAGGGGTTTGTGTGTGTGTGTGTGTGTGTGTGTGTGTGTGTGTGTGTGTGTGTGTGTGTGTGTGTGTGTGTGTGTGTGTGTGTGTGTGTGTGTGTGTGTGTGTGTGTGTGTGTGTGTGTGTTTGTGTGTGTGTGTGTGTGTGTGGTGTGTGTGTTTGGTGTGTGGTTTGTGTGTGTGTGTGTGTGTGTAGCGTGCGGTGTGTATAGTGTACGTACGTTCGTGTGTGTGTGGTGTGTGTGTGTGTGTGTGTGTGTGTGTGTGTGTGTGTGTGTGTGTGTGTGTGTGTGTGTGTGTGTGTGTGTGTGTGTGTGTTTAGGCCCCCACGCCACGTACCAGGAAGAAAAAAGATAGACCAGGAAGACTTCGTACTTTTGACCAACAGTCTTACTCTACCATACACACAAGAGACAACTTATTGTAGCCTACTTTCCAACCACGCACGCTTTTCAATAATTGACCAGGAAGACTTCGATCTTTTCACCAACGGTCTTACTCTATCATACACACAAGAGACCATTTATTGTAGCCTACTTTCCAACCACGCACGCTTTTCAACAATAGACCAGGAAGACTTGGGACTTTTCACCATGGGCTTACCCTGTCATAATTATGTATCATACACACAACAGACAATATACTGTGCACGCTATTCAATATTCGATGAACCTCATGGGAGCTTGACGGGAAGTTGAATAAGAGCTGGGTATGCACTTTAAAGTCCGTTTGTAAGCTGTCATTGATATTCCTGGGTGCAAAACGTCTGTCACAGGCACTCGACAACAGTCATTATCTTTTGTTGCTTTATTAGGCTATGTATGCCTTGATCCTTTTTTTTTTGGAGCTTAGGAGCCGTGTATGAAAGTCGAGGTGGCCGTCCTGGGCTCCCCGTCCCCAATAAGCCTGATGGTTCCTGTGGACGTAAAGCAACACTGAAACGAAAACGAACCCTTCTTTTCAACGACAGGGTGCTTAGTATTGATAGTTACGAGAGCTAGGCGCGAGGTTAAACAACCACCCTGTATCAAGTGCCTGTGCCAGTTCCGCCACGACTTACTGAGGGGAAATCGAGGGGGATTCCCTTTAGTGCCACTGATATTCTCAGGAGAGAGACACGGACGTGAAACGACCTTAGGTGATAGACAGCAATGAATGTGCATTGTCCACAGTTCTTTAGAGAGGAAGAAAGACTGCCCAATACAAAAATGCTTGTAAAATATCTGCCCTGCAACCTACTGACTCTCTCTCTCTCTCTCTCTCTCTCTCTCTCTCTCTCTCTCTCTCTCTCTCTCTCTCTCTCTCTCTCTATATATATATATATATACATACATACAAAGAGAAGAGAGAGAGAGAGAGAGAGAGAGAGAAGGGAGAGGAGAGAGGAGAGAGAGAGAGAGAGAGAGAGAGAGAGAGAGAGAGAGAGAGAGGAGAGAGAGAGAGAGAGTAACAAAGTTCAGGCATGTTTTGTACTGGAAACCGTTTACTCCAAATTTTCGCCCTTGAGGGCTTTGTCAAGGCCTGCCCGGTCGGCTTGACTGATTCCTACAAAACCTATATATATATTCTCACGTGTGTAGAAACCTCCGACTTCGGTTGTCCCGTTGTCTCCGAAGAGGTACAGGCGGGGACCGAGATCCCAGGAGGTTGGGGGGAAGAGGGTGGACTACATCTGACGCTACACTGTCACCACCAGAATGATTCCTGAAAAAAGATGTACGGTGGTTTTAGCCGTTTGACTGTTTCATTAATTGTGAGAGGCAAATTAAGTCATTAGGACAACGTCCGTAAACCACAACGTTTGAAGAGAGAGGAGAGCGGAAGCGTAATCGAACCGCAAAAGAAACACACACATACACACACGCGCACGCGCGTGCACGCACGCACGCACACTCACACACAAAGGCACAGAAAACAAGGGCTGCTAGAGTCCTATGCACGTTAAAGATCCCATGACAGCAAACTATGTAGACATTCTACCGACGTTCTGGAAGTAGCATGACACCTCTGCGACTGGCTTTTCCCTGGGGAAAGCTATCGGAACTTTCCATGGGAAACAAGGACCTGCTGGGACAATTGACCCCTTCACTGCCATGATATCACTTAAAAACGACCAGTATAAGTACGAAATTGGAAACCCTTAAGCCTTTTTATCTTCGTTTTCGCAATGACATGAGACATGATTTTCAGCAGAACGCTTAGCATCGAAAGCAGATGTTATAAGACCGGAAAATGTACTGTTTGCAGGCGCGTCCGTCCATCTTTCAGCGCGGAAATTTTCCAGGCTGGGGCAGTGAAGGGGTTAAAGCGTGCACAACAACTACAGAACAGGCAAATTAGTGCCTAGAAGCAGTCTGGACAGGGAGGCGGAGCTGGACTCTCGTAGCGAGTTCGACTATCCTTTGCTTCAGGTTTCAACATCTGGTTGTCCGGACTCTTCTCTTTTGGGACTTTGTTCCGTACAGGTGTTGATGGAGCAAGTTGCGGAGTACACAAGTTGCTCAGCACTTTGAGCAGCCTCGGCAAGCTTCTGTTGTTTCACCTGTGCATTATATCGCCGTTTTTCTGTCTTCTGCCGATGAGGATCACAACTTTAAGTCTGTTTGTTGCACAGTTTGTTCCATGCATAGATATCCAACAGCTTTTCAAGTTCGAAACCATTGTTTTTGTGTGAATAAATACTGTAACCCCCAAAAACAACAACAACAAAAAAGCAAACAAACAACCCCCCCCCCCCACAAAACACCACTGGCGAGGTCCCCACAACTTTAACATTTATTACTCTCGTGGTGGATGACATTTCATGTCTAACTAATATGCAGAGGCCCGTTTCCTGACCCCGTGGTGTTGACACGACGTTAAAATCCACTTAAGAGCCACTAGTACCACTGACGGCCATTTCCTTTGTTGACTTGGTAGGCAATTGTTGTCTCCCCCCCCCCCCCCCACACACACACTCTTGGGGGGGGGGATATAATTGTCAGTAATTGTTCATTGTATGTTGCGAGGTAGCAACGCTTTAAACGATTTTTTTTCTCTCTCTGCGAAATATTCTGTTTATTAAGGTTTGTACCCCATTTTCTCTCTTCTCTTAAAAACAGCCTCATTTTACTTTTTGCAAATGTTGAAATTTCTGCCTCACACTTGTAACCTTTCAGTGATCACGGCTTGTTCATTTAGCTCATCTTCCCCCCCCCCCCGCACGCGTGTTTCAAATAACATCTATTGATACATATTATATGCAACTTACATTTTTTTTTCAAAAGCCACTAACACGTGGGGCGTTTTTCATAACTATATTTCACCTTTGTTTTTTGAGACCAACTTTATATTTGCAGAAATCATGGTATGCTTCACTACAAGATCTAATGTCATCTCCGAGGACATCATTCACTTGAATCTGTCAAAATTTGACTGCATAGGTCCGAAATTTAACGGTGAATATCAAGTGGTGTAGGCTTTGCATTTGACTTTAACAAGGCACGGGGATTTCATGCTGCAGCTTTTCCATAAATTTGCGTGGCATAAACATACACGCACGCACACACACTCACATGCACACCATACACAGCTCAGAGATACAAAAATCAAATTTGCTTTGAATTATATTTCTTTTTCATAACAAAATCATACATTTGATTAGAAATGTGCACAAACAAAAATCGGCATGGGACATGAAATTTGAGCCTTGAACGTGAAGACGGGAGCAACCCAGTAAGTACTGCGGCCCATCAGTGGATTTGGTTTCATAGGCTTGGGAGTGAAACATTTAGCAAACGTCCCATGTTCACACGACAGTCGAAAGAAGAGAAAAAAAAGTCCCGATCTCTTCCCATGTCTGAAGCACCAGCACTGCTACCGGCCCTGTACACTTATCACAAGGCAGAAATACAAATAATTATTTGACAGTTCTCTACAATTCGTTCAGCGTTTAGAAGCACTTCCTGTGGACGATGGACGGGCCGGACTCGTCGTACTCTTGTTTGGAGATCCACATCTGCTGGAAGGTGGACAGGGAGGCCAGGATGGAGCCACCGATCCATACAGAGTACTTGCGCTCTGGGGGAGCGATGATCTTGATCTTCATGGTGGGAGGAGCAAGGGCCACAATCTCCTTCTGCATTCTGTCGGAGATACCAGGGAACATGGTGGAACCACCGGACAGAACGGTGTTGGCGTACAAGTCTTTACGGATGTCGACATCACACTTCATGATGGAGTTGTAGGTGGTCTCGTGGATACCGGCAGATTCCATGCCCAGGAAGGACGGCTGGAACAACGCCTCTGGGCAGCGGAATCGCTCGTTGCCAATGGTGATGACCTGGCCGTCGGGAAGCTCGTAGCTCTTCTCCAGAGACGAAGAAGATGCAGCAGTCTGCATCTCCTGCTCGAAGTCCAAAGCCACGTAGCACAGCTTCTCCTTGATGTCACGCACGATCTCTCGCTCGGCAGTGGTGGTGAAGCTGTAGCCACGCTCCGTCAGGATCTTCATCAGGTAGTCCGTCAGGTCACGGCCAGCCAGATCCAACCTCATGATAGCGTGGGGCAGGGCATAACCCTCGTAGATGGGCACAGTGTGGGTCACACCGTCACCAGAGTCCAAGACGATACCGGTGGTACGACCAGAGGCGTACAGGGACAGCACGGCCTGGATGGCCACGTACATGGCTGGGGAGTTGAAGGTCTCGAACATGATCTGTGTCATCTTCTCACGGTTGGCCTTGGGGTTGAGGGGGGCCTCTGTGAGCAGGACGGGGTGCTCCTCGGGGGCCACACGCAGCTCGTTGTAGAAGGTGTGGTGCCAGATCTTCTCCATGTCGTCCCAGTTGGTGACAATGCCGTGCTCGATGGGGTACTTGAGGGTCAGGATTCCACGCTTGCTCTGAGCCTCGTCTCCCACATAGCTGTCTTTCTGGCCCATACCCACCATCACACCCTGGAAAGAAGAAGATTAAAATCAGTACGAGTTTAAATACAAACATTTACGGACTCACCACATCACGGCAAATGTTTACCCCATTTTAATTAAGTATTTCTTTATCCCCCCCCCCCCCCCCTTTCTGACTGCCACTGGAGTACAACCGACTCCCTGCTGTCTCAACACTCTCTTCTTCCTGGTCCGCCTACTCGAGTTACCGCACGAGTCCAAGCTACTTTTATTTCCTCGTCGAGCCCCTGCTGGGAGCCTCAGTCCTTGTCATCCGATTTCAATAGGCTGTATGAAAACTACAGCTTGCCGGATGAGCAGTGAAACACAACAAGTAGCCTTCCTGATAACTGTCAGGGGAACAGCCCAATACCCGAACCTTAAACTGATCCAGCACGAAGTGGGTGTTAGTAACAGGTAGGCAAATGGGGGTAAAGGTAGTAGTTAATTAAAAAAAAAAAAAGCGATTCCGGATTGGTATCCAGGCTTGGGAAGTGACCCTCCCATCCACCGCTTAAGTATCTGGGTGATAGACTCGATGTCCAACACCTTCCCGTGGAGAGAATAGTACCAAGGTCCCATGAGCCACAGGAGTGTGCGGCAATGTCCACTTTTAGCCCCGTCGGTTGGCTGTCCTCAAATGGTTTGAGGATGCGTGTGTACGTGGCACTGGCATAGTACGGAATGAACTGATATGTGGATCTGCCGACGTAGTGCATACTTCAAGTACATTCCGTCCACACACACACACATTCTCATACCATTTGAGAACAGCGAACCGACGGGGCTAAAAGTGGATATTGCCGAGTGTGCACGTTAAGAACCAATGACATTTTTTGTGTCAATTCCACCAACGTGAGGGATCAGTGTGACTGAATAGTGAGCTGGCCTTCCTGGGGGGAAAAACCACCCCAAAATCCCATGGGAAAAAATCCTTGTCTGGGACAACGTATACTGTATAACACACACACACCGAGCAATTTAACGAAATTACCCAACCAATCTTAGCCCTCAAGCCTCTGCATCATGTGCACAACATAAAGGTCAAAACGGTTTCACTGGGTAGCAGATGGTCGCTCACACTGCATAGTGCATTCAGCTAGACAGAGGTAGACACTAGACTCCAAGATACAAGTGACAGCTGTGGCACAAGAGACGAAAGAGCGACGGCAGGCGTTAGGCTTGCAAACTGGCGTGTATACAACACTGACGGGACGTAATATGATAGTCTCGAAAAGGATAAAATATAGCTTTTTCGGGCAGGCACAATACAAGCAGGTGCAGCGGCGAAGTAGTCGTAGATAGCTGAGAGAGAGAGAGAGAGAGAGAGAGAGAGAGAGAGAGAGAGAGAGAGAGAGAGAGAGAGAGAGAGAGAGAGAGAGAGAGAGAGAAGGGGGAGGGGGGAGGTCGTGCGTGGGTCTATCTACGGTATCGTGAAGTGACGTCTGTATTGCAAATAGCGCACACGAGCTTTGGAATCAGATTAATGCAAATAGCGCACACGAGCTTTGGAATCAGATTAATTCAAACCTTTGACCCCAGTTCTGTTCCGATACAATTTGAGATTTTGTTTAGTAAACAGAAGAGTTTGTACACGTCTATACTTGGCAGAGACTAAAGCTAATGCTTCAGGTCTTCCAACACGAGAGCGCCGGGGCGAGGGGGGCGGGGTGGAAATTACTGACGGTCCATTTTGAGCTGGGTCAGTCGCAGCTTTCAAGATACACAGACCGACGGCACGGCCTCTAGGCGAAGTTTCATTTGCTGGCCGCTGTTTGTTTCGACCGATGATGAAAGAAGGCGGTTATCGTTGTCGCACGACCTACATATAATGTGAACGTCATGGGGGTGGGGGGAGAAACTCGTAGCGTACTGCAATTTAGCGTTGTTTACGCGTCACTTGCATGCCGCGGGACACTTCCACATTTTGCTGCTGCGTTATCACGCCATCGGGTCAATGTCCTCGACACAGTAAAAGGGGGGCGTGGTGTACTCGTTTACAGCGGAGTGCTGCGGCAGACGATCAATAGCCTATGTAAAGCGCGCCGGCCGGCTTTTGGAATAGGTTCAAGCCACCATTTAGGCCTAAATTCCCAGGTTTGAATCGGCTTGGACTTGAGTTTTTTTTTATATATTTTTTTTAGTTTTAAGTTTGCCGTTTCATTGTTCCCCCTACTTCCTGCAGTTTAGTCTGTGAAAATACAGCCTACACACACACACACACACACCACCACCGACTCAGCCCGCATGAGCAAGAAGAATGTGCAGCGCAATAGAACGTTCCATGGAATGTTCTACGTGGACAGTCGCCATTTTTTCATGTCCTCCACCCAGTGGTTTCCGTCACAACCCGTTCTAAAGCACCCGCCCGTGCGTTCATGTTTGTCAGTACTGGCCATCCCTGCCGTGCATTATGCCTACATACACATGCCTGTAACTGGTGTCGGGAGAAAAATTCAAAATCATTTACCTGATGTCTGGGGCGCCCGACAATGGAAGGAAACACGGCCCTGGGTGCATCGTCTCCGGCGAAGCCGGCTTTGCACAT
>JABMCL010002572.1:25000-32500 GCA_018857735.1 Alviniconcha marisindica | reverse complement strand
AGATCAAGAGCAGGAGTGGAGCTGGCTCTCATAGCTGGTGGACTGTCTTGCTGCTGACAGAGTCCAAGAGAGATCAAGAGGAGGGAGTGAGCTGCCTCGTAGCTGGTGGATGTCTTGCTGCTGACAGAGTCCAAGAGATCAAGACAGGGAGGTGGAGCTGGCTCGTAGCTGGATGGACTGTCTTGCTGCTGACAGAGTCGGAGATCAAGAGCAGGGAGGGAGCTGGGCTAGTGCATGACTGTCTGCTGCTGACAAGCAGGAAGTCAAACAGAGGGGGCTGGGCTCTCTACTGCATGACGCTGTGCTGACAGAGTCAGGAGAGATCAAGAGAGGGAGGTGAGCTGGCTGTCATAGCGTGGACTGTCTTGCTGCTGACAGATCAGAGATCAAGAGCAGGGAGTGAGCTGGGCTCATAGCTGGATGGACTGTCTTGCTGCTGACAGAGTCCAGAGAGATCAAGAGCAGAGAGGCGGAGCTGGGCTCTCATAGCTGGATGGACTGTCTTGCTGCAGAGTTGTTAATTAACGGTTGCTTTTCGGGCACTGTCTTTGTGACTTTGTTCCCCACAGCCGTTGAAAGAGCAATTAGCGAAGTACAGGAGTTGCTTCGCACTGGCGGAGTCCCCACCTCTTTAACATAGTTGTTCTGGCGGTGGCTGACGGTCTCTTCGGACTTCACGGGTCGGAGCGCAAGGACGAGCTACTTATAGGTGCCCGCCCCTCCTGTCCCCGTCCCTAATAAGCCGTGCGGTTTCTGTGGACGTAAAGCACCACAACAAAAAGAAGAAGAAGAGCGCGTCATGAATGTTACTGATTCAGAGCCTGTTTTCTTTCGAGACCGATCGTCAAACAAGCCAGCAGCTGATGACATTAGCCACGTTCCTACGTGCAGCTGTTACACCAGACAGAGCATAACTGTGTAAGAATGATTCATCATTTGTTTGCTTAAACTCGTTTTTTAACGCTGAGTTGTCTCCGCGGAGGTACTGGCGGGGACCGAGATCCCAGGAGGTGAGAGAAGAGGGAGACTGTACCTATCGCTACACTGTCACAGCCAGAATGACTCCTGCATTAAGAAGGGCAGCGATGAGAGGCCTTTTGATGTTTCAGAAACAACGAGGGGCAAAGTCACAAAGAAAGTGTGCGTAAACCATAACTTTTGAAGAGAGGAGAACCGAAGCGGAATCGAACATAGGTTCGTCTGCTTACCAGCCTACGCCTCAGCATTATGAGATCCAAAAACATAAAAGGTTTAAAAGAACGTTATTTATTAGGTGAAAATATCGCATGCGAATTTTTGGGGTAACCCCCTTTATCAAGCTACAAAATGACAATTAAACAACAGTTCAACGGTGAAAAACGATGACAAATGAGATGGAGAGCTAATTAAAGACACTTATCTGTTTTTGGTTGAGCTAATTTATCCTAATAAATAGCGTTCCTTTGGACCTTTTATGTGTTTGGATCTTGTTTTGGAACGCTAGCAGTCATGCTTGTTTCAGATTTTTGCCTCAGCACACTATGCCAAACCGGCTCACGCAATAATGTTACTGTTACTCTCTCTCTCCCCTCTCTTCTCCATATTTATTCACAGAGAGACATTGTATAACCTGAGTGTACTCCCTCCTACCTTCGCCTTTGAATTCTAGGGCGTTTAGAGCTTTTTAGGATTTGTGCTGAAAAACAACAACAACAACAACAACAAGAAACAAAAAACAAAAACATCTTTATTACTATCATTACTCTGTTTTGAGAAAGATAGTTCCTGCAGGCCACGGCGCCAGTCTTCTCGTGTCATCCGCCCAACCATCCATCTCTGCCTGTCCTCCTGCCTTCCCTTTAAAACTGTAAGGGGTCTAGAGCTTTTGAAGATTTGTGCTGAAAAACAACAACACCTTTATCATTCATTATTCTTATTATTAAGCTGTTTTGAGAAAGGCAGTTTCTGCAAGGAACGCCGCCAGCCCCTAGGTCTCGTCCGTCCATTCATTTATCATCCATCCATCCGTCCATCCATGCATCCACCCGGCCATCCATGTATCCACCCGGCCATCCGTCCGTCCGTCCATCCATCGATCCACCCATCCGTCCACCCATCCATCCGTCCATCCATCCATCCGCCCACCCATCCATCCGTCCGTCTATCGATCCACCCATCCATCCATCCATCCGTCCGTCTATCCATCCACCCATCCATCCATCCATCCATCCACCCACCCATCCATCCAACCGTCCATCCCTCCATCCGTCCATCCATCCATCCACGCACCCGTCCCTCCCTCCCTCCATCCATTCAGCCATCCAGCCATTTATCTCTGTTTGCCCGAAGAAGAGAAGATCGCAAGAAGACAGACGACTGATCATGTCAACAACAGGAGGTGCGTCATCGCGATCACGGGAAGGTCGCTAGCCCCCCGCCCCCCTCTCCTCCCCCCCCACCTTCCAGTTGTTATTTTGCACAGAGACAAAGAGAGGCGGTCGGAAGGACTTTAATGGTACTGAATCTACAACAGCGGGCGTGACCAGTCGCATTTGCATAACGACATGCAAGAGGGCGGAGAGGCAATTAAGCGGCCTGATCATTGACTATATAAAGCCTTGTAAGCCATGTTTCAACGTCTACTATAAACAGGCGAGTGAGTCAGCCTGCCTGTAGTTCTGAATGTGCAGATTAGAAGCGATTGTCATCATGTGTGTGTGTGTGTATGTGTGTGTGTGTGTGTGTGTGTGTGTGTGTGTGTGTGTGTGTGTGTGTGTGTGTGTGGTGTGTGTGTGTGTGTGTGTGTGTGGCCACGTGCGTGTGTGTGTGTGTGTGTGTGTGTGTGTGGACGCGCGGCATGTATGTGTGTGTGTGTGTGTTGTGTGTGTGTGTGTGTGTGTGTGTGTGTGTGTGAGAGAGAGAGAGAGAGAGAGAGAGAGAGAGAGAGAGAGAGAGAGAGAGAGAGAGAGAGAGAGAGAGAGAGAGAGAGAGAAGAGACCACACAACAACACACACACACACACACACACACACACACACCACACACACACACACACACCACACAACACACACACACACCACACACACACACACACACACACACACACAACACACACACACACACACACACACAACACACACACACACACACACACACACACACACACACACACACACACAGAGTGACACACACACACACACAGCAGTCAGCTGAAATAATAATAATTTACAGAAGAAGATGGAGGAGGACATAGACACTGAAAGTCGTGATATCTAGTCCTGCACATTCCTACAGCGAAAATGCTACGCGTATCCTGGTTTAGTGTATGGGATTCAGACCATCCTGTGTTTGTCATTCCCATAAGTCACAAACAAGGATGACGGTCATGATGATTCGCGTCAGCAGGACTTCCTGTTTGCTTTTTCTTAGACGTAGAGCGGTTAGACTACATACAGTATGTAATACCACAGCATGTGACCATGCAGCTTGATTGAATCCTGTTTTGCGAAGATACGATTTTTATGCAAGCGCACGCACAAGATAAGATAGTAACAATAATAAAACTGATGATGGTAACTCTTATCACGCACACACCCGTGCAAAAAAAAAAAAAAAAAAAAAAAAAAAAAAAAAGAAGACGATCTGGCGCTGTTGTTTATTATTGTAAGTACAAAGAAACGATAATCAAATTCAATACAAAGGACAAATACTATGTATACAAACAACAGCCAATCAAACATTCGTAAGTACAAAGAAAAGATAATACAATTCAATACGGATAGTACAAGTACAAGGACAAGTACTATGTATGCATACAACCACTCAGACAGTCCGAAACACCGCACTTTGAAGAATATTATACCGAAATAATTTAGCCGTCTTTCTATCTTTCTGCTGACATATAAATAACTTTGCTCAGTATGCACATACAGCTACATAAACAATTTCACGTAATTTCAGTTTAATATGACTCGGCGAGGAAGAGATGAGTTCTAGTTCGATGTTGCTTTACGTCCACAGAGACCGTACTGACTATGAGGGACGGGGAGCCCAGGACGGCCACCTCGACTTTCACAAAGCTCCTGAGCTCCGAAGAGATGAGCTTTAGTTGAGACTTAAAAGACGACAAGGACGATGAGATGCGGATCTTCAATGGCAGTGAATTCCAAACAAATGGAGCCAGAAATTGAAGGGATCGTGCAACAGCAATTTTCAGGTTGACACATGGGACGGTCAAAAGTGTTGTTGTTTTTGAGAGGAAGAGTCAGGTAATTGAATTCTACCGTCCTGTTGAGAGTAAAAACAAAGAGATCTGAGAGGTGAGTATGGGGAAAGAAAGCAGGTGAGGTAAGGTGGCATAGAGTGCCAGCAAAGTGCCCGCACGAAAGAGTTGCAGTCTGATGACATCAGACTGACGTCACATCCGGCCCAGTGCGTTGGCCGGACTTCGGGGAGAAACCACTTGGTAGGTAGGTAGTGTTGCTGAATGTCCTCAGATGTCAGTTGACATATTAGGGACAAGCTGAGACCAATGCCGAAGCATGGTTCAATATAGCTTTACGTCCACGGAAACCAGAAGGCTCGTTAGGACGGACAGCCCAGGACGGCCACCTCGACTCTCACACAGCTCCTGAACTATGTGAAACCACTTGGGAGGGACTGACGATATAATTATATACACCTCAGAACCAAACAGACATCTACGCTTAGCACCAGTCTGGAATGCATGAGTAGAATAATTTATATACATCATCACATACGACTTAGTTATACGAAGACGAGCGGTAGCTTAGTTTGCACACCGGCAGCTGATATACACACACGCCTAACGAATTCAACGTTGCTTTACGTCCACAGAGACCGTATGGACTATTATAAGGACGGGGAACCCAGGACTGCCACCTCGACTTTCACACTACTCCTGCCAGAGCTCTGACAAGACTGACACTGTGGCAAGTGATGAAATACACACGATTGGAGCATCATAATTAATGCTTTGAACACTATCTGGGAAAAGCTCAGAAACCGAAGGGCATGCTCACTGTATGTTTTAGAATTAGCGGCTACTATTTTTTTAGTTTACAAAATTTCCACGCTATTCCGCTTGACTAGCGCTTCTGAAATACAACGAAGTAGCTAAGTTAAAGGCAGACAGACAGACAGACAGACACGACAGAAAGACAGACAGACAGACAGACCGATATACTGACAGACAGACATATTGACAGACTGACGGACATATACATTGACTGGCTGACAGATGGACAGATACACTGACTGTCAGACAGATTGTCTACCAAACTAACAATTCGCATCAGTCAATTTATGTCTGTCTAGACTGCCTGGGTACTTACACACTATGTGCGTTGCACCACCCAGCTCAGTGACGGAAATGAAATGTTATCTTCTAATTTCGACACGTAAGGTCAGCATCAGATGCTATTAAGAGAGAGAGAGAGAGAGAGAGAGAGAGAGAGAGAGAGAGAGAGAGAGAGAGAGAGAGAGAGAGAGAGAGAGAGAGAGAGAGAGAGAGAGAGAATTGGGTTCCGAAATCGAACTTTCTATTCTGATCTCTGCTTCATTTACCGGTTGGACAAAACACGCTTGGGGACCAACTGCGTCCTTTCATTGACAGAATTCTATTTCCGTTCAACGCACCGTTGTTGAAGCATCCACCCCGCACCCCCCCACTCCCCCCTCACCCCCCTCCCCCTCCCCCCTCAGCGCTTTCTGACAGTGTAGGCGGATCATGCTATTGGTAACAACCAGCTAATGTGCACCAGTGAAAGGTCAGCAGCTCCTCCTTCTCATTTTCCTTCTGCTTCCCCCACCCCTCTCCTCCCACCCTTTTCTTTCTTCTGTGCAGTGTTACCGTTTGTCGTCCGTCACCGACTACCACCATCGACGTTTTTTCTTCTCTTATACACGTACCCCACTTACCCTGCCTGTCTAAAACTCACTGCTTTAACCCTTTTCCCGCCAAAAGATTTGTGCTGCTGATGCAATATCTTCAACAGGAAGTCTCAGAGAGGGATAAAGTCAACCAGTCAATGTTCGTTTTCTCGGTTTTTAACCAGATACAACAGCAAAGCTTGAGGCGCGAGGCACTCATTTACATACTGGCTATAAATTTAAAAAATAAAAATAAAAACAGCCAAGAAAACATACACGACGGATCAATCCAAAATAAATGTAGTTATATATGTATAACACACACACACACACACACACACACACACACACACACACCAATCAACCCCCCCCCCACCCCCCAAAAAAGAAAAAAAATGGGGGGAGTCAGAATTCAAGCCGGATGTCAAATGTCAAATGATGTCATAAAGGGCGCAAAAAGGGTTAAACTAAAGTTTCTCGAATTTCCAAGCCAGCTGCCGGCGCACGGGAGACTCACAGTCACCGTGCCTCACTCCGAGCATCGCTTTCCGGCACCTTCCTCCAAACTCGGCCAGATTTAGTTACTCCGCTGAAGGGGCACTCTTTATCTCCGCAGTCAGCGCCCTCCGAAAGGTTTGGGTACTAATATGACTGTAGAAGCAACCTAGCGCATGGTTCAGGAGCTGTGTGAGAGTCGAGGTGGACGTCCTGGACTGGCCGTCCTAACGAGCCTTCTGGTTTCCGTGGACGTAAAGATTATTGCACCGTGCTTCGGCATTGGTCACAACTTGTCCCTAATACGTCAACTGACATGTGAGGACATAAAGCATCACTTCATCAACCTAGCGCCCAAGCACGCACGTAAACACGAGACGCATCCACCCCGGGCAAAAAAAAAGAGAAGAGTTCCGTCTCGATTCAAACGATTGTGGTTTTATTTGTGCTGGTGTAAACTTTGTTGGCGGCTGTAAATGACACGCCTTGTTTTATTTGAGTTGTTTGTAACAAACTTACTACTGGACCCTGTGGCGTAACTAAATACGGCAGTGGTTGAAGGAAGGATGTCGTAAACCAGTGCTTGGGGTTTGTCACCGTGCTTCACGAAACTCAGCTGAAAGCCGCACAAAGGCGGACAGGATTTCAGTGACTACTGTTGTTGTTGTTGGTGTAGTCGTAGTGTTCCCCAGCTGAACGCTGTTGGGGTCACCCGGTGTACTGTGGAGTTGTATACACTGACAAATTTAATGCATTCCATATGGGAGAGGCTCGCGTGAGTGACCTTTTTATTCCATTGTTTTTTCTTCTTCTCTTTTCATTTTTTTAATTAAAAAATAATAATTAAAGTATAACTTGACATGTACTTATAAAAAACAAAACAAATAACCGACTGACTGACTGACAGACAGACAGGCAGACAGACAGACGGGGATGGACAGATACATTCACAGAGGCATACAGACAGACAAACGATACACATCTATACCATCAATGTGTATACATGCAACGTCCATAACCACTGACCCTTTCGCTGCTGGGAATTCTGCACTGCCGGTTCTGGTTCCTCCCCCCCAAAAAATTTAATGGTCCCAAAGCGAGTTTGCTTTTCTTTCTTTTTTAATCTTTTCTTA
>JABMCL010002572.1:17500-22500 GCA_018857735.1 Alviniconcha marisindica | reverse complement strand
GGGTGGGTGGGTGGGTGGGAGGGGGGGGGGCTATGTGGTGTGTGTGTGTGCGCGGGGTGCTGTGTGAATGTTAGTGCGTGCGTGCGTGCGTCTTTCTCTTTGTCTTATCAACGCAAGAAGTCAAAACATCCACATTAATATTCATAACACCTAATCCCTGCTCCTCCATGCCCCCCTCCCTCCCTCCACTCTTCAGATCAGGCACCACCACCACCACCACCACCACCACTAACAACGTTACGCTGTCAATCCACCACCAACGACTGCCAGAGCAATAGGGCTGTTGCAGCCAAGTGTGTCACCTGTACCTTAACACCCCACACACACACACACACACACACACACACACACACACACCACACACACACACACACACACTCTTCAGATCAGGCACCACCACCATCACCACCACCACCACCACCACTAACAACGTTACGCTGTCAATCCACCACCAACGACTGCCTCATCAATAGGGCTGTTTCAGCCAAGTGATGGCACCTGTACCCTTTAACCCCCCCAACACACACACATACACTCTTCAAATCAGGCACCGCCACCACCGCCACCACCACCACCACTATCAACATTACACTGTCAATCCACCACCAACGACAGCCTCAGCAACAGGGCTGTTTCAGCCAAGTGATGGCACCTGTACCCTTTAACCCTCCCTGACTCCCCCCCAACCCAACACACACACGTACACTCTTCAGATCAGGCATCACCACCACCACCACTAACAACGTTACACTGTCAATCCACCACCAACGACAGCCTCAGCAATAGGGCTGTTGCAGCCTAGTGATGGCACCTGTACCCTTTAACCCCCCCCCTCCAACACACACACACACACACACACACACACACACACACACACACACACACACACTCTTCAGATCAGGCACCACCACCACCACCACCACCACTGAAAACTTTACGCTGTCAATCCACCACCAACGATTGCCTCAGCAATAGGGCTGTTGCAGCCATCGATCTGGCCTGGCTAGAGGATGAGTCATGGGGGGCGGGTGGGTGAGAGGGGTGCTGGGACGGGGAGGGGAAGGGAGGCGGCGGGAGGGGAGGGAGAGGGGTTGGGGGTTGGAGTGTGCCTGTGGCGGCCGATGGCTGAAAAGGTGAAGATCGATATTATACCGGCAGTCTGATTCTGGCAAGGTCACCTCTCCCTTTTGCCCGCTCCTGTATGTCACTCTTTCTTTGGTAGCTCCCGGGTTCGTCTTTGCCGTGGGGACGTTGGGGGTGGGGGTCGGGGTGAAGAGGGGTGAGGGGGTGGGGGAGTTCAATGATGTGTGATGATTGCGTGTGTGTGTGTGTGTATGTAATACAGATTGTGTGTGTGTGTGTGTTGTTGTGTGTGTGTTGTGTTGGTGTGTGTGTGTGTTGTGTGTTGTGTTGGTGTGTGTGTGTGTGTGTGTGTGTGTGTGTGTGTGTGTGTGTGTGTGTGTGTGTGTGTGTGTTGTGTATTGTCGTTGTGTGTGTGTAGTGATGTGTGTGTTGTGTATAAATGCGTGCGTGCGTGTGTGAGAAGAATCTGTTTTTAAGTCACATCACAGACTGTATGCATACAATGGATGAGCAAGAGGTCAATAGGTTCGTTCGTGGCAAAACAACAACAACAACAACAACAAAACCCCACAACTTCAAACGTTGGTACGCGTTTTTGAAATGGAGACCGTTCATGTAAGCAAGATCTTATATACACAGAAGAAAGGAAAAAGAAGAGAGAGAGAGAGAGAGAGAGAGAGAGAGAGAGAGAGAGAGAGAGAGAGAACTCGAACTCGAAAACTTTATTTTACAAGGATTGTAGTTTAGGTTCAGTCAAAACCTAACAACTAGTCCTTGCTAAGCTACTGATGAATAGATATGAAATTACAGGCATTATTTACATACACATAGGCATGAATGAGTGAGTGAAACGTTATACATGAGAATTTCCACACAAAACATAGCGTGCTCACAGCGCCAGATGAACACCTGCCATACATCATTCAGTTACATATTATGAGCATACGGTGAGCATGTTATGAGCAAATGAAGCAGCAGAACATCTGATCAGTTCATGTGACTAGTAACGGAAAAAGAGAAACAAAAGACAGTCAAGCAACGGGGAGAGAGAGAGAGAAGGGAGAAGAGAGAGAGAGAGAGAGAGAGAGAGAGAGAGAGAGAGAGAGAGAAGAAGAGAAGGACGGTTATATAAGAGAGAGAGAGAGGGGGGGGGGGTATTCTCAATGAATGTAGGAGAGAGTTTGCCAGCAGACAACATGCAGACATATTAATAAAAATAGAATGGCTGCTGAGACAATCAAAACACTTCGTACATTAGGCCCTCTCCCGTCCTTTCATGGACGATCGTGCTATTTCCACGTCTCTCTCCTCTTCTCTTTCCACGTCTCTCTCTCTCCTCTTTCCACGTCTCTCTCCTCTTTCCTCTTTCCACGTCTCTCTCCTCTTTCACGTCTCTCCTCTTTCCTCTTTCCACGTCTCTCCTCTTTCACTCTTTCCACGTTTGTAGAGAGTCTACACTGAAAGTTGACTCTCGAGAAAGTGCGTAGCCTCAGCGAGAGAGAGAGAGAGAGAGAGAGAGAGAGAGAGAGAGAGAGAGAGAGAGAGAGAGAGAGAGAGAGAGAGAGAGAGTTGCTCCGTGCGCAGCAACGCTGGACAAGACAGGTGAATAACTGACAGGCTAGTCAGTTTCGCAGTGGCTATATATATCTAAAGACACACCGACAAGGAAAAAGAGAAATCCCTTGCCTCAGCGGGGAATCAAACCTGCGTCACCAGGGCACCGCCTGAGGCGGAGGTCTTGAGGCCCTTGACGCAGGAGCCGTTTCAGCCGTGCGGTTGAGGAGGACAGTTCGAATGTCATCATCGGTAACGGCTCGTAGGTCAGCATGGCCGTACGGATCGGATCAGCGCATCGGTTTCAACCGGCCCGTCCCGTTGTTGTTGAAGTGACCGTATGCTTATTACGAACGGGAGCCCAGGTCGTCCACCTCGACTTTCACACAGCTCCTGAGCTCTGGAGCCTGTCCCAAAGTAAAGTAAACAACATGGTGCTTAACGTCCACAGAAACCATAAGGCTTATTAGGGACGGGGAGAAGGGGGGGGGGGATGGGGAGGGGGTGGGGGGAGGGAGATTAATACCTATCGCTACACTGTCACCACCAGAATGACTTCTGCATTAAGGTGGGCAGCGATGAGAGCCATTTATGTTTCATAATTGTGAGGGATAAAGTCACAAGACAGTGTCCACAGACCACAACCTTTGAAGAGAAAGGAGAGCCGAAGCAGATTCGAACCGAGGTCACTCTGCTTACCAGCCAAACCGGTTCACAGGCCCGTTCCAAATATACAACTTGCTTTATATTCCCAACGGATCAACTGCATCCGCCATCCAATGAGCGCCCGCCGTTTGGCTTTTTTACCCGGATGTCTGCTGTTGCTGTAATTTAATAATGTTTCATGATTGGCGTGAATGTGCGATGAGTGTGCCTGGCACCACAAAACATTCATAGTGCAACTGTATTGACTCTTGGCAATAAAGTTGTAATGTACTGCACTGGCTTGAAGTGAAGGAGAGGCAAGAGGTCATAAGGGATGGTAACTCTCGACCAGCAAGGTTGAAACCTTCCCCTTGCTTTATTACCTGTCAGTTCCGGCTGTATCTTGTGGTAGCCAGTACATTCAAAAACGGACGGGTGGGTCAGACCGCATGAGGCTCGACTGGTCTTCCTGAACCATACGAGCCGAAACGGCTCGTGTATCAGCGGCTTTAAACTGGGCGTACCGCGATCTGCGGAGTGGAATTAGATCTGCCACCATCCGTCGAACTACTTACTCCGTGCACAGCAACGCTGGACAAGACAGCAAGTGAATAATTGACGGGCTAGTCAGTTTCACAGTGGATCTATAAAGACACATCGACACCCACCGACAAGGAAGTAGGTATTAGGATGGATGACATCGATGGATATTGTATGAGGAGGGGGGAGGGGGGTGGAGGGAGGGGGAGGGGTTAGGTGGCATGTCGTGGATGGGGAGGGGGGTGGCTGGGTGGAAGAAGGTGCATCGGCGTGTGTGTGTGTGTGTGTTGTTGGTGTGTGTGTGGGAGGGTGAGGAGAGAGAGAGAGAGAGAGAGAGAGAGAGAGAGAGTGTATGTGTGAGTGTGCGTGCGTGAGTGTGTGTGTGTGTGTGTGTGTGTGTGTGTGTGTGCGTGCGTGCGTGCGTGCGTGCGTGCGTGCGTGCGTGCGTGCGTGCGTGTGTGTGTGTGTGCGCGCGCGCGCGTGTGGGTAGGTGAGTGGGTCAGAACGACCCAGCCATTGCCGCTGACCAGATGAGCTGTGGCCGGTGTTTGGCTGACCAACAACATGCAGCGGCATGCAGTGACGTCAGGACGTCCCCTGTTTGCCCACAGCATGGACACAATGGCCCGCTGACGGACATAGCACTCAGTCCATCTGCACCAGCGGCCTGAACTCCTTGACCCTTCCTGCACCCCTTCCCCCTCCGCGCCCTTCACCACAACTCGACCCCCTCCCCTCCTCCTATCATTGCTAAGTATGCAAAGTATGCTAAGTATGCAAACTGTATACTTCACACACAAACACATACACACACACACACGCGCGTGCACGCGCACTCACACACGCAAGCGCGCACGCGCACGCACACACGCACGCACGCACGCACGCACGCACTCACACACACACGCACGCACGCACTCACACACACACACACACACACACACACACACACACACACACACACACACACACACACACACTCACACACACACATACACACACATGCACAGACGCGCGCGCACACAGACACACAGACATACACACACACACACACACACACACACACACACACACACACACACACACACACACACACACACACACACGCACACACAAGCCACAATTATAACGATTTTGGAGAGCAGAGGCGTGCACAGTCACCTATTTTCAAATAACAA
>JABMCL010002572.1:0-7500 GCA_018857735.1 Alviniconcha marisindica | reverse complement strand
CACCAGGCACTGCTGAGTGGTTCAGTCTCGCGAATCACACACGTACTTGGTCAGTACTCGGTCAGGGGGGCCGGATTGGCCCAGCGGTAAGGCCTAAGGCGGTTAGGCTTCGGGACCACTACTAAGTAGCAGATAACGTTGGTTCGATTCCCTCAGAGCTCAGGAGCTGTGTGAAAGTCGAAGTGGACGTCCTGGGCTCCCGTTCCTAATAAGCCTGCGGTTTCTGCGGACGTAAAGCAACACTTTAACCAACGTTCCATTCCCTCAGTCGCGCTTTCGGATGGCGGCCGCCCGGCTTTTCAAGTCAATCTGCGGAAGTAGTCCTCAGTTTAGCGAACATCGTCTCAGTCGTCACTTCGGCTGTGTCCTTCACAGTGTCTGTAGCGGCTGTGAAACGTTAAAATGGATCTCCTCTCCTTTCTCTGCCAAAGTTATGGACATCGTCTTTTGACTGACTTTGTGCCAGTCCCTACGGACAGGTACTCAAACATCGGGATGGCTCTCCTTTCTCTGCTAAGGTTATGGACACCGTCTTATGACTTTGTGTCCTTAACACCACTAATCAAACATCAAAATGGCTCTCCTTTCAGTCTCTGCAAAAGTTATGGACATCCTCTTGTGGTTTTATGTCCCTAGCAGGTAATCAAACATCAACTGGCTCTCCTTTCAGTCTCTGCAAACGTTATGCAGGACACCGTCTCACTTTGTGTCCCTCACAGGTAAGCAGACATCAAGATGGTTGTCCTTTCTTTGCAAACGTTATGGCGGACACCGTCTGGTGACACTGCGTCCCTAACACTAATCAAACATCAAGATGGCTCTCCTTTCTCTGCAAACGTTATGGACACCGTCTTGTCAGTGACTGACTTTGTGTCTCTCACAGCCGCTACACAAAAGTTATGGACACCGTCTTGTCAGTGACTGACTTTGTGTCTCTCACAGCCGCTACACAAAAGTTATGGACACTGTCTTGTCAGTGACTGACTTTGTGTCTCTCACAGCCGCTACACAAAAGTTATGGACACTGTCTTGCGCCTTTGCGGCCCCCGACTTAGAACGAATGAAACTTTAAAATGGCTCTCATCGCTGCCCACGTTTAATGCAGAGTCATTCCCGATGGTATGATAGTGTCGCGTTACGTTTAGCCGGTCCCCCCTCACCCCCCCCCTCACCCCCTCACCCCTCACCACCCCCCTGCTTCACTCAGCGTCCCCGCCAGTACCGCCACTTCCCTCGGCTGGCTGTAGCGGATCTCAGTCGGTCCCCGCCAGTACTCCTCTCAGTGGAGACAACTCGGCGACTCAGAGCTCAGGAGCTGTGTGAAAGTCGAGGTGGCCGTCCTGGGCTTTCCGTCCTAATGAGCCTTACGGTTTCTGTGGACGTAAAGCAACATCGAACCATGCTAAGGCACTGGTCACAGTCTGTCCATAATATGTCAACCGACATCCGAGGACACTAAGCTCTACATCATCATCATCATCATCATCATCATCATCATCATCATCATCATCATATCATCATCATCAGGAGCTGTGTGAAAGTCGATGTGGCCGTCCTGGACACAGCCCGTCCCTGATGGTCCCTACGGTATCTGTGGACGTAGCGCGGCAGAGCTCAGGAGCTGTGTGAAAGTTGAGGTGGCCGTCCTGGGCTCCCCGTCCCTGATAAGCCTTATGGTTTCTGTAGACCGCAAAGCAACATTGAATCTGTGGACGTAAAGCAACATTGAAGTAAGTAAACATGGTGCTTAACGTCCACAGAAACCATAAGGCTCATTAGGGACGGGGAGAAGGGGTGGGGGGGGGGGGGGGGGGGGGGGGGGGGGAAGGGAGATTACTATACCTATCGCTACACTGTCACCACCGGAATGATTCCTACATTAAGATGGGCAGCGATGAGAGCCATGTTAATGTTTCAGTAGGAAGTGGTGGACAAGTCACAAGACAGTGTACACAAACCATCACAACCTTTTTGAAGAGAAAGAAGAGCCGAAGCGGTATCGAACCGAGGTCCTTCCGCTTACCAGCCTAACGCCTTACCGCTAGGCCAAAACCGGCTCACGCGACATTGAACTTGAACTCGGCGTTATAACGACTGAACGAACGAATCGTTGTATCAATCAGCCCTGATCTCTCTGTCAAGCCCTCGGCCGACATCAACACACTACTAACGAACGAATCGACAGCATTGACTGGTTGGTTCCCCTGCGAAATCGAATGAATAGAATGGAAACCTAGCGAAACTGAGGAGACCCTGACCAACGCGGGACGGACTGAATAGAGATTAAGCCGGCTGGAGCGGAACACAGCCGATAGAGTAACGCATTCATCCACTCGGTGAGGCCGCAAACACAACTAAACGACTATTCAGACTCAGTTTCCGTGGGAGCGGCGGTACGTTCGGCGGTGGTGTAGGCCGGATAAGACTGACTGAAACCGAAAGGGCGCTTCGGCAGCAGAGTGGGTCTTTTGTGGGGTTGATAATAGACCCTTGCAGTAAATAACAGACCCTGCAGTAATCGCGACCGAAGCTATATACTATGCTACTGTCTGTAGTCGGGACTCGCTCGGTCTCCAGTCGACACAGACGGCCGAGCCCGACAAAGGAAAGGACTCGTACAATGAATAGGACTGAGCTAGCGTGGACCGAAGGACCCGTACAATGAATAGCACTGAACTAGCATGGACGGAAACGGTGGTACCCTGGGTACAGCAGGTAACCGGGTCGAGTCAGCTGGGCCTGGCCCTCAGTCATGAAGTATGATACGACTGACTTCTTCAAGCCCATATCTGGGCTTATCGTTTCCGCTCCAGAAGGGGCTGGCGGGACTGGGATGTATGTATGTATGTATGCCCATATTTGTGCTGACTTTCGCGTCCTGTCCTGATTGCAGTTTCTGTGTCAAGTCAGTGAAGTCAGCGGCGGCCGGAATTAAAAGTGGTGGTTGCACACTGATTGTGACATTGCGTGCATTGAGACACACATACACACGCTTACTGCGCGCGCGCGCGCGCACGCACACACACACACACACACGCGCGCGCGCGCGCGCACACTTGCACACACACACACACACACACACACGCGCGCGCGCGCACGCGTGCACACATACACATACACACACAAACACATACACATTGAATACACACACACAACATACAAGATACACACACACCACCTAATGCAAATAACACCACATATGCAAACCGTCATGACGTAATTCAGTTTGACGTACCCCCCCCACCACCACCACCCACCCACTCACCCACCCGCGCCCCGTACAAGAACAAGTCCACGTACGTCAGCGGACCGGCTATGTACGTACATAATATATATATAGTATACCCACCCACTTACCCGTTCGGCTGGTCTACGCGTACTGAAGTGAAACTCGACGTAGAGAGATAATGATGGGCAGGGCCAGCCAAACATGGTCAGGTAAAACGTGCTGACAGACTGAGAAGGAGGTCCTTAAGTCTCGCTGACAGAGTCAGTCCTTGCAACCCCGCCTCCTCCTTGGGGGACCGGCGCACACGTACAAAGTCAGTCAAACCGCCCAGTTTGCCGAACTCTGCACTGTGCACTTCCCGACAGGTCGATCGTTCTCTTGTGCCGGTAGTTTTGGCCTAGCGGTAAGGCGATGGACTGGTACGATAGGCAGAAGGACCTCGGTTCGATTCCGTCCGCTCCGGCTCCCCGGCCTTTTTTAAAATTTTATTAAAGGATATGGTCTGTGGGACACGGATGATGATGATGATGAAGTGATGCTTAGTGTCCTCAGATGTCGGCTGACATATCAGGGACAAGCTGTGACCAATGCCGAAGCACGGTTCAATAAAGCTTTACGTCCACGGAAGCCGGAAGGCTCGTTAGGACGGACAGCCCAGGACGGCCACCTCGACTCTCACACAGCTCCTGAACTATCTCTGTGGGACACTGTTTCATTGGCCACTTTGTCCCTCTCAATCTGAAACACTGAGAACGAGGCCCAGAGCGCTCGCGCTGTCAACACACAAGGGAGTTAATTAGCGCTGGAAAGACGTCACACGAAAACACAACAGCAAAGACCTGAGTTGTCTACGGTAACTCTCATCTGGCGTGCGAATAAATACAAGGTACATAAACTCCACCGGAGGTAACTCTCACCTGGCATGAGAGTAAATACAGTGTTACATAAACTCCACCAGACTGTAACTTACCGTGTGAGCCGGTCTGGCTCTGTGACTCTGTCACTCGGTCCCTGTTACAACGGTTTGACTGAAGCAGCAATCAGGAAAGTATTGCTGCCACCTCAGTATCCAATGTTCTGGTGGAAGTCAGCGTGTGCTGCTTGGTTGAGTGTTGCTTTACGTCCACAGAAACCGTAGGCTTATTAGGGACGGCAGCCCAGGACGGCCACCACGACTTTCACACAGCTTTTGACCTCTGCAGCCTGTGCGTTAAGCTGAGTGCGTGAAGTCCCCCCCGCCCCCACCCCCCCCTTCTTTTTCGATTGATCTTTTTGTTACTTTTGGGCTATGCCCCGGGAAAAAAGAAGAGAAAAATTGGGGCTTTTTGCGGTGTCGTCCCATCACTGGTTCCCCCCCCTCCCCCCCCCTCAACTCCCCCCTTTCCCCCCCTTCCCCCCCCCCCCCCCCCCCCCCCCCCCCCCCCCCCCCCCCCCCCCCCCCCCCAAAAAAAAAAATATCTCATTTTTACTGCTTTTTCCGGTGTTGGTGGTGGTGGTGGGGGGGGGGGGGGGGAGGGAGGTGTTTTTATTTTAATATTTTATATAGTGGTTTGTGCTTAAGCATGCTACCTGTGACTTTAGTGTAGCCTATTATTTGTTTTTAACGTGAGCGTGTGTGTTTGGTTATTTTTATACTTTATATAATGGTTTGTGTTTAAGCATGCTGCCTGTGACTTTAGTGTAGCCTATTATTTGTTTTTAATAATGGTTTGTGTTTAAGCATGCTACCTGTGACTTTAGTGTAGCCTATTATTTGTTTTTAATAATGGTTCGTGTTTAAGCATGCTATCTGTGATTTTAGTGTAGCCTATTATTTGTTTTTAATAATGGTTTGTGTTTAAGCATGCTACCTGTGACTTTAATGTAGCCTATTATTTGTTTTTAATAATGGTTTGTGTTTAAGCATGCTACCTGTGACTTTAGTGTAGCCTATTATTTGTTTTTAGCATGAGCGTGTGTTTGTTTATTTATGTATTTTATATAATGGTTTGTGTTTAATCATGCTGCCTGTGATTTTAGTGTATTATTTATTTTTAAATGTGAGCGTGTGTGTTTATCTGATATTGTTGGCCTGAATGAGCTGCTCGTATGTATGACTGACTGAATCGAATGAAACTTTGTTTTACTATATCGTGTATATTGACGTATGATGTTGTAACTTTATGCGGTTGATAGGCATATTTCTTGTTTCTACACACAACACATGGACAATAAAGATTTTGCAGTGTGTATAATTTCAGTCCCCGCCGTAACACCTCTCCGAGACAACTGGGACATTTACTCTTCTCACAGTATTTCCATCCTAACTAATATCAGTACCCAGTTTCTGCTAAAAAGTGTGTGGTTTTGTATGTCTTTCGTGGTGGTGGTGGTGGTGGTGGTGGGGTGTGGTGGTGGTGGTTGTGTGTGTGTTTGTGTGTGGTTGTTGTTTTGTTTGTTTTGTTTGTTTTTGTGGTTTTTTTTTTTTTTGTTTTTTATTTTCTTTATGTAAAATTTTTTTACCGCCCCCCCAAAAAAGAAAGGAAAACCGTGGACCGCCGCCAAAAAATGGAAGGTTAGGGGGGTTTCCCTCGCCATGCCCAGCGATTTGTGCACTGCGAAATTGCTTTTTCAATGCTTTTGGGGACAGAGCAAAAAAGACAATGCCGTTGCAGCTTTTGACGAACAATTTTGGAAAACCCAAACAAAGAAGTCCAGCTTTCTTAGCCCCCCCCTCCTACTCATGACTCTTCGGGGCAAATTTGGGGTCCAGCTCCCCCTCCCCCTCTAAGATTCTTGACCTTTGATTCCCCTGGTCCCCCCGAGGGACAGCTAGGTGTAGCGTTAGATACATATAGTCTCCCTCTTCCCCCACCTCCTGGGATCTCGGTCCCCGCCAGTACCTCTCCGGAGACGCTGAACTAATCAAAGAAGTTTATTCAACCACACCAACCATCAAGCAGGACCTGACGCGGCCTCCTTTCGGCAAACGACCGGAAGTACTTTGTCAAAGATGTCACATGACGTGCTAAACGCCAGGAGGCAATGAATGGGTTAAATATTTCCGGTTGTATTGTTACAGGGTCGGTCGGTCAGTCGTGATTGATCTGAATTAACCCTTTCACTGGCACGCTTGCCAAACTGTTGAAAACCACCACTGAAGAAGGTGCGAAATTTGAAAGTCTTAAATCTTTTTTCTTCTTTTTTCCCCCCTCTCTCTTTTTCTCTCTCTTTTCTTCCTTGCATTAGCATGTAAAAGGATTTGCATCAAAATGCACAGTATTGAGAACAGACTTGTTGAGGAAAACTCAGGAGCTGTGTGGAAGTTGAGGTGGCCGTCCTGGGCTCCCATCCCTAATAATCCTAATAGTCTCTGTGGACGTAAAGCAACGGTGAACTTGAATCTGAATAGACTTGTTAGAAGACTGGAAAATACTTCACAGGACTCGGGCAGTGAAAGGATCAAAGGGGATCCTCGACGTGACAGTCAGCGAAGCCTAAGCATCACGGGCCATATCCGGATAGGAATGGCCGAATGCAACGTAGACTTGCAGTTGTTTTTCGCTCGATTTCTGGTCCTGCTTGTAAAAAAAAAAAAATTAATATTTCAAAGTCGAAAGAAAAGAGAGAAAAGAGAAAAAGAGAGAGAGAGAGAGAGGGGAGAGAGAGAGAGAGAGAGAGAGAGAGAGAGAGAGAGAGAGAGAGAGAGAGAGAGAAGAAGAAGCGGAAACGACCGCGGTAGCTGCCTTTTGTGCCCCCGTCGCCCGTAACCTTGTCGGCGAGTGGGCAAAATATTCAAAGCACGAGTCAACCTTTTTTTTTGCTTCCAGGTGAAGAGCGAACCAAATGGCCGGTCCTGAGGAGTCAACTGAATTTGAAACAACCCACCCCCCCCCCCGCCCCCTTTGTAAACAAAAAAAAACCCCAAAACCCCCAAACCCAAACACACACCACACACAACACACACACACACACACACACACCACACACACAACACACACACACAACACACACAAACCCCACACACACACACACACACACCCCAAAGCCGAAAAAAAAACACCAACAAAAAAATATACTTCCCTATATGAGTCTCCCGGGGCTTTTTGGGGGACTCACTGCTGCCCCCCCCCCCCCCCCCCCCCTCCCCCTTCCAAAAACCCCTCCCCCCCCACCCCCCCCCTACCCCCCCCCGCACCCGGCTCACTCACTTTCTTTTTCATTCAGTCACCGATTTCTGTACTGTGCTGTTATCATTCTATCTTAGGTTTAGCGGTTTCAGTTTCGGTCTT
>JABMCL010003404.1:0-15605 GCA_018857735.1 Alviniconcha marisindica | reverse complement strand
GAGAGAGGTGGGGTGTGTGAGTGAGTGTGTGTGTGTGTGTGTGTGTGTGTGTGTGTGTTGTGTGTGTGTGTGTGTTGTGGTGTGTGTGTGTGTGTGTGTGTGTGTGTGTGTGTGTGTGTGTGTGTGTGTGTGTGTGTGTGTGTGTGTGTGTGTGTGTGTGTGAAAGAGGGGCGGAGAGAGAGAGAGAGAGAGAGGAGAGAGAGAGAGAGAGAGAGAGAGAGAGAGAGAGAGAGAGAGAGCTTTTAGTTTCATACATTTTTGATGGACATATATCTGTCTCGCTTGCGATGTCCACACACACACACGAGAGTTCCTGAAAATCAGTTCCAAACAACTTTGACCATGGCTTAAAACTTCCCACTTAAACTTTAAAGGAACTAGTCTTCTGAAAACGTGCTTTGTGGAAGAGATTAAGGAGCACACACACACACACACACACACACACACACACACACACACACACACACACACACACACACACACACACACACACACACAGGCTTTAAAAAAAAGTGTTGCCGAAAGAAAAAAAATCATGTCCTATTATAGACGTTCATTTAACGTCCTTTTTGTAGCAGCTTTTTTTTCAACGAACGCACTGACCCGACACACGGACCTCTCGGGTCCAAACATCAAAAGAGTCTGCGGTAGGCGATAGGGGGTTGAAGAGCTGCGACACTTGGCGGTGTTTCGCGCACCCCATCCCTCTAATCGTCACTAACGACACTCGCTTTTCTCAGTTGGACGTGAAACCAACAAAGCATTTTAAATTTTAACAAACATGCCAAGGAAGATTTTTTTTTTTTAACCCTTCTTAAAAAGGTGTTTTAATAATAATAATATTTTTTTAAAAGAGAAGCATTTCTAATGCGCCGAAGCCCTCTACTACTAAACGGGTGTGAAGCTCAAAGCGCTATACATGAAACATTACAACAATACACAACCTAATGATGCATTACATATCTCACTGTCTCCACCCACCCCCGCCCCCTGTATCCCCACACGTACATACACACAATCTCGCAGCCCCTCGCTTCCCCCTCTCTCTCTCTCCCAGTCTCTCTCCACCTCCCATCCCCCCAAAATCATCAGTCAGCCGGTGAAGACGTCAGCAGCAAAATAAAAATCAAATCTAGTACAGCATCCAATGCCTGTTAAAGGGTTAGAGTAGCTCAGAGAAGGCAGAAGTAAAGAGAAAAGTCTTAAGAGAAGATTTGAACTGTGAGAGAGAACTGCAGTGTCGGATGTGAACCGGAAAGAGGAGCTCGAGTCTTGAGAAGGCTTGGTCCTTAAATCCCGTTCTTAACTGGACGAACTGTTTGTTCGCCGAACATGGTTCGGACAGTTCGACGAACTATGCTTCGTTCTTAACTGGCTTATAATGAGATGCAAGCTTGGGCCCGAACTTGCAAGTCAGTATACTTTAATCGTCTCTCATAGGGTAATTCAGCTAAATACTATGTCATTCTTGATCCGAGAGACGGCAGCGCCTCCCACAAGTCAACAAATAGGTCAGTTCCCTCTGAGTAGTGTATCGACACCGTCATCTATTTTTATTTTTATTTCTTCCTCATCCACAGGAGAGCTCTCTTTGCTCTCAACCAACCAGAGGCAAGGTTCCTCGAACTCGGCGAATATTCCCCCAGAACATGTTGAGCGAAACGTTTTCGACCCCGTTTTGAACTCGCAGTTCGACGAATACTCCGAACTAGTTTCGCGAAGCAAAAGTTCGCCCAATTAAGAACCAACTATGTTCGCCGAATTTGTTTAGGTTCGACGAATAACCCGAACCATGTTCGCGAAGCAAATGTCCGCCCAGTTAAGAACGGGCTTAAAGAGACGCACCTTGCTGCTGCACCGCGCTTTCCTGCATGCGTCCGAGTTCCATAATTATAGCTAACAGAAACGTGGTTCCAAAAGGTTGATAAAATTTGTATAATACCGCGAAAACATGAGCTGAACATGAAAACCATATCTATATCATTTTTGCATTCTAACGTCTCCTGTATTGCGTGGTCCTTTTCCCCCTTCTGTGTTTGGTTCTACACGTGAAGACTTGTTAGACGGAATTTTGTTGAATGTGCTCAAAACCTGACAAAGACAGATCAGAACTATATGCAGTCTGAGGGAAATGTTACGAACGGGGATTCAATGTATCATTAACAAACAGAGCCAGTGTGTGAAACCAGCGTTCGAGTTTATTGATCTGCAGGTGTTACATTTATCAGAACTGCGTGTTCTGTTGGGAATGTTGTATAGAATACAGTTTTCTAACTTAAGACACGCTGTGATTTCATGGTAGCTAACTAACTTCTGGAAAAGTTGAGGTCCTTTTTGTAGAGCGGGTCAGAGCCTTATGCACCGTTCCCTGCGCTTTTCTTTCCTCCCCCTCCCGTCTTCTCTCTCACTCTCTCTGACTCTCTCCGACTCTCTCTGACTCTCTCTCTCTCTGGCTTTCTCTGTATCTCTCTAACTCTCTCTCTGACTCTGTGTGTGTGTGTCTGACTCCGGCTTTCTCTGTCTGTGTGTCTAACTCTCTCTCTCTCTGACTCTCTCTGACTCTCTCTGGCTCTCTGTGACTCTCTCTGACTCTCTCTGGCTGTGTGTGTGTGTGTGTGTGTGTGTGTGTGTGTGTGTGTGTTGTGTGTTGTGTGTGTGTGTGTGTGTGTGTGTGTGTGTGTGTGACTCACTCTCTCAGACTTTGTCTCTGACTCTCTCTCTCTGTGTCTGTCTCTGACTCTCTCTCTGTGACCCTCTCTCCGTCTCTGTCTCTCTCTCTGTCTGTCTGTGTGTCTGTCTGTCTCTGTCTCTGTCTCTGTCTCTGTCTGTCTCTCTCTCTCTCTGTCTCTCTCTCTCTCTCTCTCTCTTCTCTGTCTCTCTCTCTCTCTCTGCTCTGTTGTCTCTCTCTCCTCTCTGTCTGTCTCTCTCTCTCTCTCGTTCTCTGTCTCTTCTGTCTCTCTGTTCTGCTGTGTGTGTGTGTGTGTGTGTGTGTTGTTGTGTGTGTTGTGTGTGTGTGTGTGTGTGTGTGTGTGTGTGTGTGTGTGTTGTCCTCTCTCTCTCTCTCTCTCTCTCTCTCTCTCTCTCTCTCTCTCTCTCTCTCTCTCTCCTCTCGTCCTCTCTCTCTTCTTCTGTCTCTCTTCTCTCTCTCTCTCCTCTTCTCTCTCTCCTCTTCCTCTCTCTTCCTGCGTCCTCTTTCTCCTGCTCCTTCTCTCGTCTCCTCTGCTAGTTCGTCTCTCTCCTTCTCTGCTGTGCTTCTCCTCTACTCTCCTCTCTCTGCAGTCTTCTTCTGCTCTCTGCCTCGTGCTGTACCTTCATACACACACTACGCGCTTCTACTTACACGCATCCCTCCACGTTCTACCTCCTACATGCATTGGTTTAATGTGCGTGCTGCGTGCAGCTGATATTCTTGGTGTTGAGACATTCATTCAGACTATCAGCTCGGTAGAGTTCAGTAAAAGCTGGGTATGCAGGCATTGGTCTTAAATGATTTGTACACCAAGCTGATAGTCTCTCTGTTTGCAGAGTGTACATTGTTGGTACGTGCTGAAACTGGTGTTAAAAAAAACTCTTTATTTGTTTTTCCTTTCCCTTTATCTATTTTTGTTGTCATCTCGATGTTTGTGTTAATGTTCTAGTTTTTCCTTTTTTATCTGTTTTTGGCCTCTTTTTCCTATGGCCAACGATTTTTTTTCTTCTCCGGAATATATTCAAAACGTATAGGAATTTAAATATCACGTTTTTGTTTGTTTTTAATTCGGGAGGCTGAACGGCAAATTTTCAGTTCAATATAAGACTTTCTACCTGCAACGGGTTTGGCTCTGTCCTCGTAAAATTTGCATGTTTTACGCGGGGTACTTTCGGAAACTCGTTTTCCGATGTGTTCCTGCACAATAACATCGCTCATATTCACAAACACGCCTACGGATTTCTAGTACTGCGAAAACACATACTCGCGCGCGCGCGCACACACACACGCACGCACGCACGCGCAAACCGAACCGAGACAAAGATATGTTCATTGAACATAAAGATATTTCTGTCCATATGTTTGTTGAACCGAAAAATTGACAAACCGAGCCAAGACAGAGATAAGTATGTTCACTGAACATAAACAGATAGAAACATGTTTGTTGAACCGAAAAATTTGCGATCGGCCTCCTGGAGAAAAAGCAGCAACAGCATAATATCTGATAGTTTTTTTATGTGAAGTCAGATAGTTTTCGCGTATTTGGAAAACGTGGACGGGCAAACGAAAGTGAAACGACCTTGCAGCGACCATACACCGTGCCTGCTTTGTTTCCCTTGGCAGGATGTCCAGGAGAACAGCCCCAAGCACTACACTCAGGAAGCTTCCACCCTGGATGCTAACAAGGTCAAAAACCGATACGTCAACATTCTGCCATGTGAGTCACTATGATGCTGTTCTCCGTTCCTGTGAAACATTCTCTCTCTCTCTCTCTGTCTCGTCTCTCTCTCTCTGTCTCTCTCTCTGTCTCTCTCTCTCTCTCTCTCTCTCTCTCTCCTCTCCTCTCTCCTCTCTCTCTCTCTCCTCTCCTCTCTTCTGTCTGCTCTGTCTCTGTCTGTCTGTCTTTCTGTTTCTCTTCTCCCCCCCTCCCCCCGTCCTTGTTATTTGATGCCCTGATAAAGGTATGCATTAATTTGTCACCTCTGTAATTTTCCCCTCATCCCCTTCCCAATTTTATAACCGCTGCCTCTATGTACAGGTGTTGTAGCTGTTCATACACCCCAACACTCATCATTGTGCTACAGCTAGAGGTTTTGCTGTGGTGGTGTGTAGTGTGTGCCTGTGGGCTCTTGTTTCAGATGACCACACCCGTGTCAAGCTGAGCACAGACGATGACGATGAAACCTCGGACTTCATCAACGCCAACTACATTCCGGTAGCTTTAGTTTCGATGGCTTTGATGAGGAAAAGAAAACCTCCGAACGTGTGTGTGTGTGTGTGTGTGTGTGTGTGTGTGTGTGTGTGTGTGTGTGTGTGTGTGTGTGTGTGTGTGTGTGTGTGTGTGTGTGTGTGTGTGTGTGTACAGACTGTGATTAAGTGTAAAATACAAAATATTATTTGCAAGCGTGTGTGCTGAACTGTCTCTTACAGTGAGGTTTTTCTCCCAGCACATTTCTGCCGACTTTTGTGGGGGACAAAAGTATCAGCAGGGCCTAGCTTTAAATTGACCCCTGGTGAGGATGAGTAGGCCGGTAGTCGCTGTTGGGTGTGAGTGAGTTTCCTCCACTTGTGTATTTGGGGGTGCCGGTGCTGATTTTATGGTTACTTGTCGGCTCTGTGTTCGAGTGTGACGGTGTTAGTTTAGCGTTGAACGTCACTTTGGTGTTTGAGTGTGACGGCGTTGTTCTAGAACTACATGTCAGCTTTGTGTTTGAGTGTGACGGTGTTGTTTTAGGGTTGAACGTCACATTTGTGTTTGAGTGTGACGGTGTTGTTTCAAGGGTTAAACAACACATTTGTGTGACAGTTTTGTTTCAGGGTTGAATGTCACATTGGTGTTTGAATGTGATGGTGTTGTTTTAGGATTGAACGTCACATTGGTGTTTGAGTGTGACGGTGTTGTTTCAGGGTTAAACATCATATTTGTGTTTGAGTGTGACGGTCTTGTCAATGTGGGTTGCACGTCACATTGGTATAATTTGAGTGTGACGGTGTTGTTTCAGGGTTGAACGTCACATTTGTGTTTGAGTGTGACGGTGTTGTTTCAGGGTTGAACCGTCACATTTGTGTTTGAGTGTGACGGTGTTGTTTTAGGGTTGAACGTCACATTTACGCTTAAGTATGACGTTTTTGATTTAGGGTTTAACATCACATTTGTGTTTGTGTGTGACGGTGTTGTTTCAGGGTTAAACATCATATTTGTGTTTGAATGTCACGGTGTTGTTTCAGGGCTGAACGTCAAATTTGTGTTTGAGTGTGACAGTCTTGTTTTAGGGTTGCACGTCACATTGGTATAATTTGAGTGTAACGGTGTTGTTTCAGGGTTGAACGTCACATTTGTGTTTGAGTGTGAGAGTGTTGTTTCAGGGTTGACCGTCACATTTGTGTTTGAGTGTGACAGTGTTGTTTTAGGGTTGAACGTCACATTTACGGTTAAGTATGACGTTTTTGTTTTAGGGTTTAACATCACATTTGTGTTTGTGTGTGACGGTGTTGTTTAAGGATTGAACGTCATATTTGTGTTTGAGTGTGACGGTGTTGTTTTAGGGTTGCAGGTCACCCTGGGTTTGAGTGTGACCGTGTTGTTTACGGTCTACCCGTCCTCTGTGTGTTTGAAGGTCAGGGTGTTGTAGGACTACCCGTCCCCTGTGTGTTTGACCGTGAGGGTGTTGTTGTAGGGCTACCCGCCCCCTGTGTGTTTGACCGTGAGGGTGTTGTTGTAGGGCTACCCATCCCCTGTGTGTTTGAACGTGAGGGTGTTGTTGTAGGGCTACACGTCTTTTATGTTTGAACGTGAGGGTGTTGTAGGGCTACCGGTCTTCTGTGTTTGAACGTGAGGGTGTTGTAGGGCTACACGTCTTCTATGTTTGAACGTGAGGGTGTTGTAGGGCTACACGTCTTCTGTGTTTGAACGTGAGGGTGTTGTTGTAGGGCTACCCGTCCCCTGTGTGTTTGAACGTGAGGGTGTTGTTGTAGGGCTACCCGTCTTCTGTGTTTGAACGTGAGGGTGTTGTAGGGCTACCCGTTTTCTGTGTTTGAACGTGAGGGTGTTGTTGTAGGGCTACACGTCCCCCAGGGAGTACATCGCCACCCAGGGTCCTATGACGGGTACAGTAGCCGACTTTTGGCGCATGATGTGGGAACAGAAGTCCACACTGATCGTCATGCTGTCCGACCTATTGGAAAAAGGACGGTAGGTGGCAGTGTGTGTGTGTGTGTGTGTGTGTGTGTGTGTGTGTGTGTGTGTGTGTGTGTGTGTGTGTGTGTGTGTGTGTGTGTGTGTGTGTGTGTGTGTGTGTGTGTGTGTGTGTGTGGTGTGTGTGTGTTGTGTGTGTGTGTGTGTGTGTGTGTGTGTGTGTGTGTGTGTGTGTGTGTGCTTGTGGGTGTGTGTTGTGTGTTTGTGTGTGTGTGTGGGGGGGGTTATGTGGTGTGTGTGTGGGGGGGGGGGCGGGGCTGGTGGGCTCGAGCACCCAAAAACCCCAATATCTGGTAGTAGTTATGGTGAAGAAGAATAACGACAAGAAGAAGCTGGTGATGATGATGATTAGGACAGAGAAAGAGACGACGAAAAAATATACCGTCTTTCTTTATTTCTTTTATTTCTGCTTCTTCTCTTTTTGTATGTGTGTATGTATATACAGACTTCTGCTGCTCGATGCTTCTCTTTTAATTTTTTTTTAAAATGTAGTTATATAGAGGCCTCTGCTGCTCGATATTTTTCACGTTTAACAGATTATGTAAACTGGCATAACATTTTGAAACGATTTTATTTGTACTATGGAAGTTGGCGTGATCCACGTGACACCATGTGGAGTTAAAACCACAGGAAAGGGGTAATCACTAATCAACTAATTTTTTCATGAGATTGCCTATGTGTACCACACGAAAACAGGAAATCACTAATCAAATAATTTCTCGTGGGACTCCTGATGTGTCTTACTGAATAGAAACAAACAGGCAGGCATCCGAGTTCAAGGCGTGGGTCACAGTGTCGATACAGCAAAGCGATGTGATGACCGCGCTTTCTGTTATAAACAATAATGTTTTCGTGAAGGATAACCAGCCACTTCGTTTTTCTGTGTGTGTATTTTCCTTAGCCTAAGGTCGACTTGTACTGGCCCACTGAGCTGAACTCGCCTGTTCAGTACGGAGACATCGTTGTCGAGCTCACTTCCGACTCCACCCTGAACAAGTACACTATCAGGACCTTCAACATATGCTTGGTGAGTGCTCCGTTTTTGAGTGCTTGGTGGGTGCTCCGTTTTTGAGTGCTTGGTGGTGCTCCGTTTTTGAGTGTTTGGTGAGTGCTCCGATTTTGAGTGCTTGGTGGGTGCTCCGTTTTTGAGTGCTTGGCTCCGTTTTTGAGATGAAACACGCTCTACTGAACACATTGGCTGAAGAGGTCTGTCTCAATCTGCCAACTGCGGATGAGGTCCATCGTGTTGTTGTTGTGTCGTCGTTGTTTGTTTGTTTGTTTGTGTTGTGTGTGTGTGTTGTGTCTCGTGTTGTTGTTGTGTGTTGTTGTGTGGTGTGTGTGTTTCTCTCTCTCTCTCTCTCTCTCTCTCTCTCTCTCTCTCTCTCTCTCTCTCTCTCTCTCTCTCTCTCTCTCTCTCTCTCTGTCCTGCCATTGGTCTGCTAATGGTCCATTCTCCTGGGTTACCGTGTAACTGTTGTTTTGTCGCTTTAAAAAAGGGGGTTACGCCGAAAATTCGCACATGCGTTGTTTTGTGATTTTAAATTAGCGTTCTTTTTAACTGTTTATGTGTTTGGAGCTTGTTTTAGTACACTAGCAGTCATCCTTGTTTCAGATCTTTCAAAATGAACGGCACGCTGTTGACTGATTGAAGGGTTACACGGACATGCTTGTGGCGCGCTGTTGACTGATTGAATTGGTTACACGGACATGCTTGTGGCGCGCTGTTGACTGCTTGAATTGGTTACACGGACATGCTTGTGGCGCGCTGTTGACTGATTGAATTGGTTACACGGACATGCTTGTGGCGCGCTGTTGACTGATTGAATTGGTTACACGGACATGCTTGTGGCGCGCTGTTGAATTGGTTACACGGACATAATTATGCTTGTGGCGCGTGCTGCGTGGCCAAGGATGACAATCGCGGCATGAATTTTAAAATATGCTGTGTTCTTGTCTACTGTGGTGTGGTGTATATTTAGCCACGTATTTAATTTCTCAATACAAGCGACAACAGCTCAACCAAAACAAAAAAACAAAAATTAATAATAATAAGTTTCTTTCTCATGTTTCATCGTTTTTAACCGTTTATCTGTTGCTCAAGTGTCGTTTTGTGGCTTGACAAAGGGGATTTCCCCGAAAATTTGCACATTGTGTGTCCGTATCATAATAAATAAGCGTTCTTTTGAACCTTTTTGCGTTTGGATCTTATTTAATTTCTCCGATGAGATAATAAAGTACTCCTGACTGGCTTATTTGCTGTGCAGGAGAACCAGCCCGAGGACAGGAGGCGCGTGGTCCAGTACTTCATCCCTGGCTGGGAAGACTACTCGGCCAACCTCAACCCTGACGACGTCCTCGACTTCATCAGCACGGTGCGCCAGGAGGCCAGGTCCTCGCAGGGTCCCGTCACTGTGCACTGCAGGTGAGGCCCGCTGGCACTTGCATACATTCAGTTTGATTCAAAATTCTAAATACTTTATTGTCCGTTGCAATCATAACAATTAAACGCAAATTTTTCTTCGCTCACACCAGCTCTGACACATTAAATAATGTAGTTAAATTAATTTAAACACATTAAAAACAGAAGGAGGCATTAACACATAAAGAACAACTGTCACAATCACATGCATTCCAGATGGCATTTTAAGGTTGAAACCGGTACATATTCCATGCCTTCAATTCCAGTATTCCATACCTTCAGTTTCAAACTCATTATTATCTACTCATATAATTATTTTACAAATTCAAGGCAATCACAAAAAGATATAGATACATGGATATAGATAGCCACGCACTGCTCAGTTATACCTCCAGTCCCACCAAGGATGTGGTGTCACTGTAGCGTGTCCATTGCAGATGCGGCCTGCTGGGGCTTGCATATATATAGTACATACATAGATATAGATAGCCACGCACTCTCAGTTATACCTCCAGTCCCACTTAGGATGTGGTGTCACTGTGCCGTGTCCACTGCAGGTGAGGCCCGCTGGGACTTGCTACATTATGTACATAGATATATACACGCACTGTTCAGTGATCCCTCCAGTCCCACCTAAGATGCGGTGACCTGTGCACTGCAGGCGAGGCCCGCTGAAGCTTGCATAAAAAAATTATATGTAGATATCTAACGATCCCTCCAGTCCCACCTAGGATGTGGTGTCGCTATAGCCCACTGGGACTTGCATATATATAGTACATACATGGATATAGATATCTACGCACTGCTCAGTGATCCATCTATTCCCACGTAGGATGTGACGTCACCGTAGCGTGTCCACTGCAGATGCGGCCCGCTGGGACTTGCATGCAAATATATATATATTTGACAATGTTAATTAAAGTATTTATTATGTGCAAAATGATGTCCGTAGAGACTATTCGAAGCGCACGCACGCACGCACGCACGCACGCACGCACACACACTGGGACTTGCATTTCTTTCACCATAACGGTCCCAGCTAGAAGCACATCTTTGGTCCTTTCATTTTTTGTGAGGGATGGATGGAGGTGGCGAGGGGCAGACGTGGCATGATATTATCTCTGACATGCCTAACGATCATAGCGCCCATTGGGCACTCACAGACGAGAAACAGTCACTGACAGCTGTGCCCAAGTGTTGACGCGGAAGAACTGAAACGTCCTCACCCTGCCTCGACCAAGAGGCTGGCGCTGGATATACGTTGCAGCCCAGCACTACCGTTCACACGCTCCCACGTTATTAACCCCCGGGTAAAAAGGAGTCCTGACTCTTTCAGCAGGGAGGTAACCACCGCACCATTTCCTGTTTGACCAGATTGCCTCCCGTGAGTTGCCGTCCGTGTGTCTTGCCGTATCGGCTTGTGTGCGCGTGCACCGAACAGCTCCTGCCTTTGGGGGTGTTTGAGTACGGTCATTGAACATGTTTTTGGCAGAGCTCAGGAGCTGTGTGAAAGTCGAGGTGAACGTCCTGGGCTCCCGTCCCTTATAAACCTACGGTTTCTGTGGACGTAAAGCAACACTTCAACAATCAACATGTTTTTGGCTTGAGTTCTTTATTTTGAATGTGTCTTCTTGTCAGTTTTAGTCGTGTGACAATGACTTTACTTGACTTCGAAAGAGGCCAGGTCCCTTTTCTTGACCAAGAAGAAGGCTGTGTGTACTTTACGTTTCTCCACATTCCTTGCACATCGCGTTCGTGTCATTTTTGTGTTTGTGTGTTTTGGGTTTTATCGCCGTCGTTATTAGACTCCCGACCCCGTGACAAAAGGTGTCGTTTGCTCATGCTGGCGAGTGGCTGTGGTTGCTGTTGCAGCGCGGGCGTGGGCCGCACTGGGACTTTCATCGCCCTGGATTTCCTGATGCAGTTTGTCAACGACCATTCCCTGGACGACGAGGTGGACATCTACAACCTCGTGCTCAACATGAGGCACAACAGACCGCGCATGGTGCAGTCCAGAGGTCTGTGGTCCTTCTGTGTGTGTGTGTGTGTGTGTGTGTGTGTGTGTGTGTGTGTGTGTGTGTGTGTGTGTGTGTGTGTGTGTGTGTAGTGTGGTGTGTGTGTTGTGTGTGTGTGTGTGTGTGTGTGTGTGTGTGTGTGTGTGTGTGTGGTGTGGGAGAGAGAGGGGGGGTTTGTATGTGTGATGCGGCTGGAGGCAATTTTGTGGTGTGTGTGTGTGTGTGTGTGTGTGTGTGTGTGTGTGTGTGTGTGTGTGTGTGTGTGTGTGTGTGCAGTGTGTAGTGTAGTGTAGTGCAGTGTATGCGAAGGTCACATTAAGGACTTAGCTCTAGAAAGCTGTTCACCATAAGTTGCCGCACCAAATTTCCATGCAGACCTATCGGCTTCAGAGAATCGATGAAAGATTTTAATAGCTCGTTCCGTAAAGGAGAATGACTCCATGGGGTCAACCGCCGATGGAAAAGTTAAGATGCCCTCTTCGTAGAATTGATAAGCATTAAGTGTTCCCTTTTTAAAGGATTCCAAAGTCGGTTACACTGTAGCTGTCACGCTTTGCTTGCTGCCAGAAATTATGTCTTTTCTGTTGCTAGCGTCCTGGATTCCCCAACGTCATACCACCTCCCCCCCCCCCCCCCCCCCCCTCCACCCCGTCACCACCTCATCCATGTTCGAATGTCATCCCTTTTGCCTACTGCCAGAAATTCTTTTCGGTTTCTAGCGTTCTGGTTCCCCCAACGTCATACCCCCCCACCACATTCGTGTTCCAACGCTCCCCCCCCCCCCCCCCCCCCCCCCCCCCCCCCCCTTCTCGCCCACCTCTCGTCACTTCATTTGTATTCCAACGTCATCCCTCCCCTGCAGGCCCCTACCAACCTATCTGTATTCCAACGTCATCCCTCCCTGCAGGCCCCTACCAACCTATCTGTATTCCAACGTCATCCCTCCCCTGCAGGCCCCTACCAACCTATCTGTATTCCAACGTCATCCCTCCCCTGCAGGCCCCTACCGACCCTATTTGTATTCCAACGATCCCCCCCCTTGCCACCACCCCCACCCTTTTGTATTCCAACGTCCCCTCTCCTTCCCCCCGACCCAACCACCTATTGTTTCCCATCCATCCCCTCCCCCACGACCATTCGTGCTGCCACCATCCCTCCACCCATTGCCCCCCCCCCAACTCATTTGTGTTCCAACGACATTCTTCACCTCTCCCCATTCGTGTTCCAACGTAAAGTTTTGCGTAACAGTGAATCAGACTTTTCCGTCTCCATTGCATCGTCGTAATTATGACAGTAACAGCGACAGCCACAAACGGGACTTAGGACTAAAACACATAAACGGTTAGAAAGAGCGCTGATTTTATTTAGACAATACAATGCAAATGTTGAGTGCAAGTCTTTCTTTTTTTTTCTTTCTTTTTGTCTCAAGCAACAAACAAACGGATAATACAATACCAACAAGCAATGAAGTGGAAGAAATCTCTCAACTTAGCTCGCGGCCGTTGGAGCAGTTGGTTGTACAGAAATAGGACTGGGTATAGCGCTGCTCTTGCAGTAAAGGCGAACCAGGTTTCCCTCAGATGAACGAACTGATTGAATAAACGATTTGACTGAAAAAGCGATTCTGTGGTTTGCAGAAGCAGTACGTGTTCATCCACGACACTCTCAAGCTGATCATCGAGAAGAAGATCAAAGAGATGCAGGCGCACAACGATGAGAACATCTACCAGAACACGGGCGGGCCCGAGGAAAACGTCTACGCCAACGAAGCTTTCCGTCAGTCTCTCCCTTTTCTCTTTATCTGGCCAGTTTCTCCGTGTCCCTTAATTCCCTGTCTCTCTCGGTTTCTCCCCTGTCTCTGTCTGTTTCTTCCTGTCTCTTCCCTCTCTGTCTCTGTCTGCCCCAGGCTATATCTCGGTCTCTCCCCAATCTCTCGCTGTCTCTCCCCTATCTCTCGGGTCTGTCCCCAATCTCCCGCTGTCTCTTTCCCATCTCTGTCCCTCCCCTTTCTCTCGGTTTCTCCCCAATCTCCCGCTGTCTCTTCCCTATCTCTGTCCCTCCCCTATATCTCGGTCTCTTCCCTATCTCTCTGTCACTCCCCAATATCTCGGTCTCTCCCATATCTCCTGCTGTCTCCTCCCTATCCGTCTCTGTCTGTCCCAGGCTATCTCTCCCCAATCTCTCGATGTCTCCTCCATATCTCTGTCCTCCCCTATCTCTCGGTCTCTCCCCAATCTCTCGCTGTCTCTTCCTTATCTCTGTCCCTCCCTATCTCTCGGTCTGTCCCCAATCACTCGCTGTCTCTTCCCCATCGGTCCCTGTCTCTCCCCTATCTCTCGGTCTCTGTAAGTAAGTAAACATGGTGCTTAACGTCCACAGAAACCGTACGGCTTATTAGGGACGGGCAGGTCTCTCTCCTATCTCTCGCTGTTTTATTTCCCCATCTCTGTCCCTCCCCGATCTCTCGGTCTCTTCCCAATCTCCCGCTGTCTCTTCCCTATCTCTGTCCCTCCTCTATCTCTCGGTCTCTTCCCTATCTCTCTGTCTCTCCCCTATCTCTCGGTTTCTCCCCAATCTCTCGCTGTCTCTTCCCCATCTCTGTCCGTCCCCTTTCTCTCGGTTTCTCCCCAATCTCTCGCTGTCTCTTCCCCATCTCTGTCCCTCCCTATCTCTCGGTCTCTTCCCTATCTCTCTGTCACTCCCCAATCTCTCGGTCTCTCACCTATCTCCCGCTGTCTCTTCCCTATCCGTCTCTGTCTGTCCCAGGCTATCTCTCGGTCTCTCCTCAATCTCTCGCTGTCTCTTCCCTATCGGTCTCTGTCTCTCCCCTATCTCTCGGTTTCTCCCCAATCTCTCGCTGTCTTTTTCCTGTCGGTCTCTGTCTCTCCCCTATCTCTCGGTTTCTCCCTAATCTCTCGCTGTCTCTTTCCCTATGGTCTTGTCCTCCCCGATCTCTCGGTTTTCCTGCAACTCTCAGCTGTACTTAAATTACAATCCTTGTAAAATGAACTTTTCGAGTTCGAGTTCCCCTATCTCTCTCGCTGTCTCTTCCCTGTCTCTCTCGGTCTCTCCCCTGTCTCTCTCGGTCTATCCCTCTGTCTGACTGCCTCTTCTAAATCTCCATGGTGTCTGTCCCTATCTCTCTGTCTCCCCCCTGTCTCTGGCTGCCTCTTCTCATTCTCTGTGGTGTCTGTCCCAAACTCTGTCGGTCTCTCCCCTGTCTCTGGCTGTCTCTTCTCAATCTCTATGGCGTCTGTCCCAATCTCTGTCGCCCCCCCACCACCCCGGCTGTCTCTTCTCAATTTCTGTGGTGTCTGTCCCTATCTCTGTCGGTCTCTCCCTTGTCTCTTCTCAATCTCTATGGTGTCTGCATGTCCCTGTCACTGTCGGTCTCTCGCCTGTCTCTTCTCAATCTCTGTGGTGTCTGTCCCTACCTCTCTCGGTCTCTCTCCTGTCTCCCGCGGTCTCGCGATTAATAATATTTTCATACATGTCTTTTCTGTCTGCTTTCAGAACCGGAGGAAAACCTCTACGAAAACACATCGTTTATGCCAACCACCTCGCTGTGACCACCGCCTCCGCACAAAATGAATAGAAGAAGCGAAACAAAACCAAAAAAGAACAAGCAAAAGAAATCATCTGTCTTCCATTCCCGAGAATATGACCTTATTTGATTTCCATACTCTGTCACGTGACCACCGACGCTGCCAACCTTCCTTTCTCACCCGTCTGTCTTTAGGTTGTGAGGCTGAGAACGATGAGTCAGTTGGCTGAAGAGCCTGAAGATTGCTGCGAATCTGTGTTACATTTGTTGGATTTGTTTTTCCCGATCATTGACATGTCGTTCGCCTTGTTCGCTCACTTCAGTGATTGTCGTCACGAGTTCACTGAATTATCACCCCTGAATATATGCATTCCCGTGTTAATAAAAAACGTGAAAAATCGTTTTAAAAACTATGTGATCTGTATTGTATATAAATTATGTTTAGCAGTTTGTTTTATCGATGAGAGGAATCCTTCGGACGTGAGTGCATTCATTCAAATGACTCAGTGTGTGCTTTGGCTCAATGATTGATCGTCAGAAAGTGCGAGCATAAGTTTGTTTTGTTTTGACCTTTTCGCCAGCTTGGAAGCCGTATGCATCGATTGTGATAAAATAAAAACACTTCCGCATATTTAGTTTTTATTTCTTCTGCATAATCTGACTGACGGACTTACATACCTGCATTGTCCCATTGCTTCAGAGGAGAGGATGGTTAGAAATGATGACTCAGTCCCGTTATGATT
>JABMCL010000808.1:0-15000 GCA_018857735.1 Alviniconcha marisindica | reverse complement strand
ACATAGTACAGAATTCTAATACAGCTGTAGGTTAACAGCAGAGATTCGCAGTTACGACTTCATTAGAAATGATGGACTACCAAGGTAGCTCCTCATTACATTTAATGACCAGTTGGTGTTGTACGTGCACACCCATAAAACAGTATTTCTTTTGACAGAAAATAGATTCCCTTTTTATCCAGTTTTTAGAACACATCCTTTGCCAACATAGTTATTCATGAAATGTCTGTTGGAAGAGAAAAGAAAAACAAAAACAACACAAAAACAAAAAAAAGGGGGGAGGGGCGGGGGGGGGGCGGGTTTAAAATGTTTTTTTTTTATTTTTTAAACAAACAACTATTACAACAACAAAAAAAAAAAAAAGCGAAGGACAATTGGTGAGAAAGAAAAAGCTTTAAAAGAACGGAAAAGCGCACTCGTTAAAAGAAGAAGACCGGATGCTTTTCTTTTTCAGTACCTTATTTTTTCTTAGCCTTTTTTTTTCTCCCCCCTGTTTTCTCGTCCCCTTTTTTGTATGTCCCCTGTTTGTCATGTCCCCTTGTTTTGTCATGTCCCGTGTTCTGTCATCGTCCCCCCTGTTCTGTCACGTCCCCTTTTTATGTCCCCTGTTTGTCTCGTTTGTTTTGTCCTTTATTCCCTGTTTATTGTCCCCCTTTTTATGTTCTTTTTTCTCGCCCCCTGTTCTGTATGTCCCCCGTTTGTCTCGTTTGTTCCGTAGTTGTTTGTATGTCCCCCCTTTTTGTATTGTCCCCCGTTTGTATTGCCCCTTTTTGCTTTCCCTTTTTCATCTCCCCTTGTCTCGTTGTTCGTATGTCCCCTTTCGCATGTCCCCTTGGCTGTCCCCTGTTTTTTCTCCCCTGTTCTTATCTCCCCCGTTTGTCCAGGGCCCTCTGCCTTTTCTGTTTTGGTACATTCCAGATAAATTTAGCAAGCAAAAGAAAACCCGGAAAATTTGCCCCCAGCCCCATTCTTTTTTGCATGGGGACACACAATACGCCCCCCGCACATACAATACACATACACATACACATACACACACATTTTCTCTCTCTCTCTCTCTCTCTTCTCTCCTTCTTCTCTCTCTCTCTCCCCCCCCTAGTTCCCAATGCAGGCCAGAGACAGACAGACAGACAGACGATAGAGCAGGCAGAGACAAAAACAGGAAGAGACAACGGATACAGTGATGGGCAGACAGAGCGAGAGCGCGAGAGAGAGAGAGGGGGGGGGGGGAGAGAGAGGAGAAAAAAGAGAGAAGGAGAGAAAGGAGAAAAAGGGGGGAGGGAAATTTTCCCCCCTCGAACTCGAAACTTTATTTTAAAAGGTTTGTGTTTGGGTTTCAGTAAAAAACCTGTCAAATAACTGGTCCTTGCTAAGCTACTGATAAATAGATATCAAATAACAGGCATTATTTTATACGTCCCGGGCCCATGAATGAGTGAGTGAAACGTTATACACGAGAATTTCCACACAAAACATAACGTGCTCACAGCGCCAGATGAACACATACCATACATCATTCAGTTATATATTATGGTAGAGAGACAGACACACAGACAGACAGGCAGACAGACAGACAGACACAGAGAGAAACACAGACACACACACTCAGAGACACAGAGAGAGACAGCAAGACCTTCTGGATGTCCTAGGGAGAGTAGACGAGGACCACGGATAATCGTTTCAATCGTCCGGCAGATGCGCGATTCGAAATTAACACAGCCCCGTCAAATCGCGGCCACGACGCATAAAATGCTGTCGGTTAAAACATTGTGTGCTCGTGCAAATGGCCGCTCCCGTAAAGATAGGAGTTACATAAAAAATAACTCAACAGCATTCTTTCAGCACCGTAGTGAGTTCCCTTGAGGTTCTCAAACTATCATACAGCGGGAATATGAACAATATTATATAATATCTAACCAATATAACAGTGTAGGCAGCTCATAAATATCTGATCCGATATATGGGATCGTGGTAGCTTATTTTATGGGGTAATCAACGTAGCTTATTAGAATTAATAACGACCGTCGACGCGAATGCACGATCAATAGAACGAATGCATTGGGCTTTACTACAATTCACGTGACAGTACGGATTCTCGGTAGGAAACCTATGCAATACAAACGATTAAAGAATAACCATTCCGTGTATACATTTAATCGTAAATAGAGCAAAGGTCTGTAGAACAAGGAAGGAAGTAATCAATTTCTCCGGGAACGAATTCCGCAGACCCCCCCGTCCCAAGGCAGCTCTGTTCATCTTGGCCCAAAAACAGAAACGACCTTTCCCTGTGGAGAACGTTTGCCCCCGGGAAACATGATGTCAGCCTCTGACGTTCCCGAGCTATGTACTGACGTCACGATGTCGTCTAATTTCCAGTTGCTATCTTTTAACGTCCTGAAGTAACCATTTAAAGGAGCTCTCCTTCGCAGGTCAAGTTTCTCGTGTGCGAGATATGTTGCCTGGTAGAACCTATACACAATCTGTTGGGATCAGACAATGCAGAATCCGATGTTGAATTGCAGAATATAGAAGACGTTGCAGGGATGAAAAGATACAAACCGTCTTGCCGAGAGCAACTCAGGTTACTTCCATGACGTCAGAGCGTACGAGAGGTTAAAAAGGAACACCTCTCATTGGCACACCGACAACACAATGTCAAAAATGTTCGGCCAAAATGCGTTTTTCAAAGCCGCACTTAATTCCAGACGGTAATTTTGTTCTCGTTGGTCTATGACTCGAAAATACTCAGTCATCATGTTAAGGAGACTGTTGTGTTTTTTTTTGTTTTGTGGGGGGGGTGTGGTGGGGTTTTGGGGTTGTGTTATTGTGGGTTGGGTTTTGTTGTTTGTGTGGTTTTTTGTGTGTTTGGTTTTTGTGGGGGGGGGTGGGGTTGGTTGGGTTTGGGGATGTGGGGGTTGGGGGGGTGTGTGTGTGTGTGTGTGTGTGTGTGTGTGTGTGTGTGTGTGTGTTTTGTGTGTGTTGTGTGTGTGTGTGTGTGTGTGTGTGTGTGTGTGTGTGTGTGTGTGTGTGTGTGTGTGTGTGTGTGTGGGGTGTGTGGGGGGAGAGAGAGAGAGAGAGAGGGGAGAGAGAGAGAGAGAGAGAGAGAGAGTTAAGTTAACGTGGCTGTAGGTTACTCGGCAGAGCCGGTTTAACCCATACATGCCCAGAGATTTCATTGAACTCTGATTACCTTGACGCAAAAAGCCTTTCCGCTCTTGCAAACGGTGGCCTCTTCCAAAAAACTACAGGGAGAATAAAGGAAGTTCCAAGTTTCAGCGGTCCAAGTGAGCAAGATGCCAAAACTACACACAGCTAAAACAGACTAACACAACCGGCTTACGTCCTGTATGGGACCGGGGGGGTTAATGAAACGGTTATAAACGTGACCCTTTGGGCCTAGGGGTAAGGCGTTGGGTTGGAAGGGAAAGGCCTCGTTTCGTCCGCCTCGGCTCTCCTTTTCTCTTAAAAAAGGGTTGTGGTTTGTGGACACTGTCTTGTGGCTTTGCCCTTTTCATTTTGAAACTTTAAAATGGCTCTCATCGCCCCCATTTATGCAGGATCATTCTGGTGGTGACAGTTAGCGATAGGGTATAATCTCACTTTTCCCCCACCTCCATCCCCCCCCCCCCCCCCCCCCCCTTCTCCCCGCCAAATTAGCCTTTTTGGTTTCTGTGGACTTAAGCACCATTTTTACTTAGGATAAACTACGCTAGCGGAAAGTTCTCCAACCTACTGTGCGGTTATAGTTATGTGCACGTTTCGAAGTTACGACAGCCCCGCCAAATCGCGGCCACGATGCACAAAATGCTGTCAGTTAATTTACCGACGATTTACTGTTAATTGCGATAGCGTACAGCATATTTAACTATGACTGGAACCACCTATCTTCCATAGTTCAGGAGCTGTGTGAGAGTCGAGGTGGCCGTCCTGGGCTGTCCGTCCTAACGAGCCTTCTGTTTCCTGGACGTAAAGCTACATTGAACCATGCTTCGGCACTGGTCTCAGCTTGTCCCTAATATGTCAACTGACATCTGAGGACATTAAGCAACTCTACCTACCTACCTATCTTCCCCACCCCCACCCCCACCCCAGGATTATGCTTCACATCCGCTACAAACTGACACCAAATAAATCTCTAATCGACACAAGCTGAAAGGTATATGTATGCTGCATAAAACCGCAAAGCGATCATAATGTGCACTGATAATAATAATGTAATGTTACAATAATAACAATTTTAAAGTGTCATAACTTGCCGTAAAGAGAAAGAGAGAGACAGAGACAAAGACAGGCAGACAGACAGAGAGAGAGACCGAAACAGGCAGACAGACAGGCAGACAGACAGACAGACAGACAGACAGACAGACAGACAGACAGACAGACAGACAGACAGACAGACGGACAGACAGAGAGAGACAGACAGAGAAAGAGAAAGGCTGAAAACGGGGTCGGGGGAGGGGGGGGGGGGGGGGGTGGGGGGGAGGGGGGGGCGGTATTATAAACAAAGACCGTGATTAGGATGTCGGTAGCCACTGTAACCGCTTCATGCATACACACAAAAAAAGAAATCACTTTACGCTGATAGAGTTTATAACCATCGCTTAAGACAGCGTAAATGGCGTTGTAACTGCTCTGTTAAACCGGCCCCAGAGGCGCTATATACCGCGCTGCTCCCATAGCTTAATTGGTGGTTATTGGATATATTCCCGAATCCGCTGTCATCGCCCCCCTTCCCCCCGACCCCCCTTACTCCTTCCCCTCTCTCTCTCTCCCCCCCCCCTCTCCCCCCCCCCCCCCCCCCCCCGAAAAAAGAGGGTATTAATGTCATAAATTTCGGCCATATTATTAGGCTACCCCACGGTCATACGAGGGGGAGTGTGTAGAAAAGTATGTTCATGCATCATGGGTTTTGCTCTCTCACACACACAAAAACCACACCCACCCCACACCACAAAACCACACACACACCCACACACACACACACACAACACACGCACCACACACACACACACACCACACACACAACACACATACAAACACACCCACACACACACACCACACACACGCACGCAGCACCACGCCGCCGCACACCAAAAACCCCAACAAAAACAGACAGACAGAGACAGACACACCACACACACACCCACACACACCCACCACACACACACGCCGCGCGCGCGCGCCCCGCCCCCGCCCCGCAACGCAAAGCACGCACGCACGCACGCACGCCGACGCACGCACGCACGCACGCAAAGCACGCACGCACGCGCACGCACCCCACACACACGACACGCACGCACGCACGCCCCGCAACCCCACTTACATACACACACACACACACACACACAAATCACGCACGAAAGCACACCAAACACACACGGTACCACGCACGAGCTCACACATACATACACATGCATTCTCCAACACGTATGTATATATATAGTATTATATCCACAGAAAGAGAGAGAGAGAGAGAGAGAGAGAGAGAGAGAGAGAGAGAGAGAGAGAGAGAGAGAGAGAGAGAGAGAGAGAGAGAGAGAGAGAGAGAGAGAGAGAGACAGGCAGACAGACAAACAGAGACAGAGAGAGACAGAGTCATAGACAAAGAGACAGAGAGATAGAGACAGAGAGACAGAGAGACAGACAGACAAACCGACAGACAGAGACAGAGACAGACACAGAGAGAAAGAGACAGACAGACAGAGACAGGGATAGCGAGACAGAGAGGGAAAGACAGACAGACAAACAGAGAGAGAGAGACACACACAGAGAGACAAAACAGACAGAGACAGACACACACACACACACACACAGAGACCTATCGCTTCCGGCCGTGTAGATGGATGGGGATATCGTGTGCTCGCCCATTAATCCGCCCGAACCACCGTCTGCATCGACCACGAAGCGGCAACAGTGTCATCGAATCAGGTCGATACCTATCACTATCACCCCCGCCATCATCAGTCAATGCCACTCCAAGTAAAGAAGCCGAGTCAGACACTGACGGTGCCTACAGAGTACAGTCTGCGTGAATCCTCAGATCATTCAAAAGTAGCCAAGAGAGAAAAATGCGATGCAGATACTTGGAGGGGAAGGGATGGAGTGTGGTAGTTGGGGTGCGGGGGTGGGGGGTGGGGGGGGGGGGGGGGGGGTGTGGGGGGGGGGGTGCGTGAGAAGGCCGGGGGTGGGGGGGGGGATGGGCGGGGGCGGGGGGGGGGGGGGGGGGGGGGTTAGGGGGGGGGTCGAGGGAAGGGGTCGGAGGGTGTGGCGTACGTGGAACAGCTAGGGGGGTGTCTGGAGTGGGGCGTCCACGGCTGAATTGTGAATTGCGAAAGGTGGGGGGGGCGAAGTGTCCCATTGCGATTAGTAAATACATTTAAAGGAAAAGCAAGCCGTCCTTCAACATCCCGGGCGGCAGGTTGAAGGTGGTCATGAAGTGAAGCGTGAACCCACCGACCGAACTGAGCTTAATCGATGAATCGCACGCTTTAGTTGCAGTCTTTTCTTTTAGTGAAACTGCGACATTTTCGTTTATTTTTTTTGCCTCTCTGCTCTCGTCCTCGCCTCCTCCTCCCTATCTCGTCTCTCTCCCTCTCCACACTCTCCCCTCTCCCCCCTCATCTCTCTCCGTTCTCTCTCCGTTCACTCCGTGTTCTCCCCTGTCTCGCGTCGTCACTCTCCGCGCTCGCGAATCTACTAAGCTCCTCTCTCTCTGCTCTCATCCCTCTCTCCCCATCTCAACCGCCTCTCTCTCTCTCCCATCTCTCAGCGCTCCTTCGCCCTTCAATCTCTCTCCTTCTCTCTCCGGCTCCCGTCCCTCCTCCTCTCTCTCTCCTCTCTCTCTCTCTCTCATCTGCTGTCTCCGCTGCTCTCTCTCCTCTCTTCTCTCCTCTCCCTCTCGATCCTGTCTCTGTCTCTCTTCTCCCTCTCTCACCTCCCCCTCTTCTCTCCCGGAACCGACAAAGCCTTCCTCGTCATTCCTCCGTTCCTCCCTCTCATCCCTCATCTCCCCTCTCTCTCCCTCATCAACTTTCCTCTCTTCTCTCTCCTCTCCCCCCCCCCTATTTCCCGCTCTCTCCTCCTCCTTCTCCTCTCCCTCATCTTCTTCTCTGCTCTCCTCCTCTCCCACTCTCTCTCTCTCCTCTCCCTACCTTCCCTCCTCTCCTCTCTCTCTCGCCTCCCCTCTCTCCAACACTCTCTCTCTATCCCCCCTCTTTCCTCTCCTCTCTCCTACTGACTCTCTATTCTCTCTCCTCGCCACACCATCGCTCACTCATCCCCTCTCTCCCCCTCTCTCCTCTCTCTCTCTCTCTCTCCGTCATCTCTCTCTTCCTCACGTCTCGCCCCCTCTCTTTCTCGCCCTCTCTCTCTCTCTTATCTCTCTCTCTCTCTCCTCCTCATCTCTCTCTCCCCACCCCTCTCCTCTCTCGCCCATTCGCCTCTCCTCTCCCTCTCTCATCTCCCTCGCGGGGGGGGGTCGTCTTCTCATCTCTCATCGTTCTCCCAATCTTCGTCTCGGGTCGTCTCGTCTCTGCTTCGTCCTCTCTTCTCTCTCCTCTCCTCCTCTCCCCTCTCCCCTTCTCTCCTCCCCCATCCTCACTCCCTCGCTTCCCCTCCCCACACTCCCTATTCCCTCTCTCTCGTCATCTCGTCCTCTCCTCCTTCCTCCATCCGTCTTCAATCTCTCTCTCTCTCTCTCATGCCTCCCTCTCTCTCTCCATCTCTCCTCCTCCTCTGTCTCCCTCTCTCTCTATCCCTATCCTGCTCCTCGTCTTCTCATCTCTCCTCTCTCACTCCTCTCTTCCCCCTCCTCACAATCTCTCTTCTCTTCTCTCCTTCCTCTCCCTCTCCTCTCCCTTACTTCTCTCCTCTCTCATCCTTCCTCTCTCTTCCTCCCCCTCTCTCTCTCGCTTCCTTCTCCCGTCCTCTCTCTCGCGTCTCGTCCTCTGCCTCACCTCTTCTCCTCTCGTCTTCCCCCCTCTCTCTCTCTCTCTCTCGCCTACTCTCTCTCTTCAATCTCTCTACTCCTCTCCCTCCATCTCTCTATCATCCTCTCTTCTCTCTCCTCTCTCTCTCTTCTCTTCTCTCTCTCTCCTCGTCTCTCTCTCGTCTCGTCGTCCTCCTCACACCTCCTCCTCTTACTCTCCGCCCACCCTCCCTCTCTCTCTCTCTCTCACTCTCTCCTCTCCTCTTCCCTCATACATCTCCTCTGACTCCCTCCCTCCTCTCTCTCGTCTCTCCCTCTCATCTCTCTCGTCTCTCAGTCGTCGTCACTGGTGCAACGTCACTTCCGTCTTTTTATCAATAATTCCACATATTTCATTCTCTGTTTGTGTGTGTGTGTTTGTGGTGTGTGTTGCGGTTTGCGTTTTTTTGCGTGCGTTGTGCGTGTTGCGTTGCGTGTGCGCTTGCGGTGGCGTGTTGTGCGTGCGCGTGAGTTGTTGTGCTGCGTGGTGCGTGGATGTGTGCGTTCAGCGTTGGGTGGTGCGTCGTGCGGTGTGCGTGTCGAGCGAGCGTGCGTACGAGCGAGCGAGCGAGCGAGAGAAAGAGAGAGAGAGAAGAGAGAGAAGAGAGAGAGGAGAGAGAGGAGGAAGAGAGAGAGAGGAGAGAAGAGAGAGAGAAGAGAGGAGAGAGTAGAGAGAGAGTAGAAGAGAGGAATAACCTTTTATTTTTCAGAGTTTTACAACCAAAAAAAGGGGGAAAAAAACAAAAACAAGAAAAAAGGGGCCAAGGAAACCAGGGGGCTTAACTTCAATCAACCCCTGAATGTATCAAAACTATCATTTTGTCACTATTTGGGTGGCGAGGACAAACAAAATGGACTTTTATATTATTATCTTGAGCTTTTCCCCCCATTCTTCCCTTTCTCCCCCCCCCCTTTTCAGGCCGTTTTGTCTATCCGAAATTACCACTACAAAAAAACAAAAAAAAACAAATAAAAAAACTACAAACAAAAAAAAAAAAAAAGCCATTAAAAAAAAAAAACAAAAAAACCCAGATGGAACACATTTACGTACAAAATAAAGATACAGTGAATGGCTATGGGCTCATCAACAAGCTTGCTGCTTACAGGCGGTGAGCTCATTTCCATAATAGTGGAAAAAACACAAACGTAAGGCGGACGAACAATATCAACAAGCTAATACACAATAAATGCGACCATACCACCAAAACAACAAACAAAACAAAAGAGGAAAACAAAGAAACAAACCAACAACAACAACAAAGCAAAGCAAACAACGAAGAAGAAAGAAGAAGAGAAGAGAGAGAAGAAGAATAAGAAGAGAAGAAGAAAGAAAAGAAGAAAGAAGAGGAAGGAGAAGAAAACAGGGACGTTGAAGGACGTAGAAAATGAAAACCAAAACCCCCGACCAAAAAAAAAATGTTTCGACCTTCTTTTAGGATGCTAACAATAAATGCTATGAGTTTTGATTTTTAAAAAAACAAAAAAAAAAAAAATTTAAACACCGTATTATTCTTCAAGAAAGCTAGGTGAATGTGACCGGAAGAGATGTATCTTCCATCTTAGCTTATCTTCCCTATCTCTCTTCCATCAAAACCATTCCTGCGACGAAGTGATTATTTGATACAGCGAAAGTCACTTCTGCCCAAGGTTTTCGCCCGTTACACCGCAAGAACGCAGCACACACGTTTCCTTATTTTCAGAAGTGAAATTCTAAAATTCTAGCCTGTCTGTAGAGGAACTTTTCAACATAGAACTTCCGGATCGAACGCTGGTACGTAACTCGAAACTGGTAGTGCGTAGTGCGAACTGAATGTTTAAACACCCTTTCAACCCCTTTCAACTGTCACCTTGCCGACTACTGTTCACTGCCCAGCCCTTCTTTTGCCGCAATCACAATGCCGAGCCTCCTGCCGCAACCACCCGTCATATTGAAAACGACCAAGATTTTTCTCTTTCTTCTCTTGTCTTCCCAAGCTGTTCTGGTGCTAACGTATGGGGCTTTTTTTTCTTCATTTTTTTTTTTTCTTTTTTTCTTCCCCCCTCTTTTGGGATGAGCATTTAAAAAGGAAGTCTACCAAAATGCAAAGTATTGGAAGTTTGAGGTCCGTTAATTTTCATGGTTTTATCAAGTAGGGTGTTTGCAGGGGTGTTTCTGTGGGTTTTCCCCCCCGGAAGATTTTACGTGCGGGGCAGTTAAAGGGGTTTTAATCCTTTCAATGCCAATTCGTCGTCAGGCCCGGGGCAAAATCCAGTCAGTTTCGGTTTTTGACCAAAAATTCCCGTTTGAGTTTTTAAAAAAGTCAGTTTGCGTGGTTTCCCAAACCTTTAAAAGGGGGGGAAAGGAAAAAGGAAAAAAGGGCATGGGTTTGGGGAAAAAGCTTGTGGGAAGGGGAAATAAAAGGGGAGAAGAAAAGAGAGGAAAAGAATTTGAGAGAGAGGAGAGAGAGGAGAGGGGGGAAAGGGGAAAAGAGAGAAGGGGGAGAAGAGAGAGAGAGAGGGGAGAAGGAGAGAGAGAGGAGAGGAGAGCTTAATATGATACGCGGATAAGTGATAAAATCGGGCAATTTATTTAAATATGAAGGAAGTACCTTGGGGGGTTTTTTGTACTTTTATTTCCGCATGCCAAATTTAGATTTTCCCAGGCAACTAAAGGGGTTTTTGGGGGTTTTTTGTTGTGTGAGTCTTTTGGGGCGCTAAAATTTAAACCCCCTTTTGCCTTTTTGTATTCTTATTTAGAAACAACTAAAATTTCAGTCTCCCCCACCTTTTGCTTTTTTTGGGTTTTGTTTTGTTCTTCTTCTTCTTCTTCTTCTTCGGTTCTTGTTCTTTTTCTTGTTTTTTTCTTTTCTTTTTCTTGTTCTTCTTTTTGGGTTCTTTTGTTGTTGTTGTTTTTTTGGTTTTGTTGTTTTTCCCTTCTTCTTCTTCTTCTTCTTCTTTTTCCTTCTTCTTCTTCTTTTTTTCTTCTTCTTCTCTTTTTCTTTTTTTGGACATGTTTTTTTCCCCTATTTCCAATCCCCTCGAGGCGTTAAAAAACAAAACCAAACACTAAAGGTTTTAAAAAAAAACCCAAAACAAAAAAAAAAACCCCAAACAAAAGAAAAAAAACAGATAAGTGGTTTAGCTCCCCTTTAAATTTAAAAAAAATAATAAAAAATCACCGTTTAACTGATTTTTAAGTGTTTTTGTAGCTTGAAAAAAGGGGATTACCCCCAAAAATTTTGCTTGTTGTGTTTTGTGCTAATAAATAGCGTTCTTTTGAAAACCCTTTTTATGTTTTGGGTCTTGTTTTAAAAGCTACGTTTTTTTTTTATTCTCTCTTTTTTTTCTTTTCTTTTTTTTTTTTTTCTTTCTTTTTTTTCTTCTTCTATTTTTTTTTTTTTTTTTTTTTGGTTTGTAACCCCCCGGTCAAAAATTTAAGTACTTGGCCACCCAGTCTTTCAGATACCCCACCGATCGGGGAAAAGATTTGGTCCCCCCAAAAGACTGGCACCCAAGCCCCCCGAGGTCTTAAAACCCCACCACTTTAAATTTCCCCTTTTGCTAGACCGGCACGAACCGCTCCCAGGGCCCCTTCTGGGTGGAATTTAAACCCGGGAAGGAACCTAACCCCGGGGCAAAAGGAGCAGAGAGTCGTGGTCAGTGTTCAATGAAACGTTTTGGGCCCCCCCACAGCGAAAAATCCTTAACAGTCAAGTCCCTAAAGTTGTGAAATGGAAGAAGGGGTGGGTTATATTTTCCCCTCGATGGTCCATCAGGGCCCCCCCCCCCCCCCCCCCCCCCCCCCCCCCCCCTGCACCTTTTTCCCCCCCCCCCTCCTCCCCCCCCCTCCCTTCCCCCCCCATGACCCTGAACCAAACCCCCATGTGTGGCCCCCAAACCCCACGTAAAAACACGCCCCCCGCAACCCCACAATTAAACCCCCCCTCCCCCCCCGACTCCCCCAAGCCACAACACTGCCCTCTCTCCTCTCTCTCTCCCTCCTTCCCCCTCTCTCTCTCTCTCTTCTCCTCTCTCTCTCCTCTCTCTCTTTTTCCCCTTCTCTCTCTCTCTTCCTCTCTCTCTCTCTTCACACACACAAAAACCAACCCCCACCACCCCACAACACAAACACACACACACACCACACCCCAATACACATACACACACACAACACAAAACCACACAACACACACACACACAAAATCACTCACACACACACAACACAACACCCCACACGCACACACCGCCCCCCCACACACGCCCGCCCGCACGCAGCACGCACGCACCACCGCCCCCCCCGCCGCAAAACCCCAAAACACCCCAAAACACACACAAAACACGCACACCACACGCACCACACACGACATACAATTCACTCACTCACTCACTCAACCAACGCTCATCCTCACTCACTCACCACACACACACAACACACACACACACACACACACACACAACCACCAACACACACACACACACACGCACGCACGCACGCACGCACGCACGCCGCACGCACGCACGCACGCACGCAACACACACACGTTAAAATTCACTGTGACAAAAAAAGAGGCCCGGGAAACCGAGTTCCGGAAACAAAAAGGGCCCCGAGAGTGGGTAAAAAAAGTAGGTTTTGTTGTCAGTAGCCAGTGCGAACGTTTTTACTTTTTACGGGATCAGTCGCTTGCCGAGAATTTAAGGGGAGATAACAAAGGATAATGCAGTGTCGCAAACTGGGTTTGCCTCCCTTTCCAACACCCGTCCAGCCGGCTCTGCCTCATTTGAAGAAAAAATAACCCCTCCTCTTCCCTCCACCTTCACCCCCCTCACCCCCCTTCCATACACACTGTTCAAATTACCCCCCGGGCCCGCCCACCGCCCTCCAACTTTCCTTTTATTCACTTCCGTGTATTTTTTTTAATTTTTTTCCCGTTTCTAGTTATTCTAGTGTACCGTTCTATTTTCGGTTTGGATTTTGCTATTTCTTGTTCTTTTTTTTTTATTTATTTATTTTGTGCCTTTTTGTTATTTTTTTTTTTTGGGGGAGAGAGCTCGCACACACATCATCACACACACACAGCACGCACGCACGCACGCACGCACGCCCCCCAACCACCAACACCACCCCACACACAAAATTGCAAGCATATTAAATGAATTTAAAATTTTTAATTTGGTTTTAATTTTATCTGGTTTCCCTTTTGAGTACACGCCGGAACGACAAAAAGGAATCAGTTTAAAATTCTTTTTCTTTCTTTTCTTTTTTACTCTCACTTTAGAGAGAGAGAGGGGAGAAGAGGGAGAGGAGAGAGAGAGAGAGAGAGAGAAAGGGGGAGAGAGAGAGAGAGAGAGAGGAGAAAAGAGAGGAGAGAGAGAGAGAGGGGATTATTTACGAGGTAATAGATAACATGTAGCTTTTTTTTCATCCAGCCCTCGCCCAAACAAGGGGCTACTCTATATCTAATTTATTAATTTAAAATTTTCTAATCTACAGAGAGAGAGAGAGGAGAGAGAGAAGAAGAGAGAGGGGAGGGGAAGAGAGAGCGAGGAGGGAGGGGAGAGAGGAGAGAGAGAGAGAGAAGAGACAAGGGGGAGAGAAGGGCAGAGAGAGACAGAGAGAGGGAAGAGGGCACAGAGACACAGAAGACAGACAGACAGACAGACAGACAGACAGACAGAAGAAGAAGAAGAAGAAGAAGAAGAAGAAGAAGAAGAAGAAGAAGAAGAAGAAGAAGAAGAAGAAAAATAGAAGGGGAGATAAGAAACAGGGCCATAAATTAACTGTGGTGTGAGACAGAAATTTAAAGTGGACTGGAACCAAAGAAGCAAGCTGGCCTAAAAACATAGAATGTATAATTATTATATATGCAAGTACGTTCATCTGCAGGCTTCATTCGATGGCTCTATCAATAGTACTACAGAACAAATACTTTTCTTTGCTTCGAATTCGCGCTCTTCGGGGCGCATCCATGGTGGCTCGCTTCGGGCGATTTATGTTTTACCAACGAACAAGAGAGTTAGTTAGCACTCGAAATACGTAACACAAGTACAACAACAAAGACCTGAATCGCCTGCGGTAACTCTCACCTGACATGCCTGTAAATACAAGGTACGTAAACTCCACCAGAGGTACAGATACTCTCACCTGGCATGGGTGTAAATACAAGGTACATAAACTCCACCAGAGGTACAGATACTCTCACCTGGCCCCGGGGGTAAAAACAAGGTACGTAAACTCCACCAGAGGTACAATACTCTCACCTGGCATGGGTGTAAATACAAGGTACGTAAACTCCACCAGAGGTACAGATACTCTCACCTGGCACACGTGTAAACACCCAAAGGTACATAAACTCCACCAGAGGTACAGATACTCTCAAACCCGGCACACGTGTAAACACAAGGTACATAAACTCCACCAGAGGTACAGATACTCTCACCTGGCACACGTGTAAACACAAGGTACATAAACTCCACCAGAGGTACAGATACTCTCACCTGGCACACGTGTAAATACAAGGTACATAAACTCCACCAGAGGGAAAAAAAGATGCGATTCAGGTCTTTGTTTTTGTGGTTGTGTTACGTATTTCGAGCGCTAATTAACTCCCTTCGTTTGTTGTTTCTGCACTAGCACCCCTGGGCCTCGTTCTGTTTCAGGTTTTATGTTTTAGTTCGTTGAATACCGGTCGATCTATGATTCAGTTCGTTAATGTTGGTCGATCTGTGGTTTAGTTGTTTAACTATCGGTCGATGTATGGGTGGTTTAGTTCGTTAAATTGTAGACCTGCCGTTTTTTTGTTCCTTGCGTCTTTATCCAGTCCAAGTCTCCCGGGCGTTTGCTGCTTTGTATAGTCAGAATGCTTGTGTGTTGTGTGTGTGTGTGTGTGTGTGTGTGTGTGTGTGGGGTGTGGTGTGTGTGTGTGTGTGTGTGTGTTGTGTGTGTGTGTGGTGTGTGTGTGTGTGTGTGTGGTGTTGTGTGTGTGTGTGTGTGTGTGTGTGTGTGTGTGGTGGTGTGTGGTGTGTGTGGTGTGTGGTGTTTTGTGTGTGTGGGGTGT
>JABMCL010003430.1:0-7500 GCA_018857735.1 Alviniconcha marisindica | reverse complement strand
ACACAAAACACACACACACACACACACAGTAGATGAAATGGGTTTAAAAGTTATTCAGTTGTTGTGTGTTGCCCGCACAAACCATGGGAAAGGAAAGGACGGTACGGGTCAGAAGTAAAAAAGTTTTTGGCACAAGGGTTTTCTCAAAATCAACACACAAGGGATTTACCCCCGGGATTTTTATGTCCCTTTTTTGGGAGAGAGAGAGAGAGAGAGAGAGAGAGAGAGAGAGAGGGGGGGGGAACCCTTGACAGACGGGGAAACAAAGTGCCCAGAGAGAGAGAGAGAGAGAGAGAGAGAAAGAGAGAGAGACAGAGAGAGAGACAGAGAAAAGAGAGAGAACTCGACACAAAAGGGTTTTGTCTTTTTTAATTGAAAAATAAATCGGGAAAGAAAATCTGCCTCAACAAAAAACTATCGTCCAAAAGTTCAGTTTTCACAAAATAATCATTTTAATTTAGGTTTATTTGAAGAAACAATCAGTGGCTTGCTTTCTTAATTTTGTACCTTGTCTTTAAATATACACTGAAGAAATTATCTTATAACGAACGACAAAAAAAAAAGAAAAAAAAAAAAAAATTTAAAACAAAAACAAAATGTATGTTTGATAGTTATTTTTGTGTTTAGATCGGGGAGGTTTAGATCGCCTACTGTTTTTTTTTGAAACAGGTTTTTGATTCCAGGATGAAGAAAACAACAGTTTCAGAGGGTACCCCTTTACGGGAAAAGAACTTTCCCAAGACGCAAAAACCCCCCAAAAAAAGACAGTTCTTCTTCAAATGTTTTTTATCTAAAAAACACTGTTTTTTAGGCTTTTAAACCCGGTACAATTTTATTTGCTGTCTCTCAAAACAACTTTAACTTTAAGAAAAAGTTTAAAATGAACGAAAGGAAAAAAAGAGCGTTTTTTTTAAACCCTTTCGGGGTTTTGGATTTTTTATTTCGTGAATTTTATATATATTATATATATATACTGACCCTATTTTTTTTTTATTTTTCTCCTGATTTCAAAAAACCAGAAAAAGACTGTGTCGGTCCCAAGGACCTTTCAGTTGGGCACTTGAATATTTACCACTTGGCGAACAAAGTGACGGATGTGAATGTATTCGTTCATCAATCAGACATTTTACACATTTTTTGGGGTGTCTGAATCTAGGCTTACCTCTTACGTCAGTGACGAGGTGGTTAGCATTCCAAATTATTCAATCTTACGAAGGGACGCGGATGAACCTGGGCATACAGGGATCGCGGTGTATGTTCATAATTCTATCCGGGATTTCACTCATAGGCGCTATGATTTGGAATCTACGTATGTCGAAAGCATTTGGCTTCAGGTCAAAACAGGAAGAGGCCCTCCATTCCTCATAGCCTTCATTTATAGAAGTCCCTCGTCCATTTTGGGCTGGTTTTAGAATTTTTTGCATGAGGACAAAGCCAAAAAAAAGAAGCATCACAATTAAAAATTTTTCTTCCGGGGGTTTTAAAAATTTAATGTTCAAACCCAACCAGAAAGGGATAAATCTGCCCTGTTTCACACCCTGTGTACAATCCCCGAAAAGAGTGACTTCGACAAAATTAAAACCTTTTTGATCAAAATATGTGAGGGAAACCGACAGAAAAAAGTAACATGTTTCCAATAAACCCGCATAGCGATCATTATCCGGTCTGTTGCACACTTTCTTGTCAGATTCCAAAGGCAAAGGCTGGGAAACACACCACTGTAACGTATAGGTCTTACAAACATTTTGATGCAGGTTCTTTTCTCTGTGATTTAAGTAACACTTCATTTGATGCAATATATGGACTTAGTGACCCAGATGAAGCCCTGGCCCATTTCTATAAATTGTTCTTACTGGTCTACGACAAGCATGTCCCTATTCGGAGACAGCGTGTAAAAAATAGGTCGTTGCCTCCCTGGCTCACAGTTGACATTCGACAGGCTATGAAACAAAGGGACCGATTTAAGAAGCAGAAAAACTACCCTGAATTTAAAAAGCAAAGAAGACATGTGAAATATTTAGTCAGGCAGGCAAAAAAGACATATTTTGAGAAAATTGTGTCCAACCAAACTGACAACACTTGCTTGGTTTGGAAAGCTCTGAATGCTCTTACCAAGAATTTCTCTTGTAAACAGAATATACCAAGTACTTTAACTGCGGAGGTATTTAATGATCACTTTTTGTCTCTAGCGAAAACATTGACTAAACGCATCAGAGGGGGGGTGAAGAGTATCAATGTTCCGATGAACTGAAGAATTTTTGCACAAAAAGGCTTAAATTTGATGACACTTTCATCATCCCTGAAATTACAGCTTATGAAGTTGGTAAATATGTTTCCAGTGTTGGTAGCAAAAATACCTCTGGTTGTGATGGAATTAGTAATAAAATTATTATGCTTTCTTTACCATACATTGTTCAACACCTAGCATATGTTTATAATTTATGTATCAACCACAACTGTTTTCCTTCAGACTTGAAAACGGCAAAAGTAGTTCCTCTCCCAAAAGCGAAAGATTAAACTGACATCAATAATTATCGTCCCATTTCTGTTTTGTCTTCAATCTCTAAACCCTTGGAGAAGCACGTGCACAAGCACCTGCTCAAATATCTTGACAGATTCAACCTAATCCATACACATCAGTCAGGATTTCGACCACAACACTCATGTCAGTCAGCACTTACCTCTCTTGTTGACAGGCTACTATCCTCCATAAATGACTCAAAGTTGAATGGTGTTGTCTTTTTAGATCTCAAAAAAGCCTTTGACCTTATAGACCATCAGATTTTATTGAAAAAGATGAAAATGTATCAGTTAAGCGACAATGCCATTCAGTTTTTTGAATCATATATTAGCCAAAGAAAACAAAAAGTATTTGTTGCTGGACATTATTCACCTGAGGGCTCTGTCAAAGTTGGAGTTCCACAGGGGTCTGTTCTTGGACCTCTTCTCTTCAGTATTTATATAAATGATCTCCCGTTGAGTATTTCATCTACTGAAGTTGATTGTGACATGTTTGCTGATGATTCGTCTCTTTCTGCTTCTGGAAATAACATAGCTGCTATAAATGCTAAGCTGCAGCCAAGTATCCAAGAAGTAACTGAATGGTGTTCTGCGAATGCAATGTTGCTCAACCCAGAGAAAACTAAAAGTATGGTAGTAGCCACGCGTCAAAAGCATCAGCGTGGTATACCTCCTCTTTGTCTCATGTTGAATTCACAGGTAATAGAGCAAGTTTCAGAACATCGTCACCTTGGCGTTATTCTTGATGACCAACTTAAATGGCAAGCTCATATTAACAGTATTACTAACGCTGTTGCTAAAAATGTGTATCTGCTCTCTCGCTTCAGACACTTTTGTAACAGTGAAGCTTGTAATACGTTTTTTGTTACGCTCACATTATGTCCAGAATTAATTATGTCTCTAATGTATGGGATAGCTGCAGTGATGTACATCTCAAAAAACTTAAAGCTATACACAAACGTGCAGTCAAAGTTCTTTGTGCTGCTTCGCCAATGCTAACTGGACGAGGGCACATTTCATATGGTCCATTACTTTTAAAAGAGCATCTTCAGTGTAATAAATGTATCTTAGTGCATAAAGTTATCCATAACAAATCACCCCAATATCTGAGACAGCTTGTCCGCACTGGAGCGCGCAACGACCATAGTTCACGGAACAGCATTCTTATTTTGCCCAAAACAAGAATTGACATTTATAAGATGAGTTTTGCTTATTCTGGATCCTTTTGTTGGAATGCGCTACCTAGAAGTCTTAAATAGCATGCTCAGTTAGCACATTCAAATCTAAAAGCTCTTCAACATTTTCGTAATGAGACGTACATATATGTTTTCAGTCTTGAACCGTACAGTATTTAGTTTCCTAATGTTTGATACACCTGGCATTTTATGTGTTTATGTATAAGTGTGTGCGCACGCCCAGGCGTGTGCGTGCAATTATGTTTTAAATATATGGATATATTTTCCTTGGATGGTGAGGTATATTTCTTGTCTTGATTGTATACCAGCTCTGTGCTAAGTATACAAAATATGAATTTAAATGTTTTATTCCTTTTATCTTTCCAATTTTCGTTCATAGTATTAGCACGGTAGTAGCGATAGTAGTATGTTATCATCGCAGTGCTATAGATATTCAGTGCCACATCATGCCATGTATGTGTGTGTCTGAGGAGGTGTGTGTGTTCTGTGCGCACGCGCGCGCGCGCGCGCGCGTGTGGTGGGTGTGTGTGTGTGAGTAATCAGTGTGCATTACATGTCTGCCGTATTATACAGATGTGTGCTATATGTATATATTCCTTCTATATCTTTTACTATTGGATTGGTTTATATTTTTGTTGTAATTGTGTGTTTGTGTGTTGATGTTTTTTAGTTGTTGTTTTTTAATTTGTTAAATTTTAATGTACTAATTTAGTATCCGTTTCTTTTTCCTTGTTGATATTGTTGTTTTTCTTAAGCTTAATTTTATCCCTCCCCTTCCCCCAGCTCTCTCTGTAAATTACTCTTTTTTCTTCTTCTTTTTTTCTTTTTTCTTTTTATATAAGTTTGTGTGGTGTGTGTGGGTTGTGTGTTGTGTGTGTGTGTGTGTGTGTGTGTGTGTGTGTGTGTGTGTGTGTTGTGTGTGTGTGTGTTTGTGTGTATGACCGGAAGGACATGTTTACGCGTAAAATGCACTTTATTTCATTTCCGTTGCAATCGCTGTCTGGTTTTATATGTGTTGTTGTTATTATTATTATTTTATTAATTGTTGTTTTTATTTTTACTGATGCTGTATTTGTCTATAGCCTTCTGTAATAATATTTAACTAGTGTGGAATGTTCTTGGTTATTAGTAGTACTGTTGCAACGGCAGATATGTGAGTCGGCCTTTGGTGCTAATATCCTTCACCGGTTGAGCAAAATAAAAGTTCAATCAATCAATCAATCAATCAATCAATCAATCAACATTCAGTCTCTCTCTCTCTCTCTCGATCTCGCTCTCTCTCTTCTCTCTCTCTCTCACTATCTCTCTCTATCTCTCTCTCTCTCTCTATCGTCTCTCTCTTCTCTCTCTGTTTCTGTCTCTCTGCCTGTCTCTCTGTCTGTCTGTCTGTCGTCTGTCTGTCTGTTTGTCCCCTCCCTCTGTCTCTCTGTCTGTCTCTTTTTTTTGTTTTTTGTCTTCTTTTTCTTTTCTCTGTCTTTTCCCCGCCCTGCCCCCCCCCCCCCCCCCCCCTCTTTATTCCCCCCTCTCTCTCTCCCTCTACCTCTTTTTCCACATGCACACACCCCGCACACTCACGCACACCACCACGCTACTCAGGGGCACACCACCACCACACACACCACACACCACACCAACACACACCACACACACACACACCACACCACACACACACACACACACACACACACACACACACACACCACGCACACACACAAAAAACACAAAAACCCCAAACACACCACACCACACACTCACACACACACACAACACCCCAACACACACACCACACACACACACCACACACCCCCACACACACACACACACCACACACCAATACACATACGCCGCACACACACCACGCACACACACACACCAGCACACACAAACGCACACACCCCACACGCACAACACAAAACCACACACACACACCCCCCACCCACCACACACACACACACACACACAACACACACACCACAACACACACACACCCCACACACACAACCACAACTCAAAAACATGCGGACGGAGCTGTGTGTGTTGTGTGTGTGTTGTGTGTATGGGTGGGGGGAGAGGGGGGGGGGGGGTAGAGGGAGATATGTAATGATTTTAAAATTACGGTTTGTATTGTTTAATTTTTCATGTATAGCGCTTAGGCCTCACACATGCATAATCATAGGGGGATTTTGGGCCTAGAAATGCGCTATTTTGGGGCAGTAGGGGTAACCGAAGGGCAAAAACAATACGGGGGCTGGTTTCATTCCTCTCTCGTTTTTTTTTTTTTTTTGTTTTGTTTTTTTTTTTTTTGTTTTTTTGCATTTATTTTTTATATTAAACCCCCCTTTTACTTTTTTTATGATTCCAAAAAAACACAAAAACATAAAACCCCCCTGGCCCCTTTAAAAAAAACCCCGCACGTAGCCGCACACAAAACACGCCACGCAGCACTACGCACGTACGCACGTACGCACATGCACGCACGCACACACACACACACGCGCGCACGCACGCACACAAACACACGCACACGCACGCACGCGCGCACACACACGCGCCCGCTCGCACGCACACACACAAACACACGCGCACGCACGCACACATACACACTCATTCACTCACTCACACACACACACACACACACACACACACACACACACACACACACACACACACACACACACACACACACACACACACACACACACACATTTTTACATTTCTTGAAAATATTGTTCTGCTATTAGTTCTATGTTCTTGAGCTACTGATTCATGTGATTGTGTTTTGAATGACGATTTTGTTCTGCTATTAATTATTTCAAAGTGTGTGTGTGTGTGTGTGTGTGTGTGTGTTGAGGTGTTGTGTGTTGTGTGTGTGTGTGTTATGTGTGGTGTGTGTGTGTGTGTGTGGTGTGTGTGTGTGTGATAAATTAATGTTGTAAATCACAGTTTCTGAATTTATTATCCCATGATGTTATACTTGTGATGTCACCAGATTTGATCAATAGTTGTGTTGTACTTATAAGCAACTGATCAGTTCATAATTAGCACGTCAGTTATTTAGTTGGATATTCTACCTTTGTGTGTTGGGTTGAACTCATTTTATACTCCGTATTTGTATGCGTTGCTCACGTTTTGTTTGCTAGTTTGTTTGTTTGATAGCTAGTCAACTAACGATGTATTTGTTTCTCATTGCGCAGTGATATTTGTTGAGAGATACATAGACCTTGACGGCAATGGAAGTGCTTGGTGTGATTGTTTGCTGTCTGATGTTAGCCGTTAACATGGCAACGGCTGAACATCCAGAAAGAAGCGAGGACCATGGTGTTAACGACCCCGAGGTCATTACATTCTCTCTGCCTTTCTTTGTCTCCTTCTCTGCCTGCCTGTCTGTCTGTCTGTCTGTCTGTCACTGTCTCTCTGTCTCTGCCTGTCTGTCTCTGTCTGTCTGTCTGTCTCTGTCTGTCTCTGTCTCTCTTTGTCTCAGTCTCTCTCTGTCTCTCTCTCTGTCTCAGTCTCTCTCTGTTTCTGTCTGTCTGTCTGTCTGTCTGTCTGTCTGTGTCTCTCTCTCTCTCTCTCTCTCTCTCTCTCTCTCTCTCTCTCTCTCTCTCTCTCTCTCTCTCTCTCTCTCTCTCTCTCTCTCTCTCTCTCTCTCTCTCTCTCTTTTGTAAATGCTTTTTGCTTTCTTTTTTCCCTTTTTTTGTGGGGTTGCGTTTTTCTCGTTGTTGTTATTTGAATGGTTCACTTTATATATAATATATATATATATATAATATATTATTATATATAT
>JABMCL010001299.1:22500-32609 GCA_018857735.1 Alviniconcha marisindica | reverse complement strand
TCTCTGAATGACACTACTCCCTGCCCCTAGGGGACCTTTTTCTGATAATTTCTCCAGAAAATTCAAAATGTTGCTGCAAGACTCATTGTCTTGGCACCCCTGCACCACCACTTAGCATTTCTCCTGGAAAAACTGCTTTGGCTTCCCATTTTAGAATGCATTATGTATAAAGTCACTTGTATATGTTTCAGTGCTATAAATTGTTTGGGTCCTGTTTACTTCTCTGAACTGCTACTTGTCTACACTCTGTCGCATATGCTTTGCTCTTCTTCTGACTCCCGCATGCTAAAATTCCAACAATATAAATGCAAGACTCCTGGCTTTCACACTTTCTCTCCCATTAGACCCCACATTTGGAATTCACTCCAACAAGAACTTGGACACTGCTCAACCCTATCATCTTTTAAAACCAAACTAAAAACCTTCCTCATCTCACAGTACTTCCACTCCAACTTATAGCAATACCCACCTTTTGCTACATCAGTTTTGGGGTTTTTTTTTTTTTTTGGGGGGGGGGGGGGGGGGTGTGTGTGGGGGTGTGGGGGTGTTGTTTTTTGGGCTTACTTTTTTTTCTTTTTTTCTTTTCATTTTGCTTTCAATAATACTTTGTGTAAATTGCAATAGTAGGACTTTACTCTAAATGTGTATCAGATATTGTGTTTAGGTTAATATGTATCATGTGAGCAATCAGTGGGTTGATGAGCACAGAATAAGTGTACATTATTATTATGTGGTTGCACTTACTTCCTGGTGGCTCATTCTACTTTTAGTTACCTCATTCAACACATCTACTAGTCTGCATATATATACACTGTAGACAGCTTAAGGCAGTGAGCTCTGTAGCCCAGGAACACCTAAATTCAGCCCAAATCACCCATTTCAAAAAAATTGCCATAAAATCTAGAAGCAACACATAAACATGATGTTTGGTGCTGATAAAATATTAGGGTTTCCGCTTTTTTACTGAAGTTTTCTTGTTTGTAAGCAGCATTGTTTACACGTCTTTTGGGAGCTTTGAAAAATGTAAACAAAACAGTTTTCTTCACCTCCATCATTGGCGCCAAGTTTGTCATTCAGTTTTTGCCATCTTCATCAGTCTCATGCTCTGGACTGCCATCGATTTTTGGGTACATCTTCAGCAAAATCCTCATCTTTTACACTTTCATTGCTACTTTCATAGTGATTGACTGGCATAAAACACCAAATTACTTACTAGTGATTGACTTCTAATTCATCGTCTGAACCAGGCTGCCGTATCAATTCTAGAGCTTCAAAGGTATTGAAACTCCACTGTTTTGCCATCACTGAAGAGACTTCCACGTGTTTCAGTGAGCAATGAGAGAAAATCTGGGGTTCGTCAGTTTATTTTCAGATAACCAATCAAATTACACCTTACAGATTTGTAAAACAATGTCAGGTGATGCAGGAAGGATTTGTTGTGTGTATGTGAGAAATGGCAGTCTTAGTTGATTTTACAATGCCCTTGCAAGAATAGTTGCTACCTGCACATCGGCCCTGCTGACATGTGATGAGTCAGCTCGCTACATGCTACCAAGGGAGACCGCAGCTGTTGCAACTATGATCACAACAGCTGGTGAAAAAGTTAAGTCTCACACATTTGACTGAATACTGTTCTGTAACATCATACAAACAGGTCTTAACTCATCAAAGAGTTCCTTGTGGTTGGACAAACTATCTGAAAAGCAGGAAAGAAGGTATGATTATTTCAGTCATGCTTATGCATTTTCACATGACAAGACTACCCAGACTGATCAGTTCTTGTTTGAATTCAAACAGGAGCTGTATGGCGACTGACCTGAATGATGATAACTGTATGTTCTGGTTTCAGTGTTTGACCGATGTGCAGATGGCACTTCTGGGTGTGACTCTGAAAATGGATACTGCAACTCCACCAACAATGGCGAGGACTATGTCTGTCATTGTAACGATGGCTACATCCTGTTCACTGAGGATGGTTTGAATGGCCATACCATCCCCAGCACTGAAGATGGCATGACACCGGGTGATGTCTACTACCTGAACCACACCTGTGTCCGTAAGTGTGACTGAGTCATATAATTATGATACCTGAACCACACTTGTGTCCATAAGTTTGACCTGTTCTATCTACTACATAGACAACACTGAATCCATAAGTGTGAACATAGTCATATATATATAACATTGCTGTATACATCTTTACTGCACATGGCAATGTCATTTGAACAAAAGTCACTCTGGTGGATGTTATTCCTGCACATGTAATGCCAGTAAAATCACATCAGCAAATGTTGCTCCAGAAGAATTGACCCACCACACATTCACAGTTGTTACATATCTATACACATATATCTCTTAATATATATTTATAAATACATAGTGTTTAGATAACTGTATTATATATATATATATATAATTTTGCTGTATACATTTCTGTCTTTTTCAGCTGTTAGGTGCCAGAATCTTCCTGGAAATCCTGCAACGGTCAAGTGCTGACAAATAAAACATCAAATGACTTTTTTGATTTTGGCGAAACAGTGGAGTACCGCTGTAACTTTGGCTATGTTCTCAAGACAGACAATTTGTCTTCCACTGTGTTGACGTGTGAGTCTTCGACTAATTTTTCTGCAACTGCTCCAAGTTGTGCTGGTGAGTTTTGTTGTGTGGTTGGTAATCTGAATGCATCACACACACATGGATGCTAACGTGCACACACACATTTTTGACTGTCACATCCAACTGATGAAAAGCAAACAGACTGCTAAGACTCCCACCAGCTGACAGCTCTGGCCCAGGAAACGATCAAATAATAATAATGAAAATTTGTAAAGCACCTACCCTGTGGCTCAAAGCGCTGAACAATGGTAATATAACACACATAATGTACATCAAGATGGAAAATGTTATCAGCAATTTAATTTAGTTAACACATGATGTTGACATAAAGCATAACTATGTGAAAGATGCACACAAACACGCACGCACGCATGCACGCACGCACGCACGCACGCACGCACGCACGCACGCACACACACACACACACACACACACACTGTACAGACTGTTAGGGTTGAAGGACAATGTTGCTTAACTGAAATATTCTGTGAAGAGAAATGTCTTGATGAACTCAAGACATTTCTCTTCACAGAATATTTCAGTTAAGCAACATGTCAAAGACATACAATCCTAGGGAGTGGACCCATGTCTTATCATCAGGTAGAGCAGACAAAAAAGGGAAGGGAAGGGACAAAGGGAAGGTGTCTGCTACTGGAAATACACCTGTTTCATTGCCAGTTAGTGACTGACCATAAAGGTTTTGCATATATCTTTATATTATTTGGCACGTTGAGCCACCAAGTGAACATGTACTACTGAAAAACTTTTTTCAGCTGAGACCTGTGAGGCCCTGACGGCGACGGGGCTGGTAGCAAACATCTACCCCAACGCTACCACCAATGCAGGAGATATGGTTTTGCTGGAGTGTGACTCCCAGACAGGGCCGCGCTACAACAAGACCCTGTTCTGTGCCTATGACAAAAGTTCAGACACCTTTCGGCTGCAAGGAGATGCTCCACACTGTCCAGGTATCTTGTTACCTTCTGTTGTAGTGCACTCTTAGGTACCCATTTTTGTGGCAACATCTTAAGTAGCATGTGTTGTGGTGCTTCTTAAGTGGACTCCTTGTGGTGGTGCCTTGTGAAGTACTTATTTTGTTTTACCCTGTTATGCACTGTCTCTTGTGGAGCCACTTCAAGCAGAGTTGTTTGACACTTCAACAGAGTGTGTTCTTTTGCAGGATCCTGGCTGTTATATTTTAAGTTACTCTCTCTTGTGGCACCATTTCAAGTAGCATTTGTTGTGGTACTTCTTAATTTTGCTAGTTTATGGTTACCTCTTGCTTTTTCTGCTAATGGTCCATTTTCCTGATGTTTTTTCCAGAAAATTTCTCAAGCATTTTTCTTAAAGGACTATTTTGTTGTTGAATGGCTCATTGCTGAGCAGCTAGGAGATGACAGTTGATAGGTGGAATCTGCAGCTTGCTGCCATATATGGCTCTGGTATTCACCATTATGCATTTCTATAACATTTTAGTTCTTTTACTGTTTTTAGCCATTCCTTTTAAAAAATATTTTTCTTTAATCTGGCATTGATAAATTAGATGGAGTGGTTGACGATGCCAGAGTGCCTAGCCTCATGTGCATTTTTAACAAATGTAATATTAAAGGGACTAACTTCAAAAATTTCTATTTAGTGTTTGTATATATATATATATATATATATATATATACATATATATGTTGTGTTTTATGTTTGTGTAGGGATTGGTTGTGTGGACTGAACTGAGAATGGGTTCTTTATGTAACATCACTTGATAGACTTCAGTTGCATCAGTGGTGTACAGTAAAGTTTGATGCATTCACTTCCTCATGCCATGAATACTTACAGCCAGTTCTGCCTGCTCTGTTGTGTGGTAGTGGCTGTGTCAAACCTTTGGAGTTGATTTGCAGGTCTGATATTTATTGTGCCTGTACCTAATGTATGTAACACTAACAGAAAGACAAACATCTTTAGGGGTAGAACAGGTCATTTGGTAGAACATCAGACAGAAATACCAGGTGCAATACTGTCATGGGTTCGGTTCCCTGTTGGAACAAAGGATTTTTTCTCCTGGGATCAGCTTTCAGTGCTGACACTCTTTCAGTGTTCAGACAGCCCTCTGTGTGCAACTGCATGCATCAATATCCATGTGCACGTTAAAAATCCCAAACACTGGCAGCCATGCCATTGTTTGGACACACGGACATACTGCACACACTGTTAGGAATGAGTAGTGCTGCTCTTGTGGCTACTGTAGCCTTACTCAGGTAAGGGGACCAGAATTTCATGCTAAAGAGGAATGAAGTATTAAAATGAAAAAGAAACAAAAGAAAGAGAGAGAGAGAGAGAGAGAGAAGAGAGAGAGAGAGAGAGAGAGAGAGAGAGAGAGAGAAGAAAAGTCAGTAGTGTTAAAAATAAATCTCCACCTGGTTTTGGGTGTACCTTTGTGTTCAACTTCAAGCTTAAGAAAGATGGGAATAAAATTGTCATTCTAGTTTGATTACCAGACTGTGTGTGCGCATGTGTGTGTGAATGTATCGTGTGTGTGTGTGTGTGTGTGTGTGTGTGTGTGTGTGTGTGTGTGTGTGTGTGTGTGTGATTTCAGCTGTTGACTGTGGGAGCATAGAACCTACTGGCGGAGCAACATTCCCACCGCCCACTGACACAGGCCTTGGCTCAAGCTTTGAATTCACCTGCGCGGATGGCTTTACTTTGGAAGGCACATCTTCAGCTGGGAATTTGACAGTGACCTGTCAGGAGAACGGCCGCTGGGGACTGGGGAACCTCACATGTAACGGTGAGACAGGCTGCTTTCATTTGTATGCTAGCTTTAGTGGGGCCTTATCAAATGACAACAGCAACAATGGTCACTTGATTGAGAATATTATTAGTATTTCAGAATACAATAATTAATCTGTGTATATAATGCTGGAGCATAAATAGACATCGTTTCTGTCTACCCTGTACATGTGTTGCATGTGTGCTGCATGAGAGGTATGCCAATGGGAAGCACCCTATTTTGAGGATATGTCTTTAGTGGAGTTTGTGTACCTTGTATATTACTAACAATAACATGCCGGGTGATGGTTGTAGCTGTGCTCAGTTCAGGTCTCTGTTGTTCTGCCCTTTGTTATGCATGAAAGGGTCCATTCAGAATCTGGAATTCCTGGAAAACAAATTATGATGTTTCAGGCAGCAAAATCTGGAGGAAAAAGATCCTTGTTCATCTAATCCACTGACCAGCTGTAGTATGAAAGCTGCAATAAAATAGGGAGTCACCTCTTGTTGGTTTTATTGGGCGGTTCAGTGAAGCTGGTTTGCATGAGTAAATGGGCCATTCTCACGAAGACTGGTCAAAATTGTGACATAGAGGGTAAAAATTCAAAGTGTAAATTTTTTAATGCTATTATTTGGAAATGAAAGCTTTACATCTCTTGTGTACATAAATATGACATAAATTGACAGGGTGACAGGAACTTCGTTATGTTACATCATAGGTCAGTGTCTCACCTGTTACAGAAGACATGCATGAATAGAGTCAGCTCAGTGGCCAGTTTGACTCTTCCCTTTTTGATTATACAATATTTCCTAATTAATAAAGGAATATCTGTCACTTCTGACATTTAATTTTTTATTTTGTCCTGCCTCTTTAACGATTTTGGTTTAAAATGTCTTCTTCGAAGTACAGACATGCACGAAATAGATTACACATTTCTTTTCCTTATTTTGTTTTCTTTCTTTTTCCCCCCAAAGTAATTTGGAGGAAGTGGGGGTGGGGGGGGGGGGGGGGGGGCGGGAATGCATTGCACTAACTTGGTCTGAAACGTATATATATATAAATATACATGTCAGGGGGATATTTGTTTCTTGCTTTCTAAAGTTAATAACCAACCGCACTTCACATGTTATGTGGACATCATCACAAGTACAAAAGGCTATAAAAAATAACATACTTGAACCATTGACCCCAAAAAACTTAATAACAAGTATATTCATTACAAAAGCAATGTTCTTTCCACATTTTTTTGATTGGAACCGGTACTGACCCCAACTTTAGATATCGGGAGACCCAAGAGTGGCAGCAATTTCTAGTCCACAGCCCCCCAAGCCAAAATCTCTTCTCACGCCTGTGTAAAAGAAAAAAAAAATTCAGGGTGTCTTACCTGTCTGTGATGATGTACCATCAAAAACTAATTTGGATTGCAAAGGTTTCAATATTTCTGAAGATCTAGTAAAAAATGATTGTGGCTTTGACCTTGAACATGCAAAATAATATTTTTGAATGATACTCTGGCTGATGATAATGCATCACCATACTAAGTTTGACCAATCAGAGATATTGTCCGGGCAAACATTCACTGAAGTTCAGAACCTTCACTGTGACCTTGACCTTGAATACAGCTAAGCAACCTTTTCACAAGACACTCCACATGCACTGTCAAACAAAGTTGGTCCCCCCCAAAAAATCAGTAGTTCGGAACATATAATAGAAATAGTCATATTGATTGTATGAACCGAAATTCAGTTACTGTGACCTTGACCTTGAAGTTAGAAACCCATTTTTCACATATGACGCTCTGGCTTATAATGATGTCTCACCATACTGGGTTTAGTTACAAATGGTTCAGGATGCATAAGATATAATCCAAACTAACATTAACTGAAACTTTAACCTTGGCTGTGACATTGACCTTGAACAAAACAATCCAACTTTTCACTGGACACTTCTTTGCTTATGATGATCTACACTAAAAATGATTTTGGTTGAAAAAGACTCATTGGTTTAGAACTAATAAAAGATATAGTAGAAATGTCATATTTTGATTATATAAGGCCCACACTGTGACCTTGACCTTGAAGATAGAATCCATTTTTCGCATGACTTTCCCGCTCAGGGTGGTGCACCACAATACCAAATTTGTTTACAAAAGATTGCAAACAAACACCCAGCCAAGTGGGAACAAATATGTGTCATGGGCGTTACATCCCTGAAGACACCACAGTGCTATCCCTTTTATAGTAAAATAATACCCCACACACAGCGCAAAAAGAGGTCAAACATTGCTGCCGCAAGTCAGCCGATGTGGACGGTACATTATGGTGGGTTTCGAAAGTCAATGGTACAAGCAGAAATAATTATTTTGTGTGCTTGCACGTTACACCATTGTAAGACACCACGTCAACCACCCCTGAAGAAATGACTGTAATTTATTTCGTATCTACTCTTTTGTCACCAAACAAGTAGAAATGTGGTTATCTACAAAGTCGATGAAAAAAAGAAAGTTTTTCAGTTTCTGTTGTGAACAAGTCACAATATCGTGATACACACTCAGAAGACACCATCGGTAACGTGCGAGACACTGATTATTTTTCCTTTGTTTAAAGCTGTTAATAGCAAGCAACACACAATAATACCATTTGTATGTAAGAACTGGCCTCCCTCTTTCTCATGAAACCTGCTTTTATTCAATCATGAATGATTCCAAGGAAATATCTGCAATCAGCTAACCTTCCCAAAGCCATGTCACAAATGGCGGCCATGAAATGTCGCGACTTTTACAAAAAAAGGCTCAACAGTGCAAGAAATAATGATGCATTTACCCATTGTGGCATTTTCCTTATGCCTCCAAACACATTACATCAGTAATATAGCGGTAGTTTAAAAGTTTCATGTTTTAGATTAATTTTTATATCATCGGGAAAACGGCACCCTCTTTGGTCCAGTTTTCAGGTGAATGACCCAAATGCCCTTTGTAATCTTTCATGCAAGAAGTTGCAAGAGGTGGCAGTGTCACTTCCAGGCCGATTTCTGAATAGGTGTTGCTTCATGCTGTGTATAACAATGGAAGTTGAACCTTGAATTGTGAAGCAGTACAAATGCCACCACTGTTGCAGTTGCAAAAATTACCGGGGAAAGGGGATGGAGGGTGGAAAAAAAGTGTCTTTGCATCATTTTTCAGCTGACTAGAAGATAGCAATTTCATGGAAAAAAAGAGCATTTTGGGGCATGAGCAACAAGTTATTGCTTGTTGCCAGATACAGTCTGACTATGGGCCACCAAAAAATGGCTTTAAAGTTGGCAGTGTAAAATTTGCAAATTCACTGTCACCGCCTTCCACTGTGAAGAAAGTACGCACTGGAAGTAAAAGCAGCCAAGGGACTTAAGTGATGCCGGGCAAAGTCAAGGGCGTTAACGACCCCATCCTTTCTTGCTGCAAAAACAAAAGGGAGTTCTATTGCTGCAAACTGGGTGTTTGTGTTTCTGCTGGGACATTTGGCAGCTGCAAGTCTCACGCTGCTGCAGCAAATGCCACTGATTGTTCAGGGCTGCTGTGTAAATGACAGATTTACAAGGTATGGGGAGGGTGGGGTGGAGGAGAGAGGAGAAGGCCAAAAGCAACAGTCTGCCACCAGAACACTCCAAGCATCGGCTGCAGGTCTCCTCCATAGTTCTTCTGACTGACACTCAAACTTTGCATTTAGACTGTTACCAGAGTTTTAAAGGGGTGGTAAAGAAGTTGGGGAATGACATATAGAGCAGAGGTAAGACTGTTGATAACAGCACAAGTGGGGGAGTAGAGGAGGGGGACACCTTCGCCTTGAGGGGGACAATGGAAGGGGCGTTGTTTGTCTCAGCTGGGAGGTTCTTCTTCAGTATGCTATGGTAATCCCAGTAGTTTGGGCAACATTTTAGTATGGGTTGTTCCAGTTTCTGATATCCTGGAGAAGAATGCTGATCTGCACTCATATAATTATATGAGGAGCAAATATCTCCATAATCACATTTATGTTTTAAAAGGGTAACAACACTGAAGAAATGGCATATGTAAAGCAAATATAGGACCGCCCAACCAGCTGAAACATGCTTAAGGCTATTGTCTAATTTTTCTATGTTTAACTTGAAGCTGTTAAATGCCTTATAAAAATGACAGCTCTGATGCTGCCATTACTGGCAGAAGCTACTGTTGAGGAAAAAATGCCCATGTATACAGATTGACCAACACAATCTGGGATGCCACCAAAACAGTGGCTTGTATAGAAGAAAGCTGGGTCACCACAGCTCAAAAGCACCAAGTTAGCCAGGAAGAAATCGCTGAAGTGTCAGAATGCTAAAGCAGAAGATTTGCGAACACCAGGACACTAGATATCATCAGTTAAAGAGGCTGTGTTCCTTACAGCTATTACATGTTACACATGAAAGATGTCTCAATACTAGATCCCAGAGGTGTGGTACTGCAAATGCTGACACAAGTCCTTATGCTGGGTGTTCAGTGCTATCAAAGACTCCCACAGTTGGATCTGGGGCAAATGAGAAAGTGTAGCTTTTTATTCTTTACATAATGCCAAGAATTTGACCTTTGTGGGTCATTCCACGCCATTTTCCCAGTTTTCTCACAGTATGTAATGTGATGCAGGATATAAACAGTGAGTGAGACTTCTGTGGTTTCATAACTGCTGTACGCCCTGACATGACCCTTGCGGTCGACTGGCCATTAAATATGTGTAACTGG
>JABMCL010001299.1:0-17500 GCA_018857735.1 Alviniconcha marisindica | reverse complement strand
TTTTTTAAAAGGGAAAAAACCCCCAAAAACCTTCCAAAAATTTTCCCCATTTTAAATTTAAAAAAACCCTTGAACAAAAAAACCCAAACCCTTGGGGGGGGGGGCCCCCCAAAAAAACCCCCCCCCTTTTTTCCCCGGGCCCCCCCCCCCCAAAACCTTACACCCCCTTTTTCCCCGGGGGGTTTTTCCCCCCAAAAAAAACCCCCAAAATTTTAAAACCCTTTTCCCCCCCCCCAAAAAAAACAAAAAAACCCAAAAATTTTTTCCCCCCCCCCCAAAAAGGTTGCCCCCCCCCTTTTTTTTCCCCCCTTTCCCCCCTTTTTTAAAAAACCCCCCCCAAAAAAAAAAAATTTTTTTTTTTTTTTTTTTTCCCCCGGGGGCCCAAAAAAAACCCAAAAAACCCCCCCAAATTTTTTTCCCAAAAAAAAAAAATTTTTAACCTTTTTTTCCCCCCCCCAAAAGGGGGGGGTTTACCCCAAAAAAGAAAAAAAAAATTTTCCCCCCAATGGGGGAACATTTTTTTTTAAAAAATTTTTCCCCCGGGGGTTTTAACAGGGGGGTTTTTTCCTTAAAAAAAAGGGCCCCCCAAATTTTTACACCTTTTTTTAAAAAAAAAAATAAATAAAAGGGGGGAAAAAACCCAAAAAATTTTTAAAATCCCCCCAAAAAAATTTTTAAAACCCCCAAAAAAAAAACCCTTTTGGGGGGAAAAAAAAAAAATTAAAAAATTTTTTAAAAAATTTTTTTTTAAAAAAATTTTTTTTAAAAAAAAATTTTTAAATAAAAAGGCTTTTTAAAAATAAAATTTAAAAAAACCCCCAATTTGGGGGTTTTTTTTTAAAAAAATTTTCCCGGGGGCCCCCCCCCAAAAAACCCCCCCTTAATTTTTTTTTTTTTCCCCCCCCCTTTCTTGGCCCCCCCCAAAAAAAAAAAATTTTTTTCCCCCTTTTTTTAAAATTTTTTTGCCCCCCCCTTTTTTTTTTTTGGGGGGGGTTTTCCCCCCCCTTTTTTTTTTTTTTTGGGGGGGTTTTTTTAAAAAACCCAAAATTTTTTTTTTTTAAAAAAAAAAAAAAAATTTTTTTTGGGAAAAAAAACCCCAAAACCAAAAAAAAAAATTTTTTTAAATTTAATTTTTTTTTGGGGGGTTTTTTGGGGTTTTTTTTTTTAAATTTTTAACCCCCCAAAACCAAAAAACCCCAAAAAAAAAAAAGGGGGGCCCCCCCAAAAAAAAAAAAAAAAAAAAAAAAAAAACCCCCCCCTTATTTTTTTAAAAGTTAATTTTTAAAAAACCCAAAAATTTTTTTTTTTTTTCCCCCCCTTTTTTTTTTTTCCCCCCCCCCCCAAAAAAATTGCAAAATTTTTAAAATTTTCAAAAAAAATTTTTTTCCCCCAAGGGCCCCCCCTTTCCCGGGGGAAAAAATCCCCCCTTTTTTTGGGGTTTTTTTTTGGGGGAAAGGGGAAATTAGGAAAGGGGGTTTTTGGGGGGGGGCCCCGGGGGGGGAAAAAAAAAAAAAGGGGGGCCCTTTTTTGGGGGGGGGCCCCCAAAAAAAAAAAAAAAAAAGGGGGGGGGGGCCCCCCCCCCCCCCAAAACCCTTTTCCAAAAAAAACCCCCAACCCAAAAAAACAAAAACACAAAAAACAAAAAAAAAAACCCCCCAAAACCCCCCAAAAAAAACCCCCCCAAAAATTTTAAAAAAAAATTTTTTTCCCCATTTTTTTTAAAAAATTTTTAAAAAAAAAAAATTTTTTCCCCCCCCCCCGGGGAAAAAAAATTTTTTTCCCCCCGGGCCTTTTTAAAAAACCCAAAAAAAATTTTTAAAAAAAAAAAAAATTTTTTTTTTTAAATTTCCAAAAAAACCCTTTTAAACCCCCCCCCCCTTTTTTTTTTAACCCCCCAAAATTTTAAAAAATTTTTTTTTCCCCCCAAAAAAAAAAAAAAACAAAAAAACCCCAAACCAAACAAAAAAAAAAATTTTTTGGGAAAAAAAAAAAAAAAAGGGGGGCCTTTTTTTTTTTGGGTTTTTTTAAAATTTTCCCCAAAAAATTTTGTTTTTTAATTTTTTTTTTCCCCCAAAAAAAATTTTTGCATTTTTTTTTTTAAAAAAATTTTTAAATTTTTTTTTTTAAAAAAAAGGATTTTTTTTTAAAAAACATACACTGGATCATTCTTTGCTGATCCGGCTACCCTTGTGGATTGCGGAAGTGCAGGAATACAGAACCTGACACGTGAAACTCATTCTCTGGTGCGTAGTGGCAAGACCTGCACATTGGATCTGTTGTGCAGAGTGTTGGGGGCACAGACAAGTGTGGTAGGTATCACTGACATGAGCTCATGTCAAGTAGTTCTTTATTCCATTTAAAGAAAACTGTGGGCCCCAGTCACATGCATAACAAACAAAAACACAATGCACACAACAAGAGTTTAAGAAGTGCACAACTACACACAGGCAAGCTTGATTCCAAGAGCATTTTTCAATGGAACGTGTATTACGTTAAAGAAATGTCTGTAAAATAGGTAGTATTACATCATTAATCTGAGTGTGCATATAATAAGCACAAGTGTAATTATTACCATCTTCATGCTATCCCTTCACACTTGCACCCACACTTGTACAGCCCCTCATCCACACTCATGCCTGCATACACACATTTTACACTAAAATAAAAATTCCCAAATTAAAAAAACCCCTTCGCCCCCACGGATACTTTTAATTTGGGTGTCTCATTGGTTTTTCTTCCACGGTCCCTTTTGGGACCTTTGTGTGGCAAAAGGGGCCCCCCAAAATTTCCATGTACCTTGGTTAAACACACACACAAAACCAAAACCAAACCCCACAAACACACAACACACACACACACACACACACCACAACACACACAACTCCCTATATGAGACAGGCCCCAAAAAAATACAAAGTCCCAAGGGCTGCAAAAATGTAGGTGTTTTGGGGGGGTTTTTTGGGCCCAAATTTCTTAGAATTTTTGGGCCCAGCTTTTTTTTTTTTTTTTGGCCTTTCCCTGGGTTCCATGTGGGCCTTGCAATACTCCAGGTACAGAAAGCAGTGTGTGTTAGCATTTGTGTTAATGGACTATTTTTGGCTACCATAAAAAAAGGAAAAAATTTTTTTTTTTCCCTTTTTCCCCCAAAAGCCCTGAATTTGGGTTAAAAGAAAACTTTTGTTACAATAAAAAATGTTTACATTTTTAATTGGAAGTTGTTCCCATAATAAATAAAATTTTTTCCATTTCCCCCCAAGTCTGAAGTTGTTACAGTAATAAATGACTGTTTCAAAACCTTTCCCCAAGTCTGAAAGTTTTTTTTGTTCCCCAAGTAAAAAAAATGCCCTGTTTCACACCTTTCCCCCAAGTTTTGAAGTTTTTACATTTAAAAAATGAAATTTTTCCACCTTTCCCCAAGTCTGAGGTTTTTACAGTAATTTTGTTACAGTGAACCCAGAAAATAAAGACAGTGTTTCCCCATCTTTACCAGAGTCTGAAGTTTTAAAAGTAATGTTGTTACAGTAATTTTGGGTTACAGTAAAAAATTTGACTGAGTTTCCCCCCTTTTCCCCAAATAAAATTTTGTTACAGTAATTTTGTTCCCAGTGTAAAAACCCAATAAATGACCATTTTTCCCATTTTTCCCCCAAGTCTGAAGTTGTTAAGTAATGTTGTTAAAGTAAAAAAATGGCAGAATGTTCCTTTTTTTCCCCAAAAGTCTGAATTTTTTACAGTAATGTTTTTAACGGTAATAAATGACAATGTTTCTACACCTTCCCCCAAGTTATACAGTGGATCCAAAACAACTACTCCCAGAACCCAGTGGACTTTGGGTTTTTTTTAAATTTTTATTTTATATTTTTCTAGTGAGTTGTAACATTTGGGTGGCAGTTTTTGCGTATTTCCTCAGTCCCCTGTATGAGCCGGGAAACCCTACTACAGCAACACTTTTTGGGTGTGAGTGCAATATTTCCCCAACAGTTAAGGGCCCCGCTTTCCCTGCCCCATTCCAGTGTTGTGTAAACCAGGAAACACTAGTACTACAAGTAAAACGGGGGGGGCCATTTTTTTTTTTTTGTGTGGGGTGTGAGTGCACTACTAGTACTACAACAGCACTGTGCATGGGTTTGAGTACACTACTAGTGCTACAAGTTCAACAACACTGTGTGTGGGTGTGATGCACTACTAGTACTACAAGTACAACAGCACTGTGTGTGGGTGTGACTGCACTACTAGTGCTACAAGTTCAACAACACTGTGTGTGGGTGTGATGCACTACTAGTACTACAAGTACAACAGCACTGTGTGTGGGTGTGAATGCAGTACTAGTACTACAAGTACAACAGCACTGTGTGTGGGTGTGAATGCACTACTAGTACTACAAGTACAACAGCACTGTGTGTGGGTGTGAGTGCCAATGAGAAAGTTCTTACAGTTAATGGCAGTTTTCCCACCCTTCCCCAGTGCCGTGTGAGCCAGGCAACTACTACAATGGCAGTGTGTGTCTGGAGTGTCCTGACGGCAAATACCAAGACCTGGCGGGACAGACCCAGTGCAAGGACTGTGAGAATGGTGCTCAGTTTACCAATCGGCCCAGACTTTCTTCAGACCAGTGTGTTGGTAAGTGTGCAATTGAGAAAGTAGGGGTGGAGCTTACGCAATGGGTTTATGTATTACCAAGAAATAAGACACACGAATTGTGCAGGTTTTTCCATATCCTGCGATATATATAACCCCAAGCAAAGATAAAGATTAATTAACTGGAAACAAATGCTGTAGAGTGTAATATTATAAATAAGGGTCCCCTCTGCTGAAAACCCAGAGCTATCAACTGTTCTTTCTTTTGAGCCTAGGGTAGCACAGACTATAGCCTTGCATGCTTCACATGCCGCCAGGAGCCTGACATCATTAATTTCTACCTTTCCAGTTCACTGAGATGTTTTTTCCCCCAAAATTCTCTGTCTGCCTTTTGCTTGCGTTGGGTTATGTGGCTTAAATGCAATTTTCTGTGTGAGCCAGTGGAATAATATACATTTCTCTGCTGGTCACCAAAAGCATTTTTTTTGCAAGTTCCTTTTTTTTCAGAGCCTACAGAATCTACATAATTAAAGGGGCTTTTAAGGGCACAGAAAGGTGGCATGTGCAGTGGTAGCAAACACGTTTTCCACTACAGCTATTCCGGGATTCTAGAAAAAACAAAACCCCGCCGGGATTGAAAGGGGTTGTCAGGTCCAGTCAAGTACCCGGGGTTTATTTAAAGGGGGAAAACTGGGTAACCCATGGATAACCCAAAAAAAATTTAAAAAGACCTTTTAAAAATTCCCAATTATTTCCCCCCCCCAACCCCCAAATTTGGAACCGAAGCTTTTCTTTCTTCACTTTTTTTCCCCTCCTTCATAAACTGTTCATAAAAGAGAATATGAATCATAAAATTCCCCTGTTTTCTTTCTTTTCAAAGGGGTGCACACACAACACACACACAAAACACACCCCACACACACACACACACCCCCCCCCCCCCCCCACACACACACAAAACAAAACACACACAAAAGTTCCACCAAAATGGCACTAAAAGGAAAAAATCGTTTAAAAAATTGTATATTTTTATAAGTATAAAAATTGAATGGTTTCAACATTGAAACACGCTTATCCTCTCTCTCTGTCTCTGTCTCTCTCTCTGTGTCTCTCTCACACACACACGCCCCACACACACACACACACACAAACATTTCCCCTACAAACCAAAAGAAAAAAAACAGGAAAATTTTTAAAAAATTTTTTTTTTTTTTTTTAACCTGAAAAATTTATTTTGTCTTTTTTTTTGTTTACTTCTTACTTTATCTAAATTTTTGGCCGGGAAACCTAAAAAAAACACCACCACGCACCCCCGCAACAAACCCACACACACAGACACACACAGAATACCCTTCCTTGCAAAACAGCCTAAAAATAATACAACAAAAGAGTCCAAATTCCTAAGTTATTTGCTTGCCCCTTGTTCAAGATTTGTCCACAGGCAGCTGGAAATCAAAGAAGAGAAACATTTTCATGGCTGCTGAAGCAAAGACAATTAAACTACACAACAGTATGTCTGCACCAAGACTTTAACCTTGTGTATGGGTTTCATAACTGACGTGGTGGAATGTTCTCTTCGTCATGTGACCTAACTCCCTGTTGCAGCATCCTGCCCTCTTGGCTTCATCAATGGCCAGGGTTTCACAGCCACCCCTGCCAAGTGCATGCCTTGTGCTGAGGACTCTTACGTGAACACTCCTTACACTGCTACCTGCAGTGGCTGTACCACTGACAGCACTACATCAGGGGTGGAGGGGGCCACTAGTGCAAGTCCCTGTAAAGGTAGAGTGCTTTTCTTCTTCCTCCCTGTCTCTTTTAATTGCGTATACTATACATTACATGTCTTGCAAGAACCACTATTACCAAGAGGACCAAAAGTTGGACAATGCCACTATACTCTCTTGCCCTGTGCAAATCCTTCACCTGATCAATCAATCAGTGAAATGGTATTTGTGTCGCACAAATCTGTATGAGGTGCTCCAATCTGGAGAAATAGCACATAAAAGAGTACAATCATTATTATACTGAATTATTGTAAGTTATAGGGCCTCACATAATACAGTGTTGCTAAGAAACTAACACAAAAACACATTCTTTTATGCCCTAAAATTTAAAATGTAATAACCCTTTCAATACAGTACACACACAAATGCCACCCTCATTAAAGGGCAAAAAATTGACATTCACAGAGAATGCCCAAACACACACACAGGAACACAGGACGCCCCACACACACGCAGCATGCAAGAAAAACCAAAAACACAACCCCACACACACCCCACACACACACACACACACACACACACACACGCACACACACGCACCCACACAACACACACGCACACACCCCGCACACACCGCCAACACACACACACACACACACCCCACATCCTTTAAAAAACCATGCAAAACACATGCATGCACTCATTCATTCACACAAAAAATGCATACACCCCACACACCCACAACACAAACACACATGAAAACCCCACACACAAAACACACACACCCCAGCACAACACACAAAACATACACACCCCCAACACATCCCCACACCAAAAACACCACACACACACACACACAAAACACACACACACACACAACACACAACCCCAAAAACAAAATAATATATATCAACCAACAACTCCAAAAATTTCGGCACACACACACACACACACACCACACACACACACACACACACACAACCAAAAATGGGAAATAAACTTTGCACAAAATGCACACACATGCATGCCCCTCATTTATTTACACACACACCGGGGGATACACACACACACAAAACCACACACACATGCCCCACACCCCAAAATACACACACACACAAAACGCCCCCAAAATAAACCACCCCACAAACATGCCCCCCACCCCAAACAGACTCTTTATTTACAAAACACCACGCATAAAACACACACCACACACACAAAACACACCAAACATGCCCCACCCCCACACACAAAATCACAACCAAAAAACCCTAAAACACACACACAAAACGCAAACACACACACACACAGTGTAAAAACACCCACAACCCCATGCCCACACAACACACGCCCCATGCTCACACACAAAACGTGCACCACACACACACACACACACACCCCACACACACACAAAACACACACCCCACCAAAACACCACGCAGCTCCCCAAAGATGTTTTTTTAGTAAAGGAGTCTTAGGACGTTAACAGTGAAATCAGCTTTTATACTCCCAAAACTTGCCAGACCTGGACCAACTTCTCTCAAGTGATTCAGGCTCCAGGAAGCTGGGACCCTTGGCCGGGGCTGATAGTATTGTCAACACTTGTGCCCCGCCCTTTTTTAAATTTCCCCCTGACTGTGTAGTGAAAAATTTTTTTTTTTTTTTAGCACTCAGGAGAAAGTATTATTATATATATACATTTAGGGGAGTGGGGTTTGGGGAGGGGGAAGCAGGTTGGAAGCCCAAAAAAAGGGTCACCAAAATCAGAGGGTTTCTAAACAAAACTTTTTTTTACCCAACCGGGAAACAGGGGTTTGGGTTGGGAAAAGGGCACAAACAAACAAAAAACATTAAAAATTTAATAATGAAAGCAAACGTAAAGACTAAACAACAGCAAATTTCTAATAAAATACCCGTAAACCTGAGGCCCCAAAAACTATTTAAAAACATGATCGTAACTGTGACAAAATGATTAATAATCAAGCCCAACCCCTTTAAAATTTGTGGAAAAATAAAAAATTTTTTTTTTTCTCACAAGGGGTTTTGCGGAGAGTAACAAGGACGGCCAGTAAAAAAGACAATTTCCGGAAAAACAAAGGCCCCAAAAATAATTTGACAGGTTTCTTACTCCCCGGGGAGAGTGGGCCCCTGAATGGAAAAACCCGGGTTTTTGAGAAGAGCCCGATCTGGGAAAAGTTTTTTGATTTCAGGCATGGACCTATTTTTTAAAAAATTTTATTATAAAATTTTTATTTTAATTCTTACAGAAAGCCCCCCCCTATTATAACGAAGAAGGATCATAAATTTTTAAAACCCGGAATTTACTATCCTATCAGGTGTCGTCTTAGAAAGCCCCCCTTTGTAAAACAAATAAAATTTAAGAACTCTTTTTTTGCCCCGTCGCAGTACGCCCCTTTTAAAAAAACACCTGAAGTGTAAACCCGTATACATGAAGTCCTTGGTGTTGTTTAAAAGGCGTACGGGGACTGGCATGGTTCTTTAAAACCCCCATTTTTTTTACTTTGGGGCTTTAAGGACGGGGCCTTTTTTGGGAGAGGTTTTTTTTTTTCCTTTTTTTTTTTTTTCCTTTTTTTTTCTTTTTTTTTTTTTTTTTTTTTTTTTTTTTTTTTTTTTTTTTTTTTTTTTTTTTTTTTTTGGTCCCCCTCCTTTAAATTTTAAAAACTGTTTCCCCCTTCCGTTTTCTCCCACCGCTTTCCAATTTTGGGGACTTCCAATTCTCCCGGGGTAAGGGAAAATTTTTCTTTCTTTTTTTCCCGTTTTTGGAAATCGTTTAAATTGGGCCTTGGGTACAAAATTTGAAAGATCGGTCAATTTAACTATTTTTGAGGCTAACGGTAAAAAATGTTTAATAAATTCCAAGCAAATTAAAATTGTTGTGATTAAAAAAGAATAAAAACCCCAATATTCCTAAAACAATTTTGGGAAAGAAACCAACACGGCCAAATTTAAAAAATTTCCAAAAAACAACAAAAAATTTTTGAAAAAACCCCAACTCCAAAAACCCCTAAGGGAACCTCAAACCCCCCCAACCCAACAAAAAAAACCAACCAAAAAAAAAATCTTTTAACACAGAAACCCCCTTTTATAACAAGAAAATCCAATTTTTTAAACCAAAAAAACAACCCCCAGGCTCCCTTAAACCCCCAAAAATTTAAAACAAAATTTTAAAACCCAAATCCCAAACCCAGTACCCCTTTAAAAAACCCCCACCGAAGTTCCTGTATACAGGTACACTTTCAGGTGTTGTTTAAAAAGGCGTACTGCGACGGGCCCCCCCATAAAAAAGATTTCTTAAATCTATTTGTTTTACAAATGGGCCCCCATTTTAAGACGACGACCTAAATAGGGATAGTAAATTCCTGGTTTAAAATATGACCCTTTTTCGTTATAATAGAGGGGGCCCTTTTTCTGAAAAAGAATAATAGATAATAAATATAAAAAATTATTTAAAAATAGGTCCTTTGCCTGAAGATTTTTAAAAACTGTCCCCCAGACACCCCTCTTCTCAGCAGCCGCTTCCATTCGGGGGAAATTCACTCCCCCGGGAAATTTAAAAAAACAATGTCAAATTATCTTTGCCTGTTTTTTCCCGGGGAAAATTGTCTTTTTTAGGGCCCGGGGTTTTACCAGCGCAATTTGGGGAAAAAATTGGTTTTCAAAGTGCCCCCAATTTTGACATTTTTTGGCTTATCAAAAAATTTTGAAACAAAGACAGGTTTTTTAATAAAAGGAAACGGAGAAAAACAGGGCAGATTAAAAAAATTTCGGGTTTAGTCTTTACGTTTGTTTTTTTCCCATGTACTAAGTGTTTTGTTTGTTTGGTTTTTCCCCCGGCATTTTTCCCCGGGTTTGGGTTTGTAAAAAAAAAGTTTTTGTTAAATTTTTTAGCAACCCTGACTTGTGCCCCCTTTTCTTTTCCACCCTTCCCAACCTGCTTCCCCACTCTCCACCCCACTCCCCTAAAAGAAGTTAAAAATAATAAAAACTTGCTCCTGGGGTGCGAATTAAACTACACAGTCAAAGGGAATTTAAAAAAGGCAGCCACAAGTTTTGACAATACTATCAGCTGGGCCCAAGGGTCCCACCCCTTCCGGGGAGCCTGAATCACTTGAGCAGAAGTTGGTCCAGATTTCTGGCAAGTTTTTGGGAGTATAAAAACTGATTTAAAACTGATTAACAGTCCAAAAGACTCCTAAAAAATTTCCCAAAAAATCATCTTCCCTCCCCCAGCTGCCTGGGTGTGTTTTGTGTGTGGGGTGTGGTGGTGGTGTGTGGGTGTGGTGCCCCTTGTGTGTGTGCCACGTGCAGTTTGTGAGCATAGCGGGGTTGGGGGTTGTGGCATGTGTATTTGGGTGTGTCACCTGTGTGTGTGTGTTTCCTCCGTGGTGTGGGTGTGTGGGGCCCTTTTGTGGCCGTTTGGGTAGGGGTGTTTTTAAATTAGTGGGGGGTTGGGCCATGGTGTGTGGGTGTGTGTGTGTGGGGTGTTGATGCGGTTGTTTTGTGAAGGGGAAAAAAGGTGCAGATGTGGGGCCCATAAATTTGTGGCACAAGAATATATTTTCCCGCGTGTGTTTGTGGGGTTGTATGGTGTGGTGTGGTGTTTGTTGTGGGTGTGGGGTGTGTATGGTGGTGTGTGTGAATGAATGGGGGCATCTGGGTTTTGCATGTTGGCTGCCCCGGCCTTTTGTGCGCGCATGTGTGTGTTGTTTTTTTTGTGTGTTGTGTGGTGTGGGGGGTTCGTTTGGGGTCCCCGTACATTTTTGTGTGGGTGTGTTTTATAATAAAATATATTGTGGTGTGTTTTTTTCCCGTGTTGTGTGTGTGTGTGTGTGTTTGTGTGTGTGTGTGGTTTTTTTGGTGTGTGTTGTGTTGGGTTTTGGGGTAATGGGTGTGTGTTTTGCATGTTGTGTAAATGTGTGGTGTGTGTGTGTGGCATGTTTTGTTTTGGTTGTGTGGGGGTCGTGGGGTGTGTATCCCTTTGGTGTGGGAATAAAATTGGTGAATCCCAGTGGGGCCCATTTTTGTGTCACCAAGTTGTTGAATGTGTGTGTGTAGTGTGTGTTTTTGGGGGTTTTGTGTGCGTGTTGTGTCCCGTGTTTTGTTGGTTTTGTAAGTGTGTTTGTGCGTTGTGTGTAAATTGTGTGGTGTGTGTGTGTGTGTGTGTGGTGTGGGGGTTTGTTGTGGGGTTTTGGGGGGGTTTGGCCCATGCATGCATGCGTGGTGGTGTCCCCCGTCCCCATGTTTGTCTGTGTGGTGCTTCCCCATATTTTTTTGTGAATGTGCCATATGTGTATGCCATGCATGCATGACTGTGGCATATGTTTTTTGTGTGGTTTACTGTTTTAAAGTAGGGTTTTAATTACATATTTTTTTAAAAGGGCCCATAAATGAATGTGTTTTTGTGTTTGTTTTCTTACCCAACACTGTATTATGTGGGCCCCCCTATAACTTACAAAAATTTCAGTATAATAAGATTGAAACTCTTTTATGTGCTATTTCTCCAGTTTGGGAAACCCCACCTCATACAGATTTTGTGCGACACAAATCCCCCATTTCACTGATTGTTTGATCAGGTGAAGGATTTGCACAGGGCAAGAGAGTATAGTGGCATTGTCCAACTTTTGGTCCTCTTGGTAATAGTGGTTCTTGCAAGACATGTAATGTATAGTATACGCAATTAAAAGAGACAGGGAGGAAGAAGAAAAGCACTCTACCTTTACATGCACTTGCACTAGTGGCCCCCTCCACCCCTGATGTAGTGCTGTCAGTGGTACAGCCACTGCAGGTAGCAGTGTAAGGAGTGTTCACGTAAGAGTCCTCAGCACAAGGCATGCACTTGGCAGGGGTGGCTGTGAAACCCTGGCCATTGATGAAGCCAAGAGGGCAGGATGCTGCAACAGGGAGTTAGGTCACATGACGAAGAGAACATTCCACCACGTCAGTTATGAAACCCATACACAAGGTTAAAGTCTTGGTGCAGACATACTGTTGTGTAGTTTAATTGTCTTTGCTTCAGCAGCCATAAAAATTTGTTTCTTTTCTTTGTTTTCCCAGCTGCCTGTGGACAAATCTTAAAACAAGGGGGCCCAAGCAAATAATTTTTAGGAAATTTTGGGACTCTTTTGTTTGTATTATTTTTGGGCCCTGTTTTGCAAGGAAGGGTATTCTGTGTGTGTGTTTTGTGTGTTGTGTGTCGGGTGGGGGGGGGGTTTGGGGGGGGGGGGTTTGGGCCGGGGGGCGTCCCGGGGCGTCCGTCCCCGTAGGGTGTGAGAGAGAGAGAGGGGACGGGAGACACAGGAGAAGACAGAAAAGGATAAATGTGTTTTCAGTTTTGAAACCATTCAATTTTTATACTTAAAAAATATATACAATTTTTAACCCTAATTTGGCCCTGTTGTGTAGTGCACTTTTGGGTGGTTTTGTGAGTGTGAGGTGTGGGTGTTTTTTGGGGTGTTTGTGTGCGTGTGTGTGTGAGGAGACAAGAGAAGAGACAGAGACAGAGAGAGAGGATAAGCGTGTTTCAATGTTGAAACCATTCAATTTTTATACTTATAAAAATATACAATCTTTTAAGCTAATTTGATCTGCTGTGTATGTGTCACTTTGTGTGTATGTGTCACTTTGTGTGTGTGTGTGTGTGTGTGTGTGTGTGTGTGTGTGTGGTGTGTGTGTGTGTGTGTGTGTGTGTGTGTGTGTGTGTGTGCACACTTCCATGAGAGAGAAAGAGACAGAGTAATTTTATGATTCATATTCTCTTTTATGAACAGTTTATGAAGGCTTAGTCTGTAAGTCATACCAATGTGTAAGTAATATGTAATAATGCTTCTGGTATCAATCTTGTTGCTGCACAATCATATATTGTGAATCTTTTACACGGGTACATTTTTATTTTGTTTGTTATCCATGTGTGCTACCCATGTTTTCCTTTAAATGGAACCCAGAAGTACTTGACTGGACCTGACAACCCCANACATTTCTGGAATGCTGTACTGATTTTGATACTTTTCTAGAATACGGAATAGCCGTAGTGGTAAACATGTGTGCTACCACTGCACATGCCACCTTTCTGTGACTTAAAAGCACCATAATTATTTAGATTCTGTAGGCTCTGAAAAAAAAAGGAACTTGCAATAAAAATGCTTTTGATGACCAGCAGAGAAATGTATATTATTCCACTGGCTCACACAGAAAATTGCATTTAAGCCACATAATCTAACGCAAGCAAAAGGCAGACAGAGAATTTTGGGGAAAAATCATCTCAGTGAACTGGAAAGGTAGAAATTAATGATGTCAGGCTCCTGGCGGCATGTGAAGCATGCAAGGCTATAGTCTGTGCTACCCTAGGCTCAAAAGAAAGAACAGTTGATAGCTCTGGGTTTTCAGCAGAGGGGACCCTTATTTATAATATTACACTCTACAGCATTTGTTTCCAGTTAATTAATCTTTATCTTTGCTTGGGGTTATATATATCGCAGGATATGGAAAAACCTGCACAATTCGTGTGTCTTATTTCTTGGAAAACATAAAAACCCCTTGCGTAAGCTCCACCCCTACTTTCTCAATTGCACACTTACCAACACACTGGTCTGAAGAAAGTCTGGGCCGATTGGTAAACTGAGCACCATTCTCACAGTCCTTGCACTGGGTCTGTCCCGCCAGGTCTTGGTATTTGCCGTCAGGACACTCCAGACACACACTGCCATTGTAGTAGTTGCCTGGCTCACACGGCACTGGGGAAGGGTGGGAAAACTGCCATTAACTGTAAGAACTTTCTCATTGGCACTCACACCCACACACAGTGCTGTTGTACTTGTAGTACTAGTAGTGCATTCACACCCACACACAGTGCTGTTGTACTTGTAGTACTAGTACTGCATTCACACCCACACACAGTGCTGTTGTACTTGTAGTACTAGTAGTGCATCACACCCACACACAGTGTTGTTGAACTTGTAGCACTAGTAGTGCAGTCACACCCACACACAGTGCTGTTGTACTTGTAGTACTAGTAGTGCATCACACCCACACACAGTGTTGTTGAACTTGTAGCACTAGTAGTGTACTCAAACCCATGCACAGTGCTGTTGTAGTACTAGTAGTGCACTCACACCCACACACAATGCTGTTGTACTTGTAGTACTAGTAGTTTCCTGGTTTACACAACACTGGAATGGGGTCAGGAAAGCTGCCATTAACTGTTAGAACTCCATTAGCACTCACACCAACAGAGTGTTGCTGTAGTAGTTGCCTGGCTCATACAGCACTGAGGAAATACAGCAAACACTGCCACCAATTTAAACCAAAAAAAAATATATATAAAAATAAAAAACCCACGACGCCGGTAATTTTCTTACCTGAAAAGAAGGGGGGAAGGTGTAGAAACATTGTCATTTATTACCGTAACAACATTACTGTAACAAATTCAGACTTGGGAAAATAAGGAACATTCTGTCATTTATTACTTTAACAACATTACTGTAACAACTTCAGACTTGGGGAAAGATGGGAAATATGGTCATTTATTGTTGTTACACTGTAACAACATTACTGTAACAAACTTTATATTTGGGGAAAGGTGGGAAACTCAGTCATTTGTTACTGTAACAACATTACTGTAACAACATTACTGTAACAACTTCAGACTCTGGTAAAGATGGGGAAACACTGTCATTTATTACTGTTACACTGTAACAAAATTACTGTAACAACCTCAGACTTGGGGAAAGGTGGAAAACTTTATTTATTACTGTTAAAAAATTCAGACTTGGGGAAAGGTGTGAAACAGGGCATTTTTTACTGTAACAAATTTAGAAATTGGGGGGAAAAAAAGTCAAAACCCCCCCCCCCCAAAAAAACTTTTGGGGAAAGGGGTGAAACAGTCATTTATTACTGTAACAACTTCAGACTTGGGGAAAGGTGTGAAACAGTCATTTATTACTGTAACAACTTCAGACTTGGGGAAAGGGTGAAAATTTATTATTGTAACAACAGTACTGAACAACTTCAGGGCTTGGGGGAAATGGAAAAAAATTCCATTTTTTATGGTTTTTTTTGCAACTAGCCAATTAACACAAATGCTAACACACACTGCTGCCCGTAACCTGGAGTAGTTGCCAAGGCCCACATGGAACCCAAAGGGGAAAGGCCCCAAAAAATGCTGCCAATAATTCTAAGAAATTTCCCCCTAAACACCAACACCTACATTTTGCAGCCCCTTTAGTAATTTTTATATTTTTATTGTCCTTGGAGGTGGTTTGGGTTGGTGTGTGTGTGTGGGGTGTGTGTGGTGTTTGAGGGGTGGGTTTTTTGTGTGTGTGTGTTTGGATGACATGGAACTAATGGGGGGGGCCCTGTGCACCCACCCCCCAGGTCCCCGGGGGCCCGTGTATCATTGCCCCAAAATCTTTCAATGATGATCCCTTAACCCCCTAACTTTTAAAATTTATTTTCACGGGGAGGATGAATTTTTTATAATAATTTGCAATTGTTTTATTTTGTGTAAAAAATGTGTGTATGCAGGCATGGGGTGGGGATGAGGGGGCTGTACAAAATTGGTGGGTGCAAGTGTAAGGGATAGCATTGAAGTGGGAATAATTAAAAACTTTTGGTGCTTATTATATGCCCCACTCAGGTTTAAAGATGGGAATAAATACCTATTTTACAGACATTTCTTTAACGTAATACACGTTCCATTGAAAAATGCTCTTGGAATCAAGCTTGCCTGTGTGTAGTTGTGCACTTCTTAAACTCTTGTTGTGTGCATTGTGTTTTTGTTTGTTATGCATGTGACTGGGGCCCACAGTTTTCTTTAAATGGAATAAAGAACTACTTGACATGAGCTCATGTCAGTGATACCTACCACACTTGTCTGTGCCCCCAACACTCTGCACAACAGATCCAATGATGCAGGTCTTGCCACTACGCACCAGAGAATGAGTGTCACGTGTCAGGTTCTGTATTCCTGCACTTCCGCAATCCACAAGGGTAGCCGGATCAGCAAAGAATGATCCAGTGTATGCATCATCATTGAAGCGTGGTTCACAAGCATCATAATCACCCTGTGTGATCTGGGCCAGGTCATTTGTCACAGCAAGGTAGATGGTGGCGGTCATCTAAAGCAGTAAAAAAAGATTATTTTTTTAAAGCACCATGTTAACAGAAGGATTTATGTCACAGGTAGGAAAGAGTTTACACAGTTAGCTTGGTATATGTGTGAATCACTTACTCAGAAGTTACTGATACAAAAACAAATAAACTGTTAGCACATTGTTAATGTCACAGATACATGCTTATTGTATGGATGAATCAGGGAAACTAAGCACTAAGATTCAAACCTTTTCTTCTTGTTTTTGTTTGTTTCTCTTCTCTTTTGGACAAGTCAGAGACTCAAAACATTGTTAGCAACTATAAAACCCTTTTTCCCCAATAAGCTCAATCAGAAAAAAAAACTAAATAACACACAAACACAACACAAACACACACACACACCATAGCACATTCAGGAAAGCCAAAGGTATTATATACACCAAGACAGTGCAGTCCCTCTAATGGCCTACAATCTGCTATATATATTTAAAAAATATTTAAAAAGAGAGGAAAGAGTTCCCTTGAATCGAACTAGCACTCCACCCACTTCTCCTTCACTGAGAGCAGCAGAAACCTCATGCTGACACAAACTGTTATCTGTCCACATCTCAACATAAGGTGGCAATTACACTCAAAGGGGAAAGATCTACCTAGAAATGACCTTAAAAATTGGAGACCTATATCACTCACAAACAGTGATTATAAACTCCTAGCTAAGTGCCTAGCACTAAGATTAAGCCATGTCATTCATGACATAATAAACACTGATCAAGTGGGATACATTAAAGGCTGGAGTGTATCTTCATTAGTACGACTGATTGATGATGTTATTGATCAACTTAACATTTCACAAAAACTGGGCCTTTAAATTACTGTTGATTATTTTCATGCTACTGATTGTATTTCAAAGGACTTCATGTTAAAAGCATTTGAAAAATTTGGGTTTGGTGGAGATTTTGTTAGATGGGTTTCTGTTTCAATGAGAGATGCAAAAAGCTGTGTTAGTTATTGTGGATGGCTTTCTGATGTTTTTGTGGTTGATTCTGGAATTCGACATGGATGTCCTTTCTCTCCTCCAGCCTTTGTACTTTCAG
>JABMCL010000001.1:12500-34044 GCA_018857735.1 Alviniconcha marisindica | reverse complement strand
CCAAACCCGCCCCACTCCTCACTCCCCCCCCCCCCCCTCCCGCCCCTTTTTTAAAACCCCCCCCCCCCCCCCCCCCCCACAAAAACACACACCCCCTCTCTTTTCCTGTTTCCAAAAGGTTTATGGACCAAAGCAAATTAGACAAATTGGGTTTAAATGTCGCTTTACGCCCACAGGGGACCATAAGGACTATTGGGAAAACTACCCCCCCCCCCACCCCCCCCCCCCCTCCCCCAAACCCCCCACCCCCCCCCCCCCACCCCTCCAATAAATTGCAAGACTCTCTTTTTTTTTTTTTTCCCTTCTTCCTCCCGGTATCACTACGACGGCGCGTTAGTCCCTTTTAAAACGCCCAAGTAATGGCCAGTTTGCCCCCCAATGGTCATTGACGGAAGAAGAAGAAGAAAAAAAGAAGAAGAAAAAAAAAAAAACGAAGAAAGAGAAAAAAAACGAAGAAAAAAGAAAAAAAGAAGAAGAAGAAGGAAAAAGGGAAAAACGAAGAAGAAAAAAAAAAAAAAAAAAAACGGGGAAAAAAGGGGTCCAATAGGGTTTGTACTAAACGGGAACATTTATTAAAAAGGCGGGTATTTAAAAAAAAAAAAGGAACATTATTTATGGCGGGTATTTAAAAAAAAAGGGAAAAAAAATTATTAGGGCCCCGGTTAACTAAAAAAAAAAGGGAAAAAAAATTTTATCTTTTGGCCCCGGTTAACTAAAACGGGAAAAACATTTATTATGGCGTACTTAAAAGATAAATATTATGGCGTACTAAACAGGAACATTATTAGGGGCCGGAAAAAACTTAAAAAAGGGGAAATTAAATATTTTTTTGGCGTATTTAAAAAAAAAAAAGGAACATTTTTTCTTTGGGCGGGTACTAAACAGGAACATTATTATGGCGTACTAAACAGGAACTTTTTATTATTGGCCCCGGTTAACTTAAAAAAGGGAATAAATTTTTATTTTTTTGGCGGAAAAAACTTGAACAGGAACATTATTAGGGGCCGGAAAAAACTAAAACGGGAACATTATTATAGCGTACTAAACAGGAACATTATTATGGCGTACTTAAAAGATAAATATTATGGCGTACTAAACAGGAACATTATTATGGCGTACTAAACGGGAACATTATTATGGTGTATTAAACAGGAACATTAAGGCGTACTTAATTTTTGCCTTGTTTTGCTTTGCTTTGTTTTGCTTGCTGTGCTTTGTTTTGCTTTGCTTTGCTCTGCTGTGCTGTGCTTTGCTTTGCTTTGCGTCCGAGCAAGGAAAGAAAATCAATATCAGCTTTCCAGAACTGAATACACGGTGCAGCCAGTAATTTCTTAAATCAACGAAGGCAATCAGCCGCTCTTCTCTTTTACCTTTCACCATTATTTATTTATTTATTTTACTCTTTTTCTTTTTTAAGGTCAAAGCAGACAAAGAGTTGAAAACATGGGGCATGATTGTTTCTCATTGTCCAATTTAAATAAGCAGTGGTGGGTTTTTTTGTGTGCTTTGTTTCTGTTCGGGTTTTCACTTCTTCTTTTTTCTTCTTCTTCTTTTTTAACCTTTTGTGTGTTTTTATCTGGTTTTAGAACACGGGCAACCAAATTTTCTTTAGGGTTTTCCCCCCCTTTTTTTTAATAAGGTCCCTTTGGTTTAAAAAAATTTTTTTAATGAAAGAAAACCAACATACAATAAAACAATTTGTGTGGGTTTTTGTGTTTTTGTTGTTTTGTTGTTTTTTGTTTTGGGGGGGGGGGGGGGGGGGCGGGGGGGGGGGGGGGGGGGGGTAAAAAAATTTTAACATTTGGGGGGGGGTGGCTAACATTGTAACTAGATTTTTAACGGGGGAGAGGGGGAGGGAGAGAGAAGAGAGAGAGAGGAGGGGAAAAAAAGGGGGAAAAGGGGGAGGGAAGGGGAGAGGGGGGGAGAGGGGGAGAGAAGGGGGGAGAGAGAAAGGAAGGAAAAAAGAGGGGGAGGGGAGAGGGGGAGAGAGAGAGAGAAGATAATAAATGTATTTCACAGGGATAAAGATTAAAACACCCTGCGGGTTTTTTTTGGGAAACTGTCCTTTATGACACCAATACTCAAACAAAAAGTCCAAATTTAAAAACCCCCTAAAAAAAAAATTTACTTTAAAAAAAAAAACAAAAACTAAATTTCTTCAAAAAATCACCTCATACGAAAAAGGGGCAATAATAACGCAAAAAAAAAAACCAATTTTAAAAAAATTTTTTTAGGGAGAGGGGAGAGAGGAAAAGAGAGGGGAGGGAAAAGGGGGAGAAAGGGAAGGGGAAAGAGGAGGGAAAAGGGGACAAAAAAAAGAGAAGAGAGGAAAAAATAAAAAAAGAGGGGGGAAAGAGAGAAAAAAAAAAAAGCGGAAAAAGAAAAAAAAAAAAAAAAGGGGAAAAAAAAAAAAAAAAAAAATTAAAAAAAGGGGGAAAAAAGAAAAAGAGGAAGAGGAACTGGGGGGGGAAGGGGGAGAGAGAGAGAGGATAATACTTTATTACACAGGGATAAAGGGTTTAAAGTGTCCGGTTTTTTCCAAAAAAGTCCCTGATGACAACACAGCAACACTCAATACATTAAACAAAAATTAATTAAATACGCTAGAGAAAAAAAAGACTTAAAAAAAAAACAAAAACTAATTTTTGTCAAAACATCACAACATAAAGAACAAAGCAATAATAAAGGAAAAATAAGAAATTTTAAAAAAAAATTTTTTGGAGGGAGAGAGAGAGGGGAGAAGAGAGGGGGAGGAAAAGAGAGAGAAAAGGGAGGGAGGGGAGAGAGAGAGAGAGGAGAGCGAGAGAGAGAGAAGGGTAATTTTTTATTACACAGGGATAAAAATTTAAAACACGTGTCGGGTTTTTTTTCAAATCTGCCCCGATGAAAAAAACACCCCAACAACACTCAAACATTTAAACAAGAATTCCAAATTTAAAAACGCTAGAGGAAAAAAAAAGACTTAAAAACAAAACCCAAAAAAAAAAAACAAAAAACTAATTTTTGTCAAAAAAATCACATCATACGAACAAAGCAATAATAAAGCAAAATAAGACCAATTCAAAACAATTTTTAAAAGAGAGGAGAGAGAGAGGAGAGAGAGAAGGGGGAGAAAGAAGGAAAAGAGGGGAAAAGAGAGGAGGGGGAGAGAGAGAGACGAGAGGGAGAAGAGAGGGGAAGGGGGTGGGGGGGGGAAAAAAAGGGAAAAGGGGAAAGAAAGAGGAGTGTGGAGACAGAGAAGAGGCACACGTTTTGGTTACGCCGGGTTCGGTCGCGACTCGGTTAAGGTCTGGAGGGGGAAAAAGACGAAGAAAAGATTATGCCCCAAACTAATGACTGCCTCTGTGGGTTAATGCCGTAACCCTTGCCCCGCCCTTGGGGCGTCACGTGACGTCCCAGGAAGAGTGTTACTATTTCCTCGTTTGCATATTTTGACGTCACGCGACATCCTGTTTGAATTCACACATTGTTTGTGCATGCTCGAGTGGTGATCGAGACGATGTCTCCAGACGAACACTTCTGGCTCACCGAAACCTTTTCTCGGTTTGTTTCTATGGAACCAGAATCTGCAGTACAACTTTTTTTTTTCTGAAGTTCCTCGGATAAGACTATAAACAGAGGTCGGGGGCGGAAAAGGAAAAGAAGGAGGAGAAGGAGGGGGGAGGGGGAAAAAAAAAAAAGAAGAAGGAGGGAAAGGGGGAAAAAGAAGAAGAAAAGAAGAAGGAAAAAGGAGGAGGAAAGGGAAAAGAAGAAGAAGAAAAAAGAAAAAGAAGAAGAAGGGGAGGAGGGGGAGGAGGAGGGGGGGGGGAGGAGGAAAAAAAGAAAAGAAAGGGGGAGGAGGGGGAAAGAAGAAGAAGAAGGAGGAGGAGGAGAAAGAGAAAAGGGGAAAGGAAGAGGAGGAGGGGGAAGGGGGGGGGAAAGAAGAAGAAGAAGAAAAAGAAGAAAAAGAAGGGAGGAAAAAGGAAGAAGAAGAAGAAAAGAAAAGAAAAAGAAAAAGACTTCGGAGGGAATTTAAAGGAAAAGAAAAAAAAATGAAAATGAAACGATGTTTTAACGAGCAAAACGGCTAAACAGTCTTCATTGACGTCAAACGTACAACGGGAACACGACGACAGAGGGTTCTAATGGCCTGCGGGGGAAACTCCAGGAACTACTGGCCTTCGGAAATTCGGGAACTATTGGCCCACGGGGACTAATGGCCTATGGGAAATCGAAACTACTGGCCTACGGGAACTTGGGAACTAATGTGGCCTACAGGAACCCGGGAACTAACGGCCTACGGGAACTAGGGAACTAATGTGGCCTACGGGAACCCGGGAACTAACGGCCTACGGGAACCGGGGAACTAATGATTCCCGGGAACTAGTGGCCTACGGGAACCCGGGAACTAATGGCCTACAGGAACTAATGGCCTACAGGGAGATACCACTTCGCGTGCGAACTAAATACGAGGCAGGAAACACACCCACAGCGTCAGTGGGCAGAGCCTCCTTACAGCCTGCAGCGTTCGTGTTCAGAGTCAATGAATGCAGTCACAGCGCAACAACAAAATCTCCCAGTAATTCCCTCAGTTTGGAAGAGCTTTGCTCAGTGACGGTCATGCAGCTATGGCCAGGCCATTACGGCCAGCGTGCCACCCAGAATCGGGCCGGATCGTACAAATATACTACTGGATCGGACTTCTCGCATCCGATTCTGTTCCGTTGTTGCTAAGAAGGCCCGGATCATATTAATTTGTGCAACAACAACAAAAACGATCCGTGTTTTGTTTTGTTTTAGTTTGTTTGTTTGTTTGTTTGTTTGTTTGTTTGTGACAAAACCGACCCGGATTCCGTCAGGCAGGTTTTGACTGTACATAGTATCCTTGTATTTGTGTACCTACTCTCCTGCTTTGCCCCCCCCCCCCCTCCACCCCCCCACCCCCACCCCCACCCCCCACCCCCCCCACCCCCCGACCAGTATTTAAAAGTTTTATATATATATATATATATTAAGAAGAAGAAGAAGAAGAAGAACGTATTCTTTTATGTGCTATTTTCTCCCGACTGGAGCACTAAACCCCTTACAAAGCAAAGAATTCAAACACAGTCCAAACAAACTCGGGCGAGCCAGCGCGCGCGCATGCACACGCGGAATGGCGTGTTGAAAGTTGTGAATCGATGGGATAAGTAATTTAAAACATGGCTTTCTCTTGGAGTGCCGATCGAACGCACTGAACCTCGCTGATGAATGTGTGAGAAGGAAACAATTAACCACGAACCCTGAAGATGTGGGTCACACACACACGCACGCACGCACGCACGCACACACGTACGCGCACACACAAACACGCACAAAACACACACAAACACGCACAACACGCACACACACACACACACCACACACAACACACACAACACACACACACACCCCACAAACACACACAACACACACCACACACACACACACACACACACACAAACACACAAACACCACAAAACCAAAAACACACACACACCCCACACAAACACACACACACACACACACACACACACACACACACCCACACACACACACACCACACACCACACACCACACACACACACCAACACACACACCACACACACACACCCCACACACACACACACACACACACACACCACAAAAAAACAGACACCGCACACACCCCGTGAACGCATACAAAACACACAACACACCACACACACACACACACACACACACACACCACACAAAACACACACACACACACACACACACACACACACACACACACACACACACACACACACACACACACACACCACACACACACACACACACACACCACAAAAACACACCCACATACATACATACATACAAACACACGCACACACACACAACCAACAACACACACACAACACACACACACACACAACACAACACACAACACACCACACACCAACACCACCACACCACCACCACCACACCACCCCCAACAACAACAACAACAACAACAACAACAACAACAACAACAACAGATGTTTGGACCGTCACTAATGCAAGCAGTCAAGTCTAAACACAGCGTCTGGAACGGGACGTCAACAGCGAGCAAGTCGTAAGAATTAGACTGGCTCTGTCTGGAAGCATGCGACGTTCTGCCGCATGAGAAAATGTCTTCTATCGACAAACCGGCAGCTGGGTAATTCACCCGACCGCACCAGGAGCCACAGAATGCATCACTCTACATGCGTCTCCATCAGCCCACGGGATTGTTTCGTTACACGGCCAGTTGCACGCGCTGTGATTGTCCAATCATGGAGTAAAAACCTCGGTGTTTAAAAAAAAGAAAAAAGTTTAAGATTGCTGTTTAAAAAAAAAAAAATAAAAAAAAAACTGAATCCGCCCTGAGCTGATACATCGTCGATGCAAGTTCGTGGTTTCAGTTTAAGATTGCTAAAACTGATTGCTAAGATTGAGTTTCAAGCTACTCAGCCGGCATGAGCCGATACATTCTCGATGCCAGTCTGTGGTTTCCAGCTTAAGAAGCTAAGATTTAGTTTCGACAACTCATGCAGCCATGAGATGACACATTGTCAGTGCCAGTGTGTGGTTTCAGCCGAAGATTGCTAACAAACTGCAGAAGACAGACCCTGGTGGTCAAAGAGCCAGAACTTCAGCATTAAAATTTGAATGGAATAATGTGGTTTGTTCGTTCAGCTCTGTCTCTCGGTGTCAGTCTGGCTGGATGGCTACCCTCTCTCTCTCTCTGTCTGAGTCTCTCCGTCTGTGTTGGCTGTTTTGGGTTTTGTGTCTCTGTATTGTGTGGGGTTTGTGTGTGGGGGGTTTGGGGGTGGGGGTGTGTGTGTGTGTTTTGGGGGTGTGTGTGGGTGTGTGTGTGTGTGTGGTTGGGGGGTGTGTGTGGGTTTGTGTGTGTGTGTGTGTTGTTGTTTTGTGTGGTTTTTGTTGTGTTGTGGGTGTGGTGTGTGTGGGTTTTGTGTGTGTTGTGTGTGTGTGGGTGTGTGTGTGTGTGGTGGTTGGGTGTGGTGTGGTGTGTGTGTGGGTTTTTTTGGGTTTTTGGGGTGTGTGTGTGTGTGTGTTGTGTCTCTCTCTCCCTCTCCTCTCTTCTCCCCTCTCTTTTTCTTTTCCTTCCCCTCTCTCTCCCTCTTTTCTCTTCTCTTCTCTTTTTCCCTTTCTCTTTCTCCTCTCTTCTTTTGCCTCTGTCTCTCTGTCTTTTTGTGGGGTTTTGTGTTGTGGGGTGTGGGGTGTGGTGTGTTCCGGGGGCCGGGGCCGCGCGCCGGCGCGGCGGGGGGTTTTGTTTTTTTGTTTGGGGGGGGGTTTTTTGTGGGTGTTGTGGGTGGGGTTTTGTGTGTTTTTTCTCTCCTTTTCTCTCTCTCTCTCTCTCTCTCCTCTCTCTCTCTCTTCTCTCTCTCTCTCTTTCCCCCCCTCTGGGTTAAGGCCCAATGAAAATTTCCCTCCCCCCCCTTCGCTCCACCTTCCTCTACGCAATGTTTACCCAGTAAATCACCCGGTTGACTTGGTTTCGACAGTTGGCAGAGCCACCCAAAGAGAAAATGTGCTATCTCCCAGCTGAAGAGAGGCCGGGTTGAAATAAGCAAAGGTGTGTTTTGGCGGGGTTGAGTTGGTTGTCGTTTGTCGTCCTCGTCGCTCGTTTGTTTTGTTGTTCGTTGCTTTGTTCTGTATGTGTGGTGTGTGTGTGTGTCGTGTTGTGTGTGTGTGCGTGTCGTGTGTGTGTTGGTGTGGTGTGTGTGTGTATAAGTGTGTGCGTGTGTGTGTTGTGTGTGTTGTGTAGTGTGTGTTGTGGTGGGTGTGTGTGTGTGTTGTGTTATGTGTGTACCTGTTTGTGTGGTTGTGGTCTCGTTTTGTGTGTGGGTATGAGAGAGACAGAGAGAGAGGTGTCAGATGTAGTGGTGTGTGTGTGTGTGTGTTCCCCCCCCCCCCCCCCCCCCTGTGTCGTGGCCCCCGCCTATGTGTGTGTCTGTTTCTTTTGAGTGTGGTTGGTGGTCGTGTGCGTGTCGCTGCGTGTTTGTGTGTATGTGTGAGAGAGGGAGAGGAGAGGGAGAGAGGAGAGGGAGAGGGGGGGGGGGGAGAGGAGGAGACGAGAGAGAAGGAGAGAGAAGACGGGAAGATACAGAGGAAAGAGAGGATAATATCGAGAAAGCGGAGAGATGAGAGAGAGAGAGAGTGTGTTTGTGTGTGTGTGTGTGTAGTGTTTACTGTGTGTGTGTGTGTGTGTTATCCGCTTGTGTGTGTGTGTGTGTGTGGGTGTTTTTGTTGTGTTGTGTGTGTGTGTGTGGGTGTGTGTGCGTGTCGTTGTGTCGTTTGGTGGTGTGTGTGTGTGTGGTCTCCTGTGGTTGTGGTGTGTGTGTGTGTTGTGTTTTGTATGCGCGTGTGTGTTCTGTGTGTGTGTGTTTGTGTGTGTGTGTGTGTGGTGTTAGGTGTGGTGTGTTGTGTGTGTGTGCTCGTGTGTGTGTGGGTGGTGTGAGTGTGTTGTTGTGTGGTGTGTGTGTGGTGTCGTGTGGGGTGTGTGGTGTTGTGTGGTGTGTCTGTGTGTGTGTTGTTGTCGCAAAATCCATCAAAAGTGCAGCAGCACTCGTCAACTAGCCGCAATGCCCCACACGCGCTCGCTGTCAGTCATAACGTCTTTTCGGCCGGAGGCAATCTTTTAAAATTCACTTTGGTCGTTGTATAGGCTGCACACGCCGTCATTCTCATCCAACCTTGGAGCCAAACAGGCAGGGCTGACGAAGAAGGAGCAAAGCAAACATTTAAGTGATACGCCAGAAGTGTGTGTGCAGCAGCAATAAACATTTCGTGGGAATAATATACGCCACTCAATCACGTGATGTCACTTACGCCACGTGACGTGACTTCGTTCTGTTCAGTCACGCCGGCGGCGACGACCGACCTCGATCTTTCGATCAGTTCTAAAAAGTTAATGTGATCAAAGCGATCGCTTCACTACTGACAGTACAAAAATCAAAAACAAAACAAAAATCGAAAAAAAATCATTACCAACATGCTATGAACAACCCGTTTCCGGTGTCCCAAACAGTAACGGAGAGACGAAGAGAGAGAAAAAGACGAGAGAGAAGAAAGAGTGAGATGAGGGGGGGGGGGAGAGGGGGGGGAAGAGGTCAGGAGAGAGAGAGCAGAGAGGCAGGAGAGAGAGAGTGAGAGAAGAGGGGGGGAAGAGAGAGAGGGAGGAGAGTCGGAGAGCGAGGAGCGGGGTGAGGGGGAGAGAGGTAGAGAGAGGGGGGAGAGAAGGAGAGTGATAGAGAGGGGGGCGGGAGGACCCGTTTATGGGGGGGCGAGAGGGGGGAACGACGAGGAGTAGTAGAGGGGGGGGAGAGACGAGAGGTGGGGAGGGAGATGAGAGAGACGAGAGAGAGAGAGCGAGAAGAGAGGGGAGACGGAGTCGGAGCCAACACGCCATCTATTGATGAGGAGAGAGAGAGAATGAGAGGAAGGGAGAGATATGTCACAGAGAAAGGAGATAGAGAGGAGGAGCGGACGGGGAGCGGAGACGGGGAGCGATCGACGAGAGACAGAGAGAGGCGAGAGAGAGAGAGAGACGGGAGAGAGAGAGAGAGAGAGAGATGAGAGAGGCATGAGGAGGCTCAAGCAGTTAGTCGGCGTCCGGCCCACACACGCGCACATTGTGCAGGAGGGAGAGAGGAGAGAGAGAGAGTCCAGAGAGACTTTGGTAAGAGAGATGACAGAGCGATGAGAGAGAGAGAGAGAGACAGACAGACAGGACAGACAGAAAGGACAGACAGAACAGAAGACAGACAGACAGACAGACAGACAGAACAGACAGAGACAGAGAAGTGGTTTAAACCACAACTACACGGAGCGGTCTGCGGCCTCACAAAGGGGCGCAGCCCCCGTGTGGGGAACGGTGGGGAGGTGCTCGGTGGGCGGTAACGTCGGGGGGAAGAGAGAGCAAGAGAGAGAGGGGGGGGGGGGGAGGAGGAAGGAGGAGAGGGGGGAAGGGGGGGGGGGGGGGGGGGGGCGGTTGAGTTGAGAAAAGGGGGGGACGAAAGGGGGGTAAAACAAGCCAAGAGGATCGGGTGACTATCATGCCTCGCTCTGACAATCAATGCGGTGGGAACGACTTAATGGTTGTGGGAAACGAGATCGGGGGTTAATTATTGATGCGCCCGAGGGTGGAAGAGCAGTGAAGTTTTTCAATCTCTCCTGGGGGGGGGCGGGGGGGAGTGGGGGGGGGGATGGGGGGGCGCCGGGGGGGGGGGGGGGGGGGTGGCAACCGAAAGAACCACACAACTCGGTGAGGGACACCGGGGAAGGGTGGTGGTGGTTTGGTGGTGGTGGTGAGAGGGTGGTGGTGGGGAGGTGAGGGGCGGATGGTACTACGCAGGGGGGAGGGGGGGGGGGGGTAGGGGCGAGAGGGGGGTAGGAGTAGGGGCTGAAAGGCGACTGGGGCTTTCAGGGGGGGGAAATGGAAATAAGCTTCCTTGTCTCGTCTGTCTGTCTTTTGTCTCTCTGTATGTCTGTCTCTGTCTCTTCTGTGTGTCTCTGTCTTCTCTGTCTCTGTCTCTCTGTCTCTGTTCTCTGTCTCTCTCTGTGTCTGTCTGTCGTCTGTCTGTCTGCTGTCTGTCTGTCTGTCTGTTCTAGTCTGTCTGTCTGTCTCTCTCGCCTCTCTCTCTCCTCTTTCTCTCTCTCTCTCTCTACTCTCTCTCTTCCTCTCTCTTCTCCTCTCTCCTCTCTCTCTCTTCATCTCTCTCCATACTCTCTCTCTCTCTCCCTCCCTCTGTGTGTGGTTGTTTGTGTTGGTGTGTTGTGTGTGTCGTGTGTGTTGTGTTGTGTGTGTGTGTGTGTGTAGTGTGTGTCTCGCCTGTGTGTGGTGTGTGTGTGTGTGTGTGTGTGTGTATCTGTGTGTGTGCGAGAGACAGAGACAGAGAGACAGACACAGACACAGACAGACTAGACAGACAGTCTTTACGACCAAATCGGAGACCGGCAGACAGACCAACATGTCTAAAGGAAACGTGTTTACAAGGTGAGTGTTACTGTGTCCCTCTGTCTCAGCGCGACTATACCCACTCTCTGTCTCCTCAGTCTAGAAACACGTCAATCCTGACTCAAATTCCACCTCACTCCCCCCCCCCCACCCCCCACCCCACACACACACCCCTTCCCCCTTTTTCCCTACCCGTCTCCACCCCCCCTCCTTCCACACAACCCCCCCTTCCCCTCGCCCACCCTCGCACCATCAAAAACACACACGAAGGGAAGAGAAATGGTTTGGAAACTTGTTAATGGAATAACATCGATTCCTCCAAAAAAAACAAAAACAAACAAAAAAACACAAAAACAAAACCGAAATCAGCTTAATTTTATTATAAACGCAGTTCCAAGCCATGGCAAAAAAAAAAAACAGGACCAGTTAGCTGTTGTAAGCGTGCAGTTCTGATCCCTGATGAGAGGAGATCTACTCTAAAGGCCACCAGTCGTCGCTCAAAGCCATAAATCAAATGGGTTGAAGGAGAAGGGTAGGGTTATATCAGGGCGATGCGAGAGAGAGAGAGAGAAGAGAGAGAGGAGGAGTGGGAGAGGGAGATGAGGGAAGAGAGGAGAGAGAAGACGCACGAGAGAGAGGAGAGATGGAGAATGAGTCGAGGACTGAGGAGTGACGAGAGGGGTGGGGGGAGAGGATGGCGAGCGAGACGAGAGAGAGAGAGAGAGAGACAGGACAGACAGACAGACAGACAGGCCGACAGACAGACAGACAGACAGACAGAAGACAGGCAGACAGACAGAAAGAAAGACAGAGAGGACAGAGACAGAGAGACAGAGAGACAGAGAGAGAGGAGAAAGAGACAGGCAGAGACAAAGACAGAACAGAGTGGGGGGGGGGGGGGGGGGCGGGGGGGGTGCGTGGAGGAGTTGTGGAATGAGAAGGGGGAGTAGACCGGGGTGAGGGGTAGAAGAGAGAGGGGGGAGAGAAGGAGAAGGAAGGGAGGTGGGGAAGAGGAGAAAGAGAGAGAGAGAAGAGATGAGAGAGAGATGATGGGTAGGTGGAGAGAGAGGAGAAGAGAGAGGCGGAGAGAGAGAGAGGAGAGATTGAGAAGACTGAGAGAGAGAGGAGAGTGAGAGAGAGAGATGGGTGATGAGAGAGGAGGAGGGGGAAGGGAGGAGAGTGGGGGAGGAGTTGGTGGAATGAGAAGGGGAGTGAGACGGGGTGAGAAGAGAGAGGGGGGAGGGGGGGTTGGAAAAGGAGAAGGGCGAGAGGGAGAAGAGAGAGAGAGAGAAGAGAGAGGATGCGCGAGAGGAGAGAGAAGGAGGGAGAGGAAGAGGGAGATGACGTTTTTTTGGAGAGACGTGTGTGAGGCTAGGAGCGGTGGTGATTGAGATGGAGGGAGAGTGAGAATGAGAGATGACGAGGAGAGGAGAGAGATGCTGGAGGGAGAGAGCACGAGAGATCTAGGAAAGAGTAGAGATAGAGATGGGTAGGTGGAAGAGAGAGAGAGAGAGGGGGGGGAAAAGGAGAATGAGGCAGGAGTAGAGAAGGGAGAGAAGACGAGATAAGAGGCCTTCGAGATGATCCGTCGTGAATGAGAGCTGGTCGCAAGACCGCCGGACGAGATTGGGAGTGTACCGACCGACGAGTGAGAAAGCGAGGATGGTGGAGGGAAGATGCGAGGAGATGGGGAGAAGAGAGGAGAGAGAGATTGGATGCAGAGAGGAGACAGGTCGAGAGAGAGAGAGAGAGAGAGAGAAGTGGTGTGGGTAGAGCAGAAGGGAGAGATTCTGTAGTATGGAGAGAAGAGAGAGAGAGGGGGGGTTGGGGAGAGAAAGGGGGAGGAGCGAGAGAGAGAGGGGGAGGGAGAGAGAGATGGTGACGTGGGTTTGCAGGAGAACGGTCAGGGAGATGGATGAAGGAAGGGGTGCGTGTGGGGAAGAGACGGGTAGGGAGAGATGGGATTGAAGAGGAGCGAGAGTGGTGAGTGGATAATGGAGAAGGATAGTGAGAGGGTGAGGATGAGATGGGTTGGTAAGGAGAAGGGTAGTGAGATGGGAGGGGGGGGCGGGGGGAGGAGATAGGTAGGTGTGAATGAGATTTGGTATAAGGAGATGGGGCGGTGCGAGAGAGATAGGTTAGGTGGAAGGAAGTACGGTAGTAGATGGGGGTTAGAGAGAGAAGGACTAGGTCGGAAGAGAAGGGTAGGGATATGGGGTGGAGATAAAGATGGGTAGGTGGAAGGAGACGGTAGGGAGATGGGGTGGAACCATCAGAATGAGGTAGGTGGAGGAGAGGGTAGGGAGATGGGGGCGGTGGGAGAGAGGCAAGGATAGATGGAAACGAGAAGGGTAGGGAGATTTGGGAGTGGAGGAGAAGGATTAGATGGAAAAACGAGAAGGAGTAGTGAGATGGGGGTGGAGCCGGTGGAGAGAAAGATGGGTAGGTGGAAGGAGACGGGTAGGTAGATGGGGTAGAGAGAGAAGGATAGGTGGAAAGAGAAGGGTAGGGAGATTTTGGGTGTAGAGTTAGAGGAGAGAAGGATAGACGGGAAAGAGAAGGGTAGGGGGATGGGGTTATTTTTAGAGAGAAAAGGGATAGGTGGAAAGAGAAGGGTAGGGAGATGGGGTGGAGAGAAAGATGGGTAGGTGGAAGGAGACGGGTAGGGAGATGGGGTGGAGAGAGAGACGGATAGATGGAAAGAGAAGGGTAGGGAGATGGGGTGTAGAGCGAGAGATGGGGATATAGGTGGAAGGAGACGGGTTAAGGAGAGGGGTGTGAGAGCAGAAGGATAGCTGGAAAGAGAAGGTCGGGAGATGGGGTGGAGAGAGAGAGAGAAGGATAGATGGAAAGAGAAGGGTGGGAGATGGGGTGGAAGAGTTGATAAAGGAAAGATGGAAGGAGACGGTAGGGAGATGGGGTGGGGATAGGACTTAGAGGGTAGCTCGTGGAAGGAGGACGGTAGGGAGGATGGGGTGCGGGTGGAAGATGGAGAAGGAAGATGGAAAGAGAAGGGTAGGGAGATGGGGTGGAGAGAGAAGGATAGATGGAAAGAGAAGGGTAGGGAGATGGGGTGGAGAGAGAAGGAAAGATGGAAGGAGACGGTAGGGAGATGGGGTGGAGAGAGACTGAGATGGGTAGGTGGAAGGAGACGGTAGGCAGTTTGGGGTGGAGAGAGAGATGGGTAGGTAGACAGACAGACAGACAGACAAGCAGACAGACAGAGACAGAGAGGCAGAGACAGAGAGAGGGTGGTGTAGAGAGCTGAGCCAAACTGGGTCAGCAGCAAAAAGCACCCCAAGGCCTAGCCGAGCGCTCAAGACCTATGGATCTCTCCGGTCCTGTCATACTGACGGCAGTAAATCGAGATGAGGCAGAGCGCTGGACGCGCGCAAACTGGTAAGTAGGTTTGACATGGTGATTAAACACACACACACACACACACACACACACACACACACACACACACACACACACACACACACACACACACACAACATTACACACCCACACACACATGCGCGCACACACGCACCACATACACACACACACACACACACACACACACACACACACAACACCACCACAACACACACACACCACACACACACACATGCACATGCGCGCGCACACACGCACACACATACCACAACACGCACACACACACATAAACACACGCACGCACACACACACACACACACACTCACACACGCCACGGCACGCACGCACGCACGCACGCATTCACACACACACACATCACACACACACACACACACACACACACAACACACACACACATACACACACGCACGCACGCAACGCACGCAACACAACACAACATACACACACGCACCACGCACTATACACACACGCACGCACACACACACACCACTCACGCACGCACGCACGCAACGCACGCACGCGCTTCAACACACAACACACACACACACACACACACACACCAACACACACACACAACACACCACACTACGCGCGCGCGCGCAGCGCGCACACACGCATACACACACAGACACACATACATACACACTAGCACACAAACACACACAACACACACAACACAACGCAGCCGCGCGCGCGCGCGCGCAACCCCGCACACACACACGCACGCACGCACAGGACAACACAGCACTGCACGACACACATACACACACGAAACACCACACACACACCACACACCACCACACACACACACACACACACACCAACACACACACACACAAACAAACAAGGCTTATTAGGGACGGGAAGAAAAGAAAGGGGGGGAGGGGAGAGGAGGTGAGGGAGAGGGAGATTATATCTATGGCTGAACTGTCACCACCCGAATGTCTCCTGCATTAAGTATGGGCAGCGGAATTGAGAGCCATTTTAACTGTTTCATTAATCGTGTGGGGATGGGACAAGCAGAGGGACAGACCTCGGTTCGAATCCGTTTCGGCTTCCTTTCTCTTCAAAAGTTGTGGTCTGTGGGACACTGTCTCACAATTTAATGAAAAACAATCACCATACAAAATACGGCTCTCATCGCTGCCATCTTAATGCAGAAGTCATTCTGGTGAGGACAGTGTGTAGCGATAGTTATATAATCTCCTCTGCCCCCACCTCCTATACTTCCTTACCCCCCCCCCCCCCCCCACCCCTTTCTTACCCCGTCCCCAATAAGCCTGATGTTTTCTGTGGACGTTAAGCACCATGTTAACTTGAGTTGGGAGCTCTGGGGCTATGTGAAAGTCGAGGTGGTCGTCCTGGACCATGAGGCTTATTAGGTACGTAATAAGCCTCATGATTTTTGTGGACGCAACATTTGAGAGATTTGAGTTTTTGTTACAACCTTCTGGCCATTTGAGCACCAACGATAACCTGTCCGTTAGCTGACAGTTTTTCTAGAACTATGGCGTAATCAGTCACGGCAGTGTTTGGAGGAAGGATGTCGTAAACCAGTGCTTGGAGTTTGATTTGATTTGTCTGTTACAGCTAGCTTACTACCATCCGAGCATCAACAAGAAACTGTCCGTTAGCTGACAGGTTGTTGTTGTTTTCCCCCCTCTAGAACTATGACGTAACTTCAGTCATGACAGTGTTTGGAGGAAGGATGTCGTAAACCAGTGCTTGGAGTTTGATTTGATTTGTCTGTTACAGCTAGCTTACTACCATCCCAGCATCAACAAGAAACTGTCCGTTAGCTGACAGTTTTTTCGAGACCTATGGAATCATGCCCAGTTATGGCACTGGTTGGAGGAAAGATGTCGTAACTGAACCGGTCAGTGCTTGGAGTTTGTTTAGTACTCAAACCATGGACCTATATCTACATAAGTACAGGTCCATGGCTCAAACCTTCCGGAGGGGCGCTGACACGAGTGACCGTGTCGGCGGACAGCTGCGCGGAGATCAACATCGAGTGCCCCTTCAGTGGCGTAACAAGTTCAGGCAGAGTCTGGAGGCAGGTGCCGGAAAGCGATGCCGCTCGGAGTGTGGCCACTAAAGCTCAGTGGATCGGTCATAGACATGCAGTCAGCGGATGGCTTTCATATCTCATCCGACACCACCTGTGCGGCTGGCCGGCTTAACCCTTTCACTGCCCTGCATGCAGCGCCGTCACTCGGAACTGAACGACCAATAGAGGTGCCAAATTTTAAATCATTAAGGCTCCCCCTCACCCGCCCCCCCCCCCCCCCACAAACACACACACCTCCCTTCGCATGAGTAATAATAATAATAATACATTTTATTTATAATGCGCCTGTCCCAGTTCTGCAAAGACCAGCTCCAAGCACAGTACAGCTTCACACATCAGGCTCAATACATAGCTAAGAAATACATGCATTAAAAACAACAACACCAACAACAACAACAAAAACGTATCTAGTTAATACAGTTGCATCTGACATGACGGCAAAGATTATGACCAACTGATTTTAAACGATGTTGATCTCCGCGCAGCTGTTCCACCGACACGGGCACTCGTGTCAGCGCCGCTCCGGAAGGTTTGAGTCATGGCTGGGGCAGTGAAGGAGTACGTGAAAGGATTTCTATCAAAATGCGCAGTGCTGATGTTCTGGTCCTATAGTAAATCTACATTTATTGCAGTAAGTAATCATGGTGCTTTACGGCCACAGAAACCACAAGGTTTATCAGGGACGGACACCCGTACAGTAAGTAAGTAACCATGGTGCTTTACGTCCACAGAAACCACAAGGTTTATCAGGAACGGACGCCCGTACAGTAAGTAAGTAATCATGGTGTCTTACGGCCACAGAAACCACAAGGTTTATCAGGGACGGACACCCGTACAGCAAGTAACCATGGTGTTTACGCAACAGAAACCACAAGGTTAGGGGACGGACGCCACAGAAGTAAACCATGGTGCTTACGTCGACAGAAACCACAAGGTTAAACAGGACGGACACCCGACAGAAGGGGAACCATGGTGTTTAGTCGACAGAAACCACAAGGTTTATAGGGGACGAACCCGTAAGAGTAACATGGTGTTTACGTCCACAAAAACCAAGGTTATGGGGAGGAGCGGCGACGCTAAGTCTCATACAAAAAATCACATTTTTACAGAAGTAATTGGTGACGTGCAGAAACCGCAAGGTTTATGGGACGACCCCCGTACCTGAGTTAATAAAAAAAAGTGTACCTTTATTAAGGAGAATAATGCATGTTTGCAGGGGTGTATGGGCGCCGGTTTCAGCCCGGACATTTTTACAGGCGAGGGCAGTAAAGGGGGAATTCCTCCTGGCTCGTGCGCGAGCGAAGCAAGCGTGTCGCTAGTAAATAATGCATCCGTCCATAAACCATGACAGACCTCTGGCACGTCCTACGTCATCGCGGGCCGGTCAGTAGAGTGGTATTCGGAGGCTGAAGGCGCCACGCAGGTTCCGACTGCCCGCCCTTTAAAAATATAAATGGTGCAAAAAGGTAGCAGAAGTGAGTAAGTGAGTGGGGGGGGGGATGGAAAAACCGAGAAGAAAGGAGGAGGTAAAATAAAAAAAGGGGAGAGAGAGGAGAGGGCGGGGATGGAGGAGAACAGGAGGAGGAGAGGGGAGGATGAAGAGGGAGAAGAGAGGAGGGGGAGAGAAGGAGAGAGAGAGAGGGGGAGAGGAGAGGAGAGGAGAGGGAGGAGGGAGGGGGGGGAAAGAGGAGAGAGAGAGGAAGAGAGAGGAGAGAGGGGGAGGGGGAGAGAGAGAAAGAGAGGGGAAAAGGGAGAAAGGGAAAACTAAACTGTATTACAAGGATTGTAGTTAGGTCAGTCAAAAAAACCTGTCTAAAAAACTAGTCCTGGCTAAGATGAGAGAGAAGAGGAGAGAGGAGAGAGAGAGAGGAGAGAGAGAGAGAGAGAGAGAGAGAAAGATCCGAAGAGAGAGTGGGAGCAAAAAACGTAACAACCGGGGGGGCCGAGGAGAGATAGGAGGAGGAGGAGAGAGGAGGAGAGAGAGAAACTCGAACTCCAGAACTTTATTACAAGGATTGTAGTTTAGGTCCAGTCAAAAACCCTGTCTAACAACTAGTCCTTAAACTATGAGGGGGGGGGGGGGAGGGGGGCGGGGGGGATTGAGCCAAGAAAAGGGAAAAGGGGTTTCTTCCCCAAGCAACCAAATGTTCTCGAAAGGGTTATTAGCGACGGACGCCATTTCACAGTGTAACAAGGGTGCTTAGCCCACGAAACCCCGAAAGGCTTATTAGGGACGGATGCCCGCCTACAGCACAGCCTAGGGGTTAAGCACGTGTCAGCCACATGATGCACAGTCAAAGTTTGTCGAAGTCTGAAGGTCGCCATGCAGCCACACACTGATGATGAACTGAGTCGCAAGTGAAGTTCAAGGCTGTTGTTGGTCGCCACGTTGAAGACTATGCGTCAATGATCGCCACACTGACAGGTGACTGCAGGTCGCCCGTGGAGTTCGTTGCCTAGCAACTGGAGTTCTCAGCTAAAATCGCACTCGCCTTTGGAAATTTGGAGGGAGAGACAGACAGACAGACAGACAGACAGAGACAAAGAGAAAGAGAGACAGAGAGACAGAGAGACAGAGACAGAGACAGAGAGATAGAGACAGAGAGACAGAGACAGAAACTGAGACACAGAGACAGAGACATAGATACAGACAGACAGACAGATAGACACAGACAGACAGACAAACAGACAGACCGGAAAATATACTGTTTCCGGACGCGTCCGTGCATTTTTCAGCCCGGAAATTTTACAGGCCGGGGCAGTCAAGGGGTTAAAGAGAAGTAGCCAACGAGAACATCGAAGAAAAGAGAACTCCTTGCGTGAGGTTTTCCTTACGAAGTAATTCCCAGACAAACAAAACGGCCGGGACTTTCAGTGAATGACGCACGTCGATCCAGGAGCTCAAAACTGAACGTCAAATCATTTAATTATTATTTACTCAACTGACGCAGAGCCTTGCCAAGTTAATCGATCGGCTTAGCAACCCACGGTCCAGACATTCAGTCGAGCGGCCTCTCTTCGGTAAAAACCTGAACGGTTATCATTTGATCAGCCGAGATGAATCCGAGACGCGTAAAGACTAACAAGTCTCGTCGATCCGGTTTTATTCCAATTCAGCTGACCCCCTCCCCTCCACGTCCCTCCCTCACTACCACCACGACAGCCTTTTTGTTCTTTGCTCCCAATATATATATATTAGAAACCAAGAAATCGTTGTTGTTGTTCTTTTTATGGGGTTTTTTTTATGCGTGTGTGGTTATTTATGACAATCTGCTTCTGAACCATTTATAAAGTTATTTTTTGAAGCTGGTAAGTGAATTGCATGATTTGATTTGGGGTGGTATTCCACAAGGATGCGCCTGAAAATGAGAAACTAGTTTTAAAAAGGTCTGTTCTTGGTTTGGGCAGTTATATATCTTGATGTGGCGTGAATGTTGGAACAGATAAAAAGCTGTTTAAAGTACGGAGGTGCAAGACTTTTGTATGCTTTGAATACTAACACTGCCTTATTGAGCATAAGCTTTTCTTTGAGTGGAAGTATTCCCAAGTACCGTAGCTTTGTATCGGTTGATAAAGAGGAATCAGATATCATCAATTTTGCAGCTCTTCTGTGAAGAGAATTAAGTTTGTTAAATAAGATATCACTACAGCCGTCCCAGACAGTTGATGCATAAGTTAGGTGAGAGGAAATATGAGCACGGTAAAACAGCTTGCGCTTAGGAGTGTCCACAAAGTGTCTGAGCTGTGACAACAGATAAAGATTTTTTGAAACTGTTTTACATGTGCCAATAATGTGTGGTCGCCAGCTAAATTCATCATCAATAATAACGCCAAGGTGCCGGTGTTCATGAACTTGTTCAATATGGCTGTCTTTAAGACTAAGATTAAGGTGAAGCGGGCGAAGCTGATGTTTTTGCCTAGTAGTAAGTAGCATACGTTTTGCAAACATGTCACAATTAACGTTATTGCTAGTAATATGCAGGGGAAGATCATTGATAAAAATTGAAAATAGAAGCGGTCCTCAAATAGATCCTTGAGGAATTCCACAACGAACAATGCCTTCATTAGAGTATTCACCATTAACATAAACACTTTGTGATCTTAGCTCCAGATAAGATTTAAATAACGAGACAAATGGGGAGTTTGCTGTATATAAGGATAATTTCTTAAGTAGAATATTATGATTAACAAGATCAAAAGCTTTTTTTAGGTCAAGAAAAACAGCACCAACAACCTCAGAGTTGTTGATGGCAGAAAGCCAGTTATCACACAGTTTGGCTAATGCTGTGTGGCATGGGTGTTGAGGACGAAAACCTGACTGTGACTGGCATAATAGATTGTGTTCAGTAAGGAGAGAGAGAGTATGGTTGTGTGTGTGTGTGTGTGTGTGTGTGTGTGTGTGTGTGTGTGTGTGTGTGTGTGTGTGTGTGTGTGTGTGTGTGTGTGAGAGAGAGAGAGAGAGAGAGAGATGAGAGAGAGAGAGAGAGAGAGAAGAGAGAAGAAGACAGACAGACAGACAGACAGACAGACAGACAGACAGACAGACAGACAGAACAGAAGAGGTAGCAGACGAGCGGTGGGGTGGCAGCAGTCGTGCGTATATGTGTGGAGAGAGAGAGAGAGAGAGAGAGAGAGAGAGAGAGGTGAGAGAGAGAGAGAGAGAGAGAGAGAGGGGTGTGTGTGTGTGTGTGTGTGTGTGTGGTGGACTGTTGTCTGTCTGTCTGTCTGTCCTGCCCTGCTGCCTGTCTGTCTGTCTGCCTGTGTCTGTGTGTGCGTGTGACATTTTTCTTGTCATAGTAGCCTGTTACGGAAGCAACGTTCTTTCCTTCACTCTCCGGCTTTTGCGTCTGTCCGTGATGGAGTCGTCGACATCAATACGGCTCTTGTATAGCTACACAAACAAGTCTTCGATTTCCTCAGGATGCTGATGTGTACATGCAAGTCGTGAGAACGGGCATCTCGAGAGCCGGAGTGATTTCTATCCGTATGTAACCTACATACAGCCTGCATCAGCTGGTCGTCGGTGTCGCAGGTCCGCAGTGGTGTCTGACCTTACTCGCGTCGATATTGACCTTGGGGCTGTCACAACG
>JABMCL010000001.1:0-7500 GCA_018857735.1 Alviniconcha marisindica | reverse complement strand
ACGAGCCTTCTGGTTTCCGTGGACGTAAAGATTTATTGCACCGTGCTTCGGCATTGGTCACAACTTGTCCCTAATATGTCAACTGACATCTGAGGACATAAAGCATCACTTCATCATCATCAAGCGACCGACGAATCCTTTGAGCCACCGGGGAGGCGGGCGGGTGGGGGTGGGGGTGGGGCGGTGAGGGGGGAGGAAAGGGGGGGGGGGGGGGAGGGGGTGTATCCATAGTAAGTAAGTAAGTAAGTAAACATGGTGCTTAACGTCCACAGAAACCGTAAGGCTTATTAGGGACGGGGAGAAAGGGGGGCGGGGAAGGTACGGGGGGGGGGGGGGGGGGGGGGGAGAGGGAGATTATATACCTATCGCTACACTGTCACCCCCAGAATGATTCCTGCATTAAGATGGGCAGCGACGAGAGCCGTTTAATTTTTTCATTAATTGTGAGGAACAAAGTCACAACACAGTGACCACAAACCACAACCTTTTTGAAGAGAAAAGGAAAGCCGAAGCAGATTCGAACCGAGGTCCCTCTGCTTACCAGCTCTCCCCCCCCCCCCCCCCCCCCCCCCTTACCGCTAGGCCAAACCGGATCACTATACCCTACCGTTTAAGCATGGACCTGTATATAGGTCCATGGTTTTTAAGCGACCGACAAGCGCCCATCCCCGGTCTGACGAATCCGTTGAGCCACCGGGGAGGCGGGCGGGTGGGGGTGGGGCGAGGTTGGGGGGGGGGGGGGGAGGCGGAGGGGGAGGGTGGCGACAGATCGTTGCTGGAGGTCCGAGGTTGTAGTCTTTGTTGTAGTAACGGGATCTTCACTAAATCGTTGTCTCGTGCCCTAGCTGCTCTTCAGTCGGCTGGCAGCTACCTTCGATCTTGTCTGAAGGGTGGGGTGGGGTGGGGTGGGGTGGGGTGGGGGAATAAGGCGGTGGGCTGGAAAAAGGTGGAAGAGTGTGAGCCGGGTTGGCCTAGCGGTAAGGCGTTAGTTAGGCTGGTAAGCAGAGGGACCTCGGTTCGAATCCGCTTCGGCTCTCCTTTCTCTTCAAAAATTGTGGAGCGTTGACACTGTCTTAATTGTGACTTTGTCCCTCACAATTAATGAAACGATTAAATGGCCTCATCCCTGCCCATCTTAATGCAGGGGTCATTCTGGTGGTGACAGTGTAGCGATAGGTAATAATAATAATAAAAGAAGAAAAAAGAAAGAAAAGAAGAAATTATTTAAAAAAATAATAAATTCTTATAAAGCGCTATTCTTAACCCCAGTTAAATCACTGTGCTTACAAAACATCTTATCACAAAACCACATTAACATACATTTTATCAAACATAGTCAACCTCAACCCCCATCCCCATCCCCTTCCCCCCCCTCCCCCCCTTCCCCCCCGTCCCCTAATAAGCCGTACGGTTTCTGCGGACGTTTGGGCCCCTGTTTACTTACTGACTTATGGGTGGGAGGGGGGGAGGGTGGGGGGAGGGGAAAAGAGGGAGGGGTGGGGGGGAAGAGGGGAGGGGTGGTGGGGAGAAGAAGAGGGAGGGGGGAATGTAAGTAAGTAAACATGGTGCTTAACGTCCACAGAAACCATAAGGCTTATTAGGGACGGGGAGGGGGGGAAGGGGATATGGAGGTGGGGGAATGGCACGCTATCAGGCACCTGAGTTGACAACTGACGCTGCATGGACAGGGTCAGGAGGGCGGGGAAGGGTGGGTGGGTGGGTGGATGGGGGCGGGAGTGGGCGGGCGGCTACGTCAGTGTGACCGCAACGTCCCCTGACACCGCGACGTCTTCCAAACATGTCGAGCGGTCGCGTCTCAGACGCCGGGCCACCGCGGTGTCATATCTGTGGCTCGTCCCCAAACAAAACCTATCAGGACTCCCCACACCCACCCCACGGCCCCCCCCCCCCCACCCCACCCGACCCCCCCCCTCTCCCCACCTCCCTCACCCCCGCTCCCACCCTTTTTGTTTGATGTTTCAGTTGTTAAGGGGGTACGTGCTATGGGGGATATACATACAAAACGGATCGGCCGTAAACGTGCCCATGCAGTCATTTACACGCAACGCCGCGTGTGAGTCAATTAAGTTGTCAGTGGCGCTTTTTTGATTTATACTTCTGCTGAACCACACCTGTCCGCACCTCACATGCACCCAAGAGTTGCTGGCGGGTTTGATCCGTGCCAGTACTACCACGCTATGCCGGTAGATATTATGCACACTAAGTAAGTAAACATGATGCTTAACGTCCACAGAAACTGTAAGGCTTATTAGGGACGGGGAGAAAGGGGGGGAAGGGGGTACGGAGGTGGGGGGGGGGGGGGGAGGGGGTGGGAGGGGGAGATTATATATACCTATCGCTACACTGTCGCAAGGTGGGCGGCGATGAGAGCCATTTTAATGTTTCATAATTGTGAGGGACAAAGTCACAAGACAGTGTCCACAGACTCACAACTTGTGAAGAGAAAGGAGAGCCGAAGCGGATTCGAACCGAGGTCCCTCTGCTTGCCAGTCTAACGCCTTACCGCTAGGCCATACCGGCTCACTATGCACACTGAACCCGCAAACGTACCTTAAAGCACTGGAGTCTCATCCATTTGCTTGGAAACGTATATCAAACCACTAGAGTGTTCTCCCTTGCCTTGAAACGTATTTTAAGCCATTGGAGTGTGCTCCCTTCTCATGGAAACGTATTTCAAACTACTAGAGTGTGCTCCCTTCTTCCAAAACGTATTTTAAATCTCTCGAGTGGTCTCCCGTGCCAGGAAACGTATCTCAAACTAGTGGAGTGTCCTTCCTTCCCTGGAAATGTATTTGAAACCACTTTACTAAAGTGGTCCCTCTTGCCTCGCAACATATTTTAAAGTACTAAAGTCTGTCTGTCTGTCTGTCTGTCTGTCTGTCTGTCTGTCTCTGTCTCTGTCTGTCTCTGTCTCTCTCTCTCTCTGTCTCTCTGTCTCTGTCTCTGTCTCTCTCTCTCTCTCTCTCTCTCTCTCTCTCTCTCTCTCTCTCTCTCTCTCTCTCTCTCTCTCTCTCTCTCTCTCTCTCTCTCTCTCTCTCTCCTCGTCTCGAAACGTATTTTAACTCGTTCCTGGAAACGTATTTCAAACAATTAACGTGTTCGCCCTTGCCTCGAGACATATTATAAACCACTAACGTGGTCCCTCTTGCCTGGAAGCAATGATATTTTAAAGCACTGAAGTTGCCCCCATGGCCTGGAAACATATTTTAAAGCACTGAAATGGACCCCCTTGCCTGGAAACGTATTTTAAACTACCAAGGTGGCCCCCCCCCCCCCCCCCCCCCCCCCCCCCCCCCCCCCCCTCCCCTTGCCCGAAAACATATTTTAAACCACCAAAGCACCACGTAAAAAGTAGGCGCGGTGATCACATTAAAACGTAGGTTCTGGCATAAGTATTACAATCTTCCCCCTCCACCGACCCTCCACTGTGCCTCCCCTCTCTGTCTGTCTGTCTGTCTGTCTCTGTGTCTGTCTCTCTGTCTCTGTCTCTCTGTGTGTCTCTGTCTCTCTCTGTGTCTCTCTCTGTGTCTGTCTGTCTGTCTGTCTGCCTGCCTGTCTGCCTGCCTGCCTGTCTGTCTGTCTGTCTGTCTGTCTGTCTGTCTGTCTCTCTCTCTCTCTCTCTCTCTCTCTCTCTCTCTCTCTCTCTCTCTCTCTCTCTCTCTCTCTCTCTCTCTCTCCCCCCCCCCCCCCCCCCCCCCCACCTCCCAACCTCCCACTACCCTTAACAGAGCTCAGAAATTCGCCGCGCAAGCCGGCTGCGAATCTGCCCATGAAGTCCTTCCTTATCGGTCGAGAGCTGAGTCGATCCCGAACCAGGTTGAATAATGACAGCAATAATATAATTTGTAATGCGCCTAACCGTGCGTGTCGTCAAAGCCCCGCCAGTGCACGCACAATGCAAAACAGCGGGACGGGCAGTCGTACAAAGGCGAACAGACAGACAGAGATCATGCAGCGCAGAGCCATCGATCATTCATGATGAATCATTTATAGAAGCGTTACGTTACAATGATATCAGTAGTAAGCTGGCCTACGGTCTCGCATAACAATAAACCAAAAAAAACAAAAAAAACAAAAAAAAACTACACATGCGCTCGCACGCGCGCCCGCGCGCGCGCACACACACACACACACACACACACACACACACACACACACACACCACACACACACACACACACACACACACACACACACACACACACACACACACACACACACACACACACACAACACACACACACACATACATACATACACGCACACGTACAGGCATACGTACACACGTACACGTACACTACACACACACACACACACACACAACAACACACACACACACACACACACACCACACACACACCACCAACACACAACCACACGCACGCACCACGCACCACCACGACACGCACGCACCAACGCACACACGCACGACCACACACCACACACACACACACCACACACACACACACACACAACCAACACACGCACGCACGCACGCACGCACGCAACGCACGACGCACGCACGCACGCACGCACCACCACGCACACACGCACACACACACACACACACACACACACACACACACACACACACACACACACTGGCACACATACTGACACACGTTACAATGCATGAAAGAATGATCACAAACCATTAAGAAAAAGAAGTGTAAATGAACAGAACGCGCTGAGACGGCAGCAGTTTCACGTGGCACCAAGCATGTAACAACCAAAAGCGCGTAAGTACACCACTTGGGGGAAAAACCCCAAAAAGGTATTATACAATGCTAGTCACTGATCACAGCTAGAACCCAATGATACACGGGCGCAGTGAGTCTGCTCGGAGTTTTAAAAAAGCGATTAACAATAAACCGACGTCTGTCTGTCGTCTGCCTCTCTCTCCCCTCCCTTTTCTTTTCTCTGTTTTCTGTCTTCTGTCTGTCTTCTGCCCCCTGTCTGTCCTTTTTGGGGCCCCCCCTTCTCTCTCTCTCTCTCTCCCCCTCTCTCTTTTCCTCTCTCTCCCCTTTTCTTTCCCCCACAAAAAACCCAAAAAAACACACACCACCCCCACCACCCCCACCCCACACCACCCCCGAAACGCCCCAAACGCACGCACGCACGCACGCACGACGCACGCACGCACGCACCCACCACAACAAAAAAACACACACACACACACGGGGAGTTTAAGGGCTCTCAAATGAAAGGGTATAAAGAATTTTTGGACAGCTGGGAAGCAATTTCCAAAATTAACCCTGTTGACAATGTACTTGCGTATCCACCCCCGCCCCCCCCCCCTCCCGGCCCCCACCCCTACCCCTTCATTTACAGACTTTCATTTAAATTGACGATTTTTCGAAATGTCACCCCCTGCGTAAAAAAACCTTTTCACTTGTACAATTTTTATTGTCTGGTTTTGTGGAGAGTTCAAAGAAAACGGTGAGGGTGGTGGGGGGCGGGGGGGGGGGAAGGGGGGTGGGGAGGGGGCAAAAAAAGCCCTGTTGCAAAAACCCTCGCCTCATTTTGGGGTTTGTGTACCCGAATTTTTCCCTGTGTGTGTGTGTGTGTGTGGTGTGGGGTGGGGTGTGGTGTGGTGGGGGCGTGGTGGTGGGGGTGCGGTGTGTGTGTTGGTGGTGGTGGTGGGTGTGTGGTGTGGTGTGTGTGTGGGGGTGTGTTGTGTGTGTTGTGTGTGTGTTTGTGTGTGTGTGTGTGTTGTGTGGTTTGTGTGTGTGTGTGGGGGGGTTTTTGGGGGGGGGGTGTGTGTGTTGTGTGTGGGTGGGTGTGGTGTGTGTTTTGTGTGTGTGTGTTTTTGTGTTTTGGGTTGTGTGTGTGTGTTTTGGTGTGTTGGGGGGGGGGGGGGCCCCGGGGCTGGGGGGGGGGGGGGGGGGGGTTTTTTTTTTTTTTTTTTTTTTTTTCCGAGTCAAATTTTGAGAAAATTATGTAAAAAAAAAATTTTTTAAAATTTTATTCCTTATAATGTTCTCTCTCTTGTCTTTTTGTCTTTTCTCTGTCCTGTCTCGCCCTTCTTTGCCCTGTCTGTTTTCTGTCTGCCCCTTTGCCCTGTCTTTCCTTTCCCCCTTTCTCTCCCCTCTTCTCTCTCTCTCTCTCTCTCTCCTTTTCTCTCTCTCTCTCTCCCCCTTATTTTCCCTTTTTTTTTTTTTTTGTTTTTTTACCGGTCTGCTTCTGCTTTTTCCCCCCCCGTGTGGTTCTCAGAGGCTGATGTTCTGTCTAGGGGGGGGCGCTTTTCCCTGTCGATCCCCTTCCGTCCTTTTGCCCTCCTTTCCCGATGGTTCAGATGATGATCGTAACTGTCTGGTTGAATGTAGGGTTGAGGGAGTCATATGGGGGCTGGGGACAGAGGAGAGAGACAAACCACAACCCACACACGCGCGCGCGCGCGCACAACATTGTACCACACACAACCCCCACACCACCACACACAAACACAAAACACACCACAACCCCCACAACAAACACACACACACACAAAACACACACAACACACACCACACACACACACACACACCCCACACCCACCCCACACACACACACAAAAACAAGAGAGGAAGAAAAAAAAAAAAAAAAAAAAAAGGGAAAAAAAAAAGAAGGAAAAAGGGGGAAAAGGGGAAAAAAACCCCCCCCACAAAACAACACACAACAAAAACCCCACCCGAAAACCACAACACACACAAACAACACAAAAAAACACTAAAAAACCCCGCCCCCACACACAAACAAAAAAGGAAAGAAGGAAAAAAAAAGGGGAGAGAGAGAGAGAAGAGAGAGAAGGGGGAGAGAAAGAAAAAAGGAGAGAAAATGGGGGAAAAGAAAAAAAAGAGGGAAAAAAAACGGGGAAAAGGGGTTGTATTAAACATCGGTGATCATTTAAATGAGGAACATGGGGTTTCTGGGGAAACCATAAGGCTTGTTAGGGAGGGGAGAAGGGGGGAAGGGGGGTTTTTGGGGGGGGGGGGGGGGGGGGGGGGGAGAGGGGGGTAATCTATCGCTCATGTCACCACCAAAGATTTTGCATTAAGAGGGCAGGGGGGCCACAAAAAACAATGTTTTAAAGAGCCGAAACGGATCGAAACCGGGTCCTTCCGCTTACCCCCCTAAGCCTTATAAATTTCACTAGGGCCAAAAACCGAGGGGGGGGGGAGGGGGGGGGGGGGGGAAATTTATACCTATCGCTACACCGCACCACCAAATGCTTCTGCATTAAAGGGGGGCAGCGAGGAGAGTCTTTAATGTTTTATATTGTGGGGGACAAAGACAAAAGTCCACAGACCCCAACGTTGAAGATAAAGGAAGCCCACGCGATTTGAACCAGGGCCCTTTTGCTTACCACCTATAAGCCTTCCCCGGGCCAAACCGGCCCCGCAAGGATCCCACCCGTACGCCTTTATCGTGTGTAAGGTCAAAGACCAGTCCCCGCCCCCCCCCCCCCCCCCCCTAGCCCCCCCCCCCCCCCCCACCACC
>JABMCL010001217.1:0-17634 GCA_018857735.1 Alviniconcha marisindica | reverse complement strand
TCCCCTGTTTGGTCAATTTTACAGCTGGCTTACAAAACACTGTATGACTTGAAAACACACTTGGTTCAAAAAATTTAAAATCTCAAGGGGCTAAAAAGGGAAGGAAAAAAATTTGGAAGGTTTTAATTTGGAAAGCCGTCTTTAAAAGGGGGAAAGGAAAAAGGGGAAAAGGAAGAGAGAGAGAGAGAGAAAAGAGAGGGAGAGAGAGAGAGAGAGAGAGAGAGAGAACTGTAACTCAAAAACTTTATTTTCCCAAGGTTTGTAGTTTATGTTAATACAGACATGTCTAACAACTAGTCCTTGCTAAACTACTATTAAGTGAAAAATGAAGAAAAAAGAAAAAAGAACTTTACAAATTATATTAATATTTAAGCAGGATAAACAATATACAAAGTAATAAACAACAGGAAAGAAAATCATTGAAAATATTTTGAAAATGTCAGAGAATAAAAAGGCATAATTTAAAAAAAAGGGGAGGGAAAAAGAGAGAGAGAGAGAGAGAGAGAGAGAGAGAGAGGGGAAAAAGAAAAAAGAGAGAGAGAGAGAGAGAGAGGGAAACCAAAAACAGACAGACAGACAGACAGACAGACAGACAGACAAAGACAGACACAGAGACAGAGACCACAAAAGACAAAAGACAAAAGAGACAGAAAACAAAAGAAAAAAGAAAAGAGAGAGAGAACGTAACTCAGAAACTTTATTTTCCCAAAGGGTTTGTCAAGGGCTTCAGTCAACCTGCTGTCGGTGACCTCCTGCCCACGGCGACACCCCGAGATGAGGCACTGCCGGTTCAGGGATGCTGGGTCACAGCCGGGCTTCTCGCTGAGGACTTCTAACTGCTCGCTGGACAAGCCATGGCCAAGCAAGAAGGTCAGAGTGCATGCCGTCCACTCAGTCTCTTGGCGACCACGTGGACCATGTCCTGGTCAATGTCTGCAACAGGCAACACAGCATGACCACAGGATTAGCCTGGTCAATGCCTGCAACAGGCAACACGGCATGACCACAGGATTAGCCTGGTCAATGCCTGCAACAGGCAACACGGCATGACCACAGGATTAGCCTGGTCAATGCCTGCAACAGGCAACACGGGATGACCACAGGATTTGCCTGGTCAATGCCTGCAACACGGCATGACCACAGGATTAGCCTGGTCAATGCCTGGGGAACACGGCATGACCACAGGATTAGCCTGGTCAATGCCTGCAACAGGCAACACGGCATGACCACAGGATTAGCCTGGTCAATGCCTGCAACAGGCAACACGGCATGACCACAGGATTAGCCTGGTCAATGCCTGCAACAGGCAACACGCATGACCACAGGATTAGCCTGGTCAATGCCTGCAACAGGCAACACAGCATGACCACGGGATTAGCCTGGTCAATCCTGCAACAGGAACACAGCATGACCACAGGATTAGCCTGGTCAATGCCTGCAACAGGCAACACAGCATGACCACAGGATCAGAATGGCACTGTCTGCAAGAGAAAACAACATGACCACAGGATTAGCCTGGTCAATGTCGGCAACAGGAAACACAACATGATCACAGGATCATAATGGCACTGTCTGCATGAGAAAAAATCATGACCACAGCATTAGCCTGGTCAATATCTGCAACAGGAAAAAAGCATGACCACGGACAGTGGCAGTGTCTGCAACAGGAAACAGCATGACCACGTGGACCATGTCCTGGTCAGTGTCTGCAACAGGAAACACAACATGACCACAGGATCAGCCTGCAGGTGTCTGCAACAGGAAACACAAAACAAAATTAGATACACATTTTCGAAGAATCAGTCCCTTCAATATTGCCACTGTTTAAAATAATAATAATAATAAGGCTTGTGCACGCAGGTATCGTCGACCATTCTGTCTAATTCATCAATACCAGATTTTTTAAACAGACATTTAAAAGGGGGATACACACACACACACATGCGCGCGCGTCGGATGGGGGGGATATAGGCACCGCTGTGAAAAAGACAGTTTAGAAACAGTTATTGAGCAACTGCGTCTTGAGGGCGGCCTTGAAAGAGGGGGCAGAATTAGAGTGGCGGAGTGTTTGAGGCAAACTGTTCCAAGCAGCCGGGCGAGAATAAGAAAACGATCCTTCACTAAAGGTTTCTGTGTTTACACGAGGGGTGACAAAGGTCCGCGTGTCGGATGCGGATCGTGACTGTCAGTCTGGAATGTAAGGTTGAAGGAGTTCGGATAAATATTGAGGGTATGTGCCAGAGATGGAATTGAAGTAGATAGTTGATATGTTGTACTGAATACGATGTGTTACTGGCAGCCAATGCAGAGTTTGAAGAATGGGGTGGATGTGGTCAGATTTCTTAGCTAATTTACACACAAGCCTTGCTGCTGCATTCTGGACTCTTTGAAGTTTGTCCAGTAAGTATACTGAGGGCAACCCCAAAGTGGAGAGTTACACTACAGTATAGTGTACCGGAGAGAGGACAAGAGAACAAACCAGGGTTTGGGTTGCTTGAGTGGTGAGAAGGTGCCGTATGGAGCTGATAGGCCGGATTTGTATGTATGTGATCTTGCACGTGGTGCGTATGTGTGCTTAGATACCACCTATCAGCTATCATGTCCCAGCTACTCAACAAGAACCATACAAAAAGCCTATCTTTTAACGAAAAGTGATGGAGAGCGTTTTGTAGAAACAAAGTCAGGGGACCGGACCATTCGCAGACAAATGACAAGACAGAAAGAGCAAGAGGACTAGGCAGAAAAATGACAGAGGAGATAGGAAAGGAGTAAGACATGACAGCCCTGAGATTCCAGACAGGAGGACGCACTCAGACACCCCGGCCTACCTCCAGGAAAATGGCTCTGCGTGAAAGTGTTTGATTACTATTATTATAATCCAATCGTATCAGGAGTCACGAATCGTATTATGAAGTTGCAACAAATGCCAGTACCTAAATGCTGATAGGCCTGCTAGTTTGCTTCACTTAAATTATCGCGTTGGGTCACCAACCTTGCTGTACGCGTGGTCAATGTCGCCCACAAACGGTGCCGCTCCGCCGCAGACCCATAATGCACCACCAGAGTAGAGCAGGTAAGTCTGTAGTCAACCCAGTCAGGACGATACTCTCCCTTCTGTAGGAACAGTGTGTGGGTGTCTGGGTGTCCTGCTGTCTCCGCAGCCTCACGCAACAACCTGTTAGTGAGTGAGTCAGGGCTGTCTACGATGACAATGACGACACCGTCTGCTTTGGATGATGACGTAGCTACACGACTATGTGGCGGCACCAGCTGCAGTCCAGTGCGTATTTTCAGCTCCTTAGTCAGCTCGGTGTGTACGAAGGAGACGTTGGTGTGACCGTAGATGACGTGCACAGTGTTGTGGTCCGGTGACTCGAACACAATGTTTGAACTAGGCCAAAATCATTCAGCATCGCGCGATGTGCAAGGTCTGGGTCACCTGAACAAAACAGTTCAATTGTGTCATTTTGCATTGAAAGTGGGTTCGAGCGTAAGACAGTCGCTAAAACCCTACGCTAAACATTTTCTTCAAACGCTATGCTCTAAAGCGACCGTTTTCACCACCAAGTAAGGTTATGTTGTAAAGCGACCGTTTTCACCACCCAAGTAAGTTATGTTGTAAAGCGACCGTTTTCACACCCAAGTAAGGTTATGTTGTAAAGCGACCGTTTTCACCACCCAAGTAAGTTATGTTGTAAAGCGACCGTTTTCACCACCCAAGTAATGTTATGTTGTAAAGCGACCGTTTTCACCACCCAAGTAAGGTTATGTTGTAAAGCACCGTTTTCACCACCCAAGTAATTTTTTAAAAATTTTGTTTTTTTAAAGCGACCGTTTTCACCACCCAAGTAATGTTATGTTGTAAAGCGACCGTTTTCACCACCCAAGTAAGGTTATGTTGTAAAGCGACCGTTTTCACCACCCAAGTAATGTTATGTTGTAAAGCGACCGTTTTCACCACCCAAGTAATGTTATGTTGTAAAGCGACCGTTTTCACCACCCAAGTAAGGCTGTGCATGTACTTCAATAACTTCCCCCAATAACATTATCAACGGTTACTGCGATCGGTTGGCTGCATGATAAGGTGGTGGTCGTCGTGTGTGTGTTTGGGGGGGGGGGGTTGGGGGGGGGGGGTCCAAGGTTGAAGATATACTGTTGACCGCAAATTAATGTGAGTCTACTTAACCGTGCCTTTGTTTTAAACATAAAAGTTCAACAAATAATACAGGAAACACAAAAGCAGTATGCTTATTTGAGTGTTACGTATGGACAACATGATAATTACACAGACACTGACGATGGCAAGATGGCAAATTGTTGTCAAAGAGTCGGAGGCAACAAACCAAACCAAAAACCGTGCCCTTTTAACTGAGAGACTGCATGCATCACTGACCTATCATTGTGGCCAGTGTCGTCCAAACTGGGACTGCCTCGCCACGTACCAGGGATAGACCATCAGGGTAGCTGGGGGAAGTCTGTGGTCCACCCAGTCAGGACGACACCGCTCCTGTATGAACAGCGTCTGGGGGACTGGGTGTCCCGTTGACCCAACGGTCTCAAGCAGCAACCTGTCGGGCCCCCAACGAGGAAAAAACACCGTCTCTCCTGCATGACGACGTACACGTAGCTGCGCGACTCTGTGGCGGCACCAGCTGCAGTCCAGTGCGTGTCTCCAGCTCCTTGGTCAGGACACACTGCACGAAGTTTCTGGCTGTGTAGCAATAGACGACGTGCACAGTGTTGTGGTCCGGTGACGCTAGCACAGCGTGTTGAACTGGGCCAAAGTCATTCAGCATGGCACGAGTGAAAGGTTCATGTTTGGCTCACCTGAATGAAAACGGCAGAATTCTGTCATTCGCTTCCAAGCGATGCAGTGGGGACTATAATGACCTTAGTAAACACACACACACACACACACACCCCCACACACACACACACCCCACACACACACACACACACCCTCCCCCACACACGCACGCACGCACGCACACACACCGCGCGCGTCCACCCGCCACACACACACAAAACAACCCCAAAACAAAACACTCCACACACACGCACGCACGCACGCCACGCCCCCCACACTGGGGGCGCGCTCGCACGCACGCACGCACACACGCACCCCACACACACACTGCGCGCGCTCGCACCTCGCACAAACACACACGTACACACGCGCGCGGTGTGTGACGCACACAACATCCACAAATACAAGGGTATGGGAAAGGGTAAGTTAGTCGTTTCTCGGGATTTGTTTACGACCCGCCAACCGCACAGGGTCACGTCAGGTCACAGGGTGCTGGTCATGCAGTTCAAGGCCGTAACAAAGTTCTGAGGCCTACATGGTGGTCGGCCTTCCTTTTGACTTCGCACCCTGAATCACTAGCCTATCGTGGGGTCAGTGACAGACTGAATCGCTAGCCTATCGTAGGGTCGGTGTCAGACTGAATCATTATAGCCTATCGTGGGGTCGGTGACAGAGTGAATCACTATTACTGTGGTCAGTGTCAGACTGAATCATTAGCCTATCGCGGGGTCAGTGACAGACTGAATCACTAACTTATCGTGGGGACAATGAGAGGCTGAATCACTAGCCAATCGTGGGGCCAGTGTCAATCACTAGCCAATCGCGGGGTCGGTGACAGACTGAATCACTAGCCTATCGTGGGGTCAGTGTCAGAATGAATCACTCACCTATCATGGGATCAGTGTCAGATTGAATCACTCACCTGTGGTTGAGGTCAGTGTCAGACTGAATCACTCACCTATCGTGGGGTCAGTGTCAGATTGAATCACTCACCTACCGTGGGGTCAGTGTCAGACTGAATCACTCACCTATCATGGGGTCAGTGTCAGATTGAATCACACACCTATGGTTGAGGTCAGTGTCAGACTGAATCACTCACCTATCATTGTGGTTAGTGTCAGAATGAATCACTCACCTATCGTGGGGTCAGTGTCAGATTGAATCACACACCTATGGTTGAGGTCAGTGTCAGACTGAATCACTCACCTATCATTGTGGTTAGTGTCAGAATGAATCACTCACCTATGGTTGTGGTCAGTGTCAGAATTAATCACAACCTATCCATTGTGGTCAGTGTTAGATTGAATCACCCACCTATCATTCTGGTCAGTGTCAGATTGAACACTCGCCTATCATTGTTGTCAGTGTCAGACGGAATCACTCACCTATTATTGTGGTCAGTGTCAGACGGAATCACTCACCTATCATTGTGGTCAATGTCATACGGAATCACTCACCTATCATTGTGGTCAGTGTCAGACGGAATCACTCATTTATCATTGTGGTCAGTGTCAGACGGAATCACTCACCTATCATTGTGGTCAATGTCAGACGGAATCACTCACCTATCATTGTGGTCAGTGTCAGACGGAATCACTCACCTATCATTGTGGTCAGTGTCAGACGGAATCACTCACCTATCATTGTGGTTAGTGTCAGAACGAATCACTCACCTATGGTTGTGGTCGGTGTCAGAATGAATCACAACCTATCCATTGTGGTCAGTGTTAGATTGAATCACCCATCTATCATTCTGGTCAGTGTCAGATTGAACACTCGCCTATCATTGTTGTCAGTGTCAGACGGAATCACTCACCTATTATTGTGGTCTGTGTCAGACGGAATCACTCACCTATCATTGTGGTCAATGTCATACGGAATCACTCACCTATCATTGTGGTCAGTGTCAGACGGAATCACTCGTTTATTATTGTGGTCAGTGTCAGACGGAATCACTCACCTATCATTGTGGTCAGTGTCAGACGGAATCACTCACCTATCATTGTGGTTAGTGTCAGAACGAATCACTCACCTATGGTTGTGGTCGGTGTCAGAATGAATCACAACCTATCCATTGTGGTCAGTGTTAGATTGAATCACCCATCTATCATTCTGGTCAGTGTCAGATTGAACCACTCGCCTATCATTGTTGTCAGTGTCAGACGGAATCACTCACCTATTATTGTGGTCAGTGTCAGACGGAATCACTCACCTATCATTGTGGTCAATGTCATACGGAATCACTCACCTATCATTGTGGTCAGTGTCAGACGGAATCACTCTTATTCATTGTGGTCAGTGTCAGACGGAATCACTCACCTATCATTGTGGTCAGTGTCAGACGGAATCACTCACCTATCATTGTGGTCAGTGTCAGACGGAATCACTCACCTATCATTGTGGTCAGTGTCAGACGGAATCACTCACCTATCATTGTGGTCAGTGTCAGACGGAATCACTCACCTATCATTGTGGTCAGTGTCGTCCAGAACTGGGACCGCTCCACATCAGACTGAGGATACACCATCAGAGTAGAGCGGGAAGTTTGTTGTTAACCCAGTCAGGACGATACAACCCCTTCTGTAGGAACAGTGTGTGGGTGTCTGGGTGTCCTGCTGTCTCCACAGCCTCACGTAACAACCTGTCAGTGAGTGAGTCATGACTGTCTACGATGACAATGACGATACCGTCTCCTTTGGATGATGACGTAGCTACACGACTCTGTGGCGGCACCCGCTGCAGTCCAGTGCGTGTCTCCAGCTCCTTGGTCAGCTCGGTGTACAAAGGTGTCTCTGGGTGTGACGGTAGATGACGTGCACAGCGTTGTGGTCCGGACTCAAACAGCGTGTTGAACTAGGCCAAAGTCATTGAGCATGGCACGACGGCAAGGTCCATGTCTGGCTCACCTAAATAAAAAAAAAAGAGTAAGTTAAGTCATTTAATTGCGAGAGACGTTGAAGCAATGACTGTGAAAGATCTTTGTCTGTCTGTCTGTCTGTCTGTCTGTCTGTCTGTCTCTCCTTCCCTCTGTCTCTGCCTGTCTGTCTGTCTCTCCTCTCCACATATATACATTTTTGACCTAGGAAACCTACATAATAATGGTTCCCGCTAGGATCAAAATTTTTATAACTCCTCTGCTCTCCGCTATCATTCTGGGCCAAAAATCGGATTCTGCTGGGGGGGTGGGGGGGGGGCGGGGGGGGGGGGGGTAAACCCATAGGCTGATATGAAGGGAGGAGTAACTCAAAATAAAGGGGTAACTGAAAACAAAGAGGAGGTAACTCAAATAAAGAGGAGGCAACTGAAAACAAAGATGAGGTACTCAAAATAAAGAGGGGTAACTGAAAACAAAGAGGAGCTAACTCAAAATAAAGAGGAGGTAACTGAAAACAAAGAGGAGGTAACTCAAAATAAAGACGGGGTAACTGAAAACAAAGAGGAGGTAACTCAAAATAAGAGGCGGTAACTGAAAACAAAGAGGAGGCAACTCAAAACAAAGAGGCGGTAACTCAAAACAAGAGGAGGTAACTCAAAATAAAGAGGGTGTAACTGAAAACTAAGAGGAGGTAACTATCTTTATAACAAATGTACTTAAGTTAAGCTAACGGTGGGCCAATTTAACGGTTTGACACGCCTCAGCAACAAGCACAACGAGCCGTCCCTGGCGGTTCGTATCTCACTGGAGGCCACGGAGCTTCCCACCGAAGTCTGGCTCGGGTCGACGCCATATAATGTACAGGCCTACGCCGCACCGGTACGCCGTTGTACCAAGTGCCAATCACTTGGTCACACAAAGCAGCAGTGCCGGGCGAGACAGGGCCGCTGTTCCAAATGTGGGAAAAATTCCCACACCTATGACAAGTGCGACGCAGCGACCATGTCCTGCGTGAACTGCAATGGTCGCCATTCGGCGGCCTACAAAGGCTGCCCGGAAATGTTAATCCGACAGCGAGCCAACACCTTACGCAGTAGGACGTACCTCCCTTACACCGTCGCCATGCAGCGCGCTCGGGAGGAGTTGAAGCCCCGGGTCCTGGAGTCGGATCAGCCGGCCGCCAAGCCGGTGGACGACTGCTGGTCCCGTGACAGGGTCGAAACCACCGTGCCCCTCACCGTTGGTGCCGGTCCCCCGCGAACCTACGCTGGCGTAGCGGCGGGGCGGACCGCCCGAGCGGGAGGTGGTGCTGGTGGTGGTGGGCCCGGCTTCACCACCCGAGCGTCGGCAAAGAAGGGTCAGCAGCAGCAGTCTGTCGGCCAACGCTCCACAGCAGGTAGGAAGGGTGGCGTGGTGGGTGGTTCTAAGTCCGGACCTGGGGCCGCCCGCGCGACGACCAAAGGCGTGATCTCCAAGGCGGTGACAGAACTGCTGTCCCGCATCTCGGAGGTCTCCAGTGTCTGGGGAGACGGGCCTGTGAGTCCGCTAGCAGAGGAACCAACCGTCTCTGCCGCCCCTCCTACCTCCACTAAGAGTCATGGTGCGACCTCCGGCACTGAAGCCGAGGCCCCCAGCAAACAACAACCGAAGAGTTCTACCCGTAGAACCCGAAGGAAGAAGGGGAGTAGGGCGGTGATGGAAAAAACCGCCCTGCAATACCAGCTGCTCCTAGAGCAGCAAAAGAACAGGAGGCTGATGGAAGAACTCAGCAACAGTCCCCAGAAGATTGACCTGGGAACTGAACTGGATCAGCTGTACACCAAATCTAAGGTAGACTTGCACGAGAAGTTAGATGAAACCCTGTCCTTGGACGGTTTCCTCTGGAAGCTCATGCTGAGTCTACTGGAGACCAGACAATCAGGAGACTGTGCACCTTTACTGAGCATCCTGACGGCAGTTTTTAACAAGATCACTGGCCAGAAGCGGCAGACTCCCTCCATGTCCCGCCCTCTCGACCTGATGTTGGTGTTGGCGGGGGTGCTAGAGGCCCCGGCCGGTGATAAGTTGTCTCCCGTTATCTGTTAACGGACCGACTCTCGACTAACGTAAGTTGTGATTTAACCCTCTGTCTAATCCGTCAAGTATAAGGGATTAAGAGTGTTACAATGGAACTGCCGTTCCATTACAACTACGCTGGATTATATCGTCCAATACATTTCCACAAATAACTTTGATCTGCTTAGTCTACAGTCCCTGAACTGCCAGCCTCAGAAGCTGCCCCACCTGGAAGGATACTATCACCCGCCGGTGTGTGGACCGACGTCTCCGGACGGAAGGGTAATGGTCTGTATCTACGTTAAATTACACATGAATTTTTCCATTGTAGCGGACACGGCGGGCCCTGCCAACGGCTATACCTGTGCGGTACGAGTCCGAGTTAAAGGAAACCCCGATGTCACCATAGTCAACTGCTACACCCCGACCCCCTGCGCTAGCTTTGAGTGGCTATCAGGACTGGGCGGGAAAGGCGGCTGTGTGGTGATGGGAGATTTTAATGTACGTGACAGATGCTGGGAGCGGGGCTGGGAGAGTTCCTCTCCGGCCCTAACTTCACAGATCAACGACAGCTGTTTCGTTATCCTTAACGACGGATCCTCGACTCGCATTCCGGATCGCTCGGATCAGAGGCCGTCGGCTATTGACTTAACCTTCGCTTCAGCGGACCTAGCTGGTGGAGTGGGGTGGGAGGTTGGGGTGGATACCCTCTCCTCCGATCACCTTCCCATCACCATCAGCATGACCCATGCGGCTGACATGGGGAGCTCCGCTCCAGCAAGCAGGTTCAAGTACGAATCGGCTGACTGGGACCGGTTCCGGGCCGAACTGGGATCCGTCGACATAGACGTGGACCAGCCGGACCTGGAGAACGTTAACAGCCGGATAGTCTCGTCGCTTCTGGAAGCGGCCAGGGTTGCCATACCCACCACCAGCGGCGGCAGGGCACGGCCGGGAAGCAACCCCTGGTGGAACGAAGACTGCGAGGAGGCCGTCCGAACCAAACGAAAGCTGTACAAAATCTACTGCAGAAACCAAACGGCTGAAACACACGAAGAAATGAAACTAGCCAACAGGAATTGTAACAAGGTTACAGCCCAGGCCAAGAAAGACTACTGGTTAGCTTTCTCGGATTCTGTTTCAGCCGGTAAAACAGACCTTGGCTCTGTTTGGAAGAAAATCAAAAAGATGAAGCAGCAGTATGTTGCCCCCAACTTTGACCTGCACAGAGGCAATCGGGTCTACACCACTGACCAGGCCAAGGCGGACGCCTTCGCGGAAGCCTTCGCCGAGGCCAGCAACTGTGAAAAGCTCCCCGCCGACATGCGTCAGTTCCGACGCGAAAGGGAGGCAGTCTACTCCGATCCGGCGGCGGACGACAGCTTACCGGTCAACTCCCCTTTGACCTGCACTGAGCTGAAACGGGCGCTAGCCTCGATCAAGAAAGTGAAAGTGTCCACCGGGCTGGACATCGTCTCGTACCAGATGCTGAGGGAGGTGCCTGAGTCTTTTCTTAAGACTCTACTCGGCTTCTTCCAGAGGTGCTGGGACGGGGGTACGATTCCTGCTGAGTGGAAACACGCCGTCGTTGTACCCATCCATAAGCAAGGGAAAGCAAGGAAGGAGATCGCCAGCTACCGGCCCATCTCCCTCACGTCGCACTTGGGGAAAATGTACGAGAGGATGATCAAGCGCCGACTGGAGTACTTCTGTGAAACGAAGAAAGTGTTTCCTGCGTGCCAGGCCGGCTTCCGACGGGGGCGGGGTGTCACCGACCACCTGGTGAAGTTGGGGGAGCACGTCGGGAGAGCGATGGGGAGGAGAAAGGTTCTCCTGTCGTGCTTCTTTGACATCTCCCGCGCCTACGACCAGGTCTGGCACGCACGGCTGCTACAGAAGCTTCAGAAGATAGGCCTCTCAGGCAAGATCTTTAACTATATTAAAACGTTTTTAACGGGTCGTTCGTTGCAGGTCAGATGGAAGGGGGCCATGTCCGCTGCCAAGCAGATAGATATGGGAGTGCCGCAGGGATCTGTCATCGCACCACTACTGTTTAATATCATGGTCCATGATGTGGAAAGCTGTGTGCAGGGGAAGGTAGTGCTAACCATGTACGCCGACGACCTGGCTATATGGCTGGACACCCACATCAGAAGGCCCCACAAAGAGAACAACAGAAACATGGCAATCAGCATGAAAACCTTTCAGGAAGCTGTGGACGGGGTGATCCGATTCATGCAAGTGAACGGTTTCACCCTATCTACCCAGAAAACAGTCTTTCTGCCCTTCCATATCTGCTCACGACGTATCGAAGACATATCGATAAAGGTGAACGATGAACATGTTTTTCCGGCCGACCAAGTAAAGTACTTAGGGGTCGTTTTTCAGCGCATGGGGCGTACCAACCGCCACGTGGATCACAACGCCCGCAACGCCTCCCGCGCCTTGAATGTAATCAAGGTGCTCAGCACACAGCCCTGGGCGAACCCACCTAAGCTGCTTGTGTCGCTGGTGAGGAGCTTGGTACGCTCACGACTAGTCTACGGCCTGGAGGCCATGCCCAGCATCACCGAGACAGGCTTGAAGCGTCTGACCGCTATCGAGGTCCGGGCTCTGCGACTGGCCCTCGGGCTACCGCAGTCCGTGCCTCACAGTCTGGTGTACCGGGATGCCGGGCTACTACCACTGAGAGACCAGATCCAACTCATGACTGCGAAGTATGTATTCCGCAGTCAAACTGTTAACAATTCCACTGTCGAAGAGGTGAGTGTGTCCTTCCGAGGCCCCACCCGGGTCTCCCACTGCTCCTCCATCTGCGACCTGGTCGCCGACTTGGTCGAGGGAGCGGGATTGGACGATGCCTCGGCGGCAGACAGACCCCTTCATCCCTACCCCCCCTGGCTGATGGAAAGGGCGGAGGTGGAGGTGGAGGTGGCGGGACTGACGAGGGACCAGAGCCCCTCTTTCCAAGCCTGCATAACGAATGAGTTACTAGAAAATAAATATTCACAGTTTCTTCAGATTTTTACAGACGGCTCAGTGCTCGAGGACGGCTCCGCTGGAGCCGCCTTTGCCATTCCTGAGTTCCACAGCCTAAGGAAGTCCTTCTCCCTACCACCTGTATCCATCTTCACTGCTGAGCTGACAGCCATTCTGATGGCGCTCCAGCACATCAGTGAAGTACGTACACCACCATGTGCAATAGTAATCTGTAGTGATTCCAGGTCTGCGCTCTCCTCCATCCGTTCCGATTCCACCAGCGCTCGAGAGGATCTCGTGCTGGAAATCGGGACGGTAGTGCACCAACTGATCACCCGCGGAACGGAGGTCCGTTTCCAGTGGGTGCCAGCACATGTCTGCCTCTCGGGCAACGAGATGGCGGACAGGGCAGCCAAGAGAGGAGCCAGGCGACTGGAATCCCAAACCCTAGAACTGAAACTCGGATTAGCCGACATCTACTCGAAACTGTCCCGACGGGTGTGGAGGAAACGGGAAGAAGACTTTCGAGCCCAGGCCACGGCCAAAGAGTGGCTCGATGCCTCCCCTCCTAGCAGAGACGGAGTCTTCTTCCCCGGAGTACCCACATACCTCGCCCGAATTATGTACCGGCTACGCGTGGACTGCTGGCGGACCATGTTTGTAGCCAAGCCTTGTGTATGCGGAGGAGCGATATCCTTCCACCATATCTTATTTAACTGTAGAGAGTGCTCGGCCCACTTCGCACCAGTCACCAGTAGTCTAACCAGTCTGGGACTCCCACTGTGCGTCCGAAGCCTGGCGCTGCGGCACCAGCAGAGCTGGAGCCTGCTCCGTGCCGCAGCCAAACTCGTCTACAGCTGCCCGGTGGCAGCCTACCTGTGAATGTGCGGGATGCCCTATGACGTCCCGGGCTCCCCCAGTACCCGGGTTGACCCCCGGGGACGGAGGGAGCCCCCATCTACACAGTGCACAATAATACAATGTTTTTAACCTGTCTCTACCCCAGTGTGTCGGCGCTGAACCACGCCCCCCAACCGTACGGGCCTGTCCCCGGACGTGAAGGGGGTGCTCGGATCGCCCGTCAACAACCCCCCACCACCCCCACCCCACTCCCGACCGTTATCGGCACGGAGTTGGGGCTTTTAACACTAACTTAACAATGACTTAACTTTTTCAATGAATTATGTATCCATGAATGCATGACAGGACTGCAGTTTGCATGTTTCTATTTCAGACAATGTTTTAACCTATCAAACTGTAAATATATACATTTTTAACCTGTTCGTAAAGCGAGCAGACTTGTAAATAATGTAAATATGTAAAATATGTTTTTAACCTCATCCCCGAAAGAACCACTAGACCCGAGTAAATATATCATAGATTCAAAGTAAGAAATTTTATGTAATAATAATTCATTCTACAGCCAAACGGATTATATTAACTTTAGATGATTAAGAGCTTCGTATATCTTGTCCCTAATATGTCATCTGACATCCGAGGACATTAAGAACCAAGTAGTAGTAGCATCAGCCGTGCAGCCGACACTCAGACACAAGACGGAAGCAAATTAACCTCCTTTCTTACCTGCGAGGTAGTGTCAGTGGCAGGTGGGACTAGCACTACAGCAAGGCTGGAGCATCAAACTTGGGTCTCTGCTTCGATCACAGAGCCAGTTTGGCTGTCATGGCGGCCCGTCTCACCGGAAGCGTTGTGACGTGGAATGGGGTAGGGTCTTGCCTGACGGCTGGATCAGCTCACTTCGCGGCACGCACACTCCGAGGAGGAAATAGAGAGTCCCGCCCCTTTTGAAACGGACAGGGTTTTATGCTGACCCGCCGCCCCGCCCCCCCCCCCCCCCCCCCCCCCCCCCCCCCCGCCCCCCTCCCCCTCTTCCAACTGTTCTAACTAATACATTTCATGTACGTTACCACCTCCACTGTTCTCATTAATACATCTCACGTCCGTTATTACCTCCACTGTTCTCACTGGTACATCTCACGTCTGTTATTACCTCCACTGTTCTCACTGGTACATCTCATGTACGTTACCACCTCCACTGTTATCATTAATACATCTCATGTCCTTTATCACCTCCACTGTTTCACTGTTACATCTCACGTCCGTTTTCCCTTTCCACTGTTCTCACTGGTACATCTCATGTCCGTTATCACCTCCACGTTATCATTAATACATCTCATGTCCGTTATCACCCTTCCAATGTTCTCACTGCTACATCTCATGTCCGCTATCACCTCCAATGTTCTCATGCTACATCTCATGTCCGTTATCACCTCCGCTGTTCTCATTAACACATCTCATGTCCGTTATCACCATCACTGTTCTCACTGCTACATCTCATGTCCGTTATCACCTCCACTGTTTTGTCACTGATACGTCCGCTACGTCAGTATTTGTGTTAACGGCCGCAGTTCTATTTTCTAGGAGAGTAATTTTTCCGAAAAAATTATCTGTGTGTGTGTGTGTGTGTGTGTGTGTGTGTGTGTGTGTGTGTGTGTGTGTGTGTGTGTGTGTGTGTGTGTGTGTGTGTGTGTGTGTGTAACGGAAAAGAGCGAATCTGGAAACAGCGAATCGTCCCCTATCTCCAGAAGAAAGAAAAAAGTTCGTGCGCGTAACAAGGGACATTACCGTACATCAACATGCACAACACGGTCAGTACAACACAGTATGGACAACACGGTCATTACAACACAGTGTGGACAGCACGGTCAGTAAAAACACAGTGTGGACAACACGGACATTACAACACAGTGTGGACAACACGGTCAGTACAACACAGTGTGGACAACACGGTCAGTACAAACACAGTATGGACAACACGGTGTGGACAACACAGTGTGGACAACACGGTCAGTACAACACAGTGTGAACAACATGGTCAGTACAACACAGTGTGGACAACACGGTGTGGACAACAGTGTGGACAACACGGTCCGTACAACACGGTGTGGACAACACGGTCAGTACAACACGGTCAGTACAACACGGTGTGGACAACACGGTCAGTACAACACAGTGTGGACAACACGGTCAGTACAACACAGTGTGGACAACACGGTAGTACAACACGGTTTGTGGACAACACGTCAGTACAACACAGTGTGGACAACACGGTCAGTACAACACAGTGTGGACAACACGGTCAGTACAACACGGTTGGACAACACGGTCAGTACAACACAGTGTGGACAACACGGTCAGTACAACACAGTGTGGACAACACGGTCAGTGGACAACACGGTTAGTACAACACAGTATGGACAACACAGTATGGACATCACGATCAATACTACAGTGTGGACAACACGGTCAGTACAACACAGTGTGGACAACACGGTCAGTACAACATGGTGTGGACAACACGGTCAGTACAACATGGTGTGGACAACACGGTCAGTACAACACGATCAGTACAACACGGTGTGGACAACACGGTCAGTGCAACACACTGTGGACAACACGGTCTGTGCAACACGGTGTGGACAACACGGTCAGTATAACACAGTGTGGACAACACGGTAAGTACAACACGATGTGGACAACACGGTCAGTACAATACGGTGTGGACAACACAGTCAGTACAACACAGTGTGGACAACACGGTCAGTACAACACAGTGTGGACAACACGGTCAGCACAACACAGTGTGGACAACACGGTCAGTACAACACAGTGTGGACAACACGGTCAGTACAACACAGTGTGGACAACACGGTCAGTACAACACGGTGTGGACAACACGGTCAGTACAACACAGTGTGGACAACACGGTCAGCACAACACAGTGTGGACATACGGTAAATACACAACACTTACACTTTCATATACACAAAACACTTTTATATACATAAACAAACATTTTCATATACACAATAAAAAACGCTTTCATGTACACAAAACACTTTCATATACATCAACAATCACAGCACAAGCACTTTCATACACACAACACAAACACCTTTATAATAATTATACGCAACACAAACACTTTCCTATAAAAAAACAAACATATATTTTTCATATACACAAAAAAACACTTCCATATACATAAAAACAAACATTCATATACAACAAAACACATTCATATACATAAAACATTTTCATATACACAAAACAAAACACTTTGATATACATAAAACATTTTCATAGACATAAAACAAGCACTTTCATAGACATAAAACATTTTCATAACACAAAAAACAAACACTTTCAGAAATTTGTCCCTTTTAGACCGCATTCACGTCCCAAATGTGTGTGTGTGTGGTGTGTGGTGTGTGTGTGTTTTGGGGGAAAAAAGGGAGAGAAGAGAGAGAAAAGAGAGAAGAGAGAAAAAGAGAGAAAAAGGAGGGGGAAAAGAGAGAGAGAGAGAGAGAGAGAGAGAGGAGAGAGAAAAACAAAAAACAAAAAACACACAACACACACACACACACACCCCACAAAACACACACACACACACACACACACACACACAACACACACACACACACACCCACACACAAACAGACAGATAGAGAGATGAGATGAGATGTTTTACTGAATAAACCCATGGTTCATTTCAAGGTGGAAACATTTGAAAAACTCATGAGACCTCCGAAAAGGGAAATTGCTTCAAAAACAAATGAAACTGCAATACATACAAAAAATATAATACTCATCCGTTCATTTTTCGTTCGTTCCTTCCATAGCTCACTGATTCATTTCTTATTCGGCAACTGCATTAATAAACCTACCTAGTCCTCATTCAATCACATCATACACAGGCTCGCTTATAAGGTCAGTCAGACACTCAGCCAATACACTAACCAATCGCTAATCAGCAAATCAAAAATACAACAGTCCATTCATCCATCAAGTCACGCTTTTGCTTGTTCAGTCAGTCACTCACTCATTGGGCCCCCAC
>JABMCL010000384.1:0-12651 GCA_018857735.1 Alviniconcha marisindica | reverse complement strand
TTATATAATTAGCAAAAAAAAAAAATTTAAAAAAAAAAAAAAAAGGGTTTTTCGGAAACACAATTGACCCGAAAAAACAAATTTTGGACCCAGTCCCCCCTTTTTTTTTTAAAATAAACCCCAAAAGAAATTATGTAGAAAGGTTTAAAATCTTTTTATTCCTAAATTCCCAAAAACCAACCCCACCTTCTTAATGAAAAAAAACCAGAAGCCATTTCCCAATTTTAAAAAAATTTTATTATGAATTTCACACTGTTTTTTTTAAAAAAAAAATTTCCCCTTTTTTTAAAAAAATTGGGGGAAAATTTTTTTAATTTGAAAAATTTTTTTTTGTCATTTTAGGGGTGCAAAAAAGCAACAACAACTGAATTTTTTAAAACAACTTTGCTCCGAAGATAAAAAAAAAACCCCCAAAATTTACATAAATGAATTAACAACAAATTTAACCCCCCTTTTCCTTTTTTTAAAACCCCATCAAAATTTTTCCCTTTAATCCTTAAACATTGGGATTTTTTGGGGCAGTTTTTTGGGTCCGGGGGGGCTTGAAAAATTTTTTTTTTTCCCCTTTGGGGTTTTTCCCCCCAAATTCTTTGGATGTTTACTAAATTTTTGAAAAAAAAAAAAGGGTGGGTTGGGGTTTAAAAAAAAATTTTTTTAAAAAAGCTGGTTTGCATGAAAAATCCCCCCAAAATACCCGAGTTCTCTTTTAATTTTATTTTTTCCCCCAAAAAAAATTTTCCTTTTTTTTTGCCAGTTCTTGGGCCAAAAAAATTTTTCCCTTTTCCGCCGGGTTTAAAAAATAAAATGAAAGGAAAAATATTAGGAGGAATGGGGGGGAAATTTGGTTTTTGCTTCGAGGGGGACATTTTTGTTTTTTGACAGCTACATTGGGGGGGCCTGTAGGTGGGGTTTTTTGAATAGAACGGTTTCCCTTTTTGAAAACTTGCCAGGGGTTTTTTGGATGGCAGCCCCCCCAAAACCCCCCTTTTTTTTTGGGGAGGGGGGCCCCGGGGTTTAACAAAAATTAAATTTTGGGTTTTTAAAGGGTACCCGGGGGGGGGGTTTTTTTTTTTAAGTTTCCCCCAAAAAAACAAAAAAAAAAAAAAAAAATTTCCCTTTTTTTCTTTAAACCCAAAAAAATTACAGTTAAAAAAAAAACCCATAAAACCATTTTTTACGAAAAATACCAAAACCCAAGGGGGGGGAAAATTTCTTTTGACGGTTACCCTGGGAACCCCAAAACCCCTTTCTTGGGGTTAAAAATTTTATTATTTTTATTTTTTTTTTAAAATGTCAAAAAAAAATTTAAAAATAAAAAGTCCCTTCATTGACCCTTTTAAGAAATCGGGGTTTTTGGGCCTTACCCGGGGTAAGGGCACAGTAGCTACAAGAACAGTGCTTAACCCACCCCTGTTGGTGTGTGCAGTATTTTCATGGCGTCAAAAAAATTGGTTGCCCGGGGTTTTGGGGAAATTTTTTAACATGTAAACTTTTGGGGGGTTTTCCCCCGAAACAAAAGAAAACTTTGGGGAAATTTTTGTTGTTTTTTGTTGTTTTGCTGCCCCTTTCATCTGTCCCAAACCTTTCATAGACACTACTCCGCACCCATCATTCCAGCATCCCTACCTACAAGCTACCCCCAAGACTGAATTTCTGCATTCACCCCCGGGGCCCCCTGTGTCCAAAAGGAAAAAGGAGGTTCAAAATTGTTGGTGGGCTGCCATCCAAAAGGAGAAAACTGCATTTGCTCCCAAGTCTCTTAAAGGGGGTGCCCATTAGTGCCTGTTCTGATTCAAAAAATGAAAGGACCCCCAACCTACTAGGCCCCCTGCTGCCCGACAGTGTAAGCTGTAAATGGATTCAACTAAATGATGTCCCCCTCAGAAGCAAAAACCACAACTATGCCCCTTTTCCCCAATTCCTCCTAAGTGGATTTCCCTTTCATTTTTAGACTTTGATCAGAACTGCCTCAGGAAAGGAAGGGAGGCAGAAACGTTTGACATTAAAGGTCACCAAAGAGCATGGCATGAAGGGTTTAACAGGAGCTGAAACCTTTTTTTTTTTTTTTTTTTTTTTTTTTTTTTTTTTTTTTTTTTTTTTTTTTTTTTTTTTTTTTTTTTTTTTTTTTGTGCGGCGAATCAGAAACCGTAAATAAATGAAAAACTAAAAGAGGTCCATTATTAGTTTGGGACTTTTTTACGGGGGCCCGCAGCCCAAATGCTTTATGCCCAAAATTCCCGGTTGGGTTAACCGGGCCCCGGGGAAACGGGCCGGCACATTTTAGTGTTTTTCAAAAAATTAAAGAAAACACTCTCAAAGACTCTCCATGAAGGGGGTGAACCCCCAATTTGTGTGGTTCCACCCTTCCCATTTGGCTCATAGTCTCCCAGTTGGGCCCAGGGCTGGCGGGCGGGAAAGCGGGCCCATGGCCAAAAAAAAATCCCACATGATTTGATAGGATTAAAAGGGCCAAAAAATTTCTGACCTGTAGTCTTTGGTGCACAAACCCAAACTGTGTTCCCGGGGGCCGTTAATTTTAAATGATTGTTAATTGCGTTGATTTTAAAATGAAAAAATTATGACTTTTTTTTGACTTTTGCATGCATTAAAAGGGGGGACAATTGATTGTTTTAAAAAAAATTCAGTTGTTGTTGCTTTTTTTGCAGCCCCAAAATAAAAGGGTTCCCAAACTAAAAAAAAAAGCTCATGTTAAATCACGGGTGAAACTTTTCAGCCTCGGAATTTAATTTGGGGAAACAAAATGTGGAAACTTTTCTCAAAATTTTGGGTTTTTGCACAGCTTAGTGTGCTAAATTCATAATAAACGAAAAATCACAACTATGTCATACAGTGGCGTATCTGGGGTTTTAAGTTGTTTCATATAATAAAATGTGGGGGTTCACTTTTTTGGGCCCAACTCCAGCCAGCAAAAAATTTGGGGTTTTTCCCAAACCTTGCTAAACCATAACTTTGGCTTGGGGGTTATCTTTTTTCAAAACCATCCAGGTTTTGTAGGAGCTGGAGTCCCAAATAAATATTATAAATTAATTTCTAGGGTTCAAAATGTGTTTTAACCAATGAAAAGCTTCTTTTTTTTTTAAAATTTTTTGTCAAAATTATTTTAAAATAATATAAAAAAAATAGCAAAAATTTTACTATTTACAAAAATCTGCTTATATAAATCCCAATCACAGCCCAAGTCATATTAAATGCTTTTTACGGGTTTTAAACAAATTACACAGTTGGGGGTTTGGGGGTTTGGGTCAGTAGATACAGGGGCATAAAACACATGTTAAACCCTGCATATCCCGTGCGCAAAACACATGCAAAACACACAAAAACACATGATGAAACTGGAAGCAAAAAACAGATGATAAAAATTGGATGTTTGGTTTTTTATCTGGGGAAAGAAGAAATTGTCAACAGAGGACGGGTTTTTTAACTGTGTTTTTTAAAAGAAGAAAGAATTGAAATAAAGACGGGATTATTTCCAAATGTGGGGGCCCATTTGCAGAAGGAAGGGAAAAAAAGGTAAAACCATGCATCTTGCTTTTTGTTTTTTCAATCTTGAGAAATGCAAAAAAATCAAAGAAGTGACATGAAATGGGGCAAGTATGGACAATGAAAAGTAGCTTAGAAAAGGTGGGAAAAATGACTAGAATGATTTGTGGGAAGGGGAAAGCAAAAAAATGCTTCCCCAACCGGCACTTAAAACCTTTTGGAGATTTGAATGATGGCCCCTGGGTACACCCTTTGAGGAGAAAAAGTTGAGTAGTAGCCGTAGAGGATAAAATGAGATGTTTTTAATGAGAGTTTTGGCTGTGTCCTCAGTGTTGTAAAAGTTGTTACACAAAAATTCACAAAAAATCAGGCCAGCAGGTTTTAAAATGGACTGGTTTTTGGGGTTTAAAAGGAAGATTTAAACATGTTTTCTTTCCAGTTTTGCACTTAAAATGTGAGTTGCCTGAGCAAAACTGCCCCTTTCCACAGTAAATGTGGTTGTCCCCCATGGGGGCAGGGAAAATGCTTTCAAAAGTCAAGAAGGGGCCTGGTGATTTTAACAAGGGAAAGGGTCATGTGGAAGATGGGGTCATGAAGTGTTGGTCGTTTACTTTAAGGGCCCAAATTCCACATTTTGGGGAAAGGGTCTTATAAAGTGGGGGTCAAATGTTGGAAAGATCATTTCTATAAAAAAGGATATCTGAAAATAAAAAAGGGACTGTTCAGAAACATGTGTCCATCCTGCCACTGGTTTTCTGTTTCCCACTTAGATCTCTCCATTTGTGCTCTTTGTCGGGTTTTTAAAGACTAAAGGGAAAAATCCCAAGAGGTTCTGTGCAAAAACTAATCCCCTTTTTGAAATTTCCAAACCCAAAAGCAATTACGGGTTTAAAAAAAAGAAGCCGCACCTTAACCAGTTTGGAATTTAAAATAAGGCTAAATTGGGCATTTTTCCCCATACCTGATTCTTCTAGAAAACTGAAAAAAGCAGTCATGTCTGTTAAAAGCCCCCAAATTGGGTTTTTTTAAAAACCACTTCTGGTGGAAAAACAGCTAAAGATAAAATTTTAACCAACAACACCCTTTCCCTCCTCCAAAGGGGATTGATGAAACTTGGGGAAAAAAGGGTTTTATTAAAAAATGGGGAAAAAAAAGAAACAGGGGAAAAGTCTGCTCAGTTTCCCCTTAACAAATTTGCAATTTTAACTGTCACATGCTAAAGCTAAATCATTTTTGTTAACAACAAAAAAACTTGTGGAGTCATTTTTGTTTCCAAAATTAAAATTCAAAAATGCAAATGCCATTCAAAAAAAAACAGTAAAAGATTTTCAGTTTCAACCATCCCTCGTCATGTTTGTTAAAAAAACAAAAAAACCCTTGGGGAATTCATTTTTTGTTCAAATTTAAAATTCAAAAATGAAAAATTGCCTTAAAGAAATAAAAAATTGAAAAGATGTTTCGGCGGGAGATTATGGTTAAACAAAGTTTTGCAGATCAAACAGCCACAAATATATCTAAAATATCTCAGCTGAAAAAACGGGATTTTAAAGGGTTAAAATTTTTTCAGAATTTTCAAAGGGTTAAAATGATAACAAAAAAAAAAGACATCTGGACTTCTTTTTAAAAAAATGAAAGGGGAAATTTTTAACCTTCCTTTTTCAGTTTAATAATAATATAAGGGAAAAATTTGTAAAGCGCCTACCCTGAAAGGCTAAAAGCCCTGAACAACATCACCCATAATTACATCGAGAGGGGAAATGTTATCCCAAAAAAAAAAGGTTATATGGAAAAGTTTTAAAAGCAAAAATTTTTAAAAATAGGGCACTTTCACACACGCACGAACACAAGCGCAACAAAAAAACGCACCCCACACCAAAACAAAACACACCCCAACCCTGTACAGACTGATAGGGGGTAAAGGAAAAGTTGTTAACTAAAATATTTGAGAAGAAAAATGTCTTGATTTGGCTTTTAAAGGGAAAGAGAGTAGCAGAGGGCCTGATTCTTGGGGGAGATTGTTCCGATGGGGGGGGGCCCAAAGTGGGGAAAAAGTGCGAAAGTTTCTGAATTGAAGCAGTCTTTGCAAAGAACGAATGGTATGGATCAAATCCATTAACAACTTTTAACCCACCTATAATGATGCTATCTGATAGAGGGCTAGAGGGAGAACAAAGGAGAAGGGGGCAAGTCTTGGAGGGAAGGGAGTGTCCAGCTGCAACCTGACCTGCTGCTTACACTGCTGGTGTCCTGCATGGAGGTTTTGAAGGATGTATTGATGGAGTGTCTTGGGAATGAGTACCCAGTCCCCCTTGAGAATGATGCCATCTTCTACGGAGAGTTCTTTGCTTGACCAGTCCTCTCGTATGACTTTGGGTAGGAGTTTTGCCAAGTCCGGCCAGGATGATGGTATTCCTGAGTTTGCTCAGTTCCTCATCTTGGTCTGTTTTCTGTTTCAGCTCCTGTAGTATTTCTGGTGAGAAGTGGACCACATGTATGGACAGTTCGAGGTTGATTTGTGTGCCTTGTTGCTGGGTTGAGTCTGGAGAGAGAGTCTGCCAGGATCATCTCCTTCCCAGGGCGGTACAGAATGTCTGCATCATACTGCTGCAGCCATAGCATCATGAGTTGCAGGCAGTGTTGGCAGGGCTCTTCTTTTGTATTTGCTCCAGTGGCTTGTGATCGTTTTCCTCCACAAAAGGCTTACTAAGGTGTGGAAATGCTCACAGCCAAAGACAGCAGCAAGCAGTTCTTGTTCAATGTTGGTGTACTGTTATTTGGTGTCGGTGAGGGCTTTGCTGGCAAATGCAATGGGCTTGCCGTCATGGATAAGGGCTGCACCAAGTCCAGTCTTCAATGTGTTGACTTGTAGTCTCCTTGGCGATGTCATAGTATGACAGTGCTTGGTCTTTGTAGACCAAGGCCTTGATGTTTTCATATACTGCCTTTGGAAATTTTTCCCCCAAAAAAAGGGGGGGCAGGGGGCTTTTTTAAATTTTTTCCCCCCCGGGGGGGGGAAAAAATTTAAAAAAGCCCCCTGCCCCCCCAAAAATTTTTGGGGAAAAAAACCAAAGGCCCCCAAAAAAAAAACCCCTTTCCCCAAAAAAACCCCGTCTTTTTTTTTTGGGGGGGGGGGGAAAAAAAAGGGGGGGGCTTTTTGGGGGGGGTTTTTGGGGGGTTTTTTTTGGGGGGGGGGCCCCCCCCAAAAAAACCCCCCCCCCTTTTTTTTTGGTTTTAATTTCCCCCCCGGGGGGAAAAAAACCCCAAAAAAAAAAAAGGGGGGCCCCCAAAAATTTTAAAAAAGGGGCCTTTAAAAGGGTTTTTTGGGTTTTTGGGGGGGGTTTTTTTAAATTTTTTTTCCCCCCGGGGGGGAAAAAAAAAAGGCCTTTTTGGGGGTTTTTTTTTTTTCCCCCCCCCCCTTTTTTTTTGGGGGTTTAAATTTTTTTTTTTTTAAAAAACCCCCAAAATTTTTTTTTTGGGGGGCGGGGCCCCCCCCCTTTTTTTTAAAAAAACCCCCTTTTTTCCCCCCTTTTTTTCCCCCCCCCCTTTTTTTCCCCCCCCTCCCCCCCCCCCCTTTTTCCCCCTTTTTTTCCCCTTTTCCCCCCCAAATTTCCCTCCTTTTCCCCCCCCCCCCTTTTTTTTCCCCCCCCCCCCCTTTTTTTTTTTTTTTTTTTAAAATTTTTTTTTTTTTTCCTCCCCTTTGGTTTTTCCGGGGGTTTTTGGGTTTTTTTTTTTTTGGGGGGTTTTTTAAAATCTCCCCCCCCCCCCCCCTCCCCCCAAACCCCCCCCAAAAAAATTTTTTCCCCTTTTTCCTTTTCCCCCCCTTTTCCCCCCCCCTTTTTTTTTTTTGGGGGTTTTTTTTTTGTGTGTTTCCTTTTTTTTCCCCCCTTTTTTCCCCAAAAATTTTTTTCCCCTTTTTTCCCCCCTTTTTTTTTTTCCCCTTTTTTTTTTTTTCTTTTTTTTCCCTTTTTTTTTTTCCCCCCCTTTTTTTTTGGGGTTTTTTGGGCCCCCGGGGGGGTTTCCTTTTTCCTTTTTTTTTTTTCCCCCCTTTTTTTTTTTTTTTTTTTTGGGGGGGGGGCCCCCCCCCCCAAAAAACCCCCAAAAAAAAAAAAAAAACCCCCCCCCCCAAAAAAAAAAAAAATTTTAAAAAAAGGGGGGAAAAACCCCCCTTTTTAAAAAAAAATTTTTTCCCCTTTCCTTTTTTTTTTAATGGTTTTTTTTTTTGGGGGGGGGGGGGGAAAAAAAAAAAAGTTTCCCCCCTTTTGGGGGGGAAAAAAAATTTAAAAATTTTGGGAAGGAAAAGGGGGAAAAAAAAAAAAAAAAAAGGGGAAAAAAAAAGGAAAAGGGGCAGAAAAAAAGGGGGAAAAAAAAAGGAAAATTTTTGGGGGAAAAAAAAAACCCCCGGGGAAAAATTGGGGAAAAGGGTTTTTTTAAAAAAAAAAAAAAAGAAAGGGGGGGGAAAAAAAAAAATTTAAAGGGAAAAAAAAAGGCAAAAAAGGGAAAAAAAAAAAAAAAAAAAAGGGGGGGTTTTTTAAAATTTTTTAAAAAAAAAAAAAAACCCCCCAAACCCCCAAAACCCCCCAAAAAAAAACCCAAAAAAAAAAAAGGGGGGGTTTTAAAAAAAAAAAGGGGGGGGGAAAAAAGGGGAAAAGCCAAAAACAGAACCCAAAAAAGGGGGGAAAAAAAAAAAAAAAAAAAAAAAAGGGGAAAAAAAAAAAAAAATTTGGGGGAAAAAAAAAAAAAAAAAAGGCCCCCCCCCAAAAAAAAAAACCCCAAAAAACCCCGGGGAAAAAAAAAAAAAAAAATTAAAATAAAACGGAAAAAAAAGGGGGGAAAAAAAAAAAAAACCCCCAAAAAAAAACCCCCCCGGGTTTTTAAAAATTTAAACCCAAAAAAAAAAAAATTAAACAAAATTTTTCCTTTTAAAACCCCCCCCTTTTTTTTCCATCTTTTAAATTTTAAAAAAATTTTTTGGGGGTTTTTTTTTTTAAAAAATTCCAAATTTTTTTAAAAAAAAAAAACAAAACCCCCTTTTTTTTTAAAAAATTTTTAAAAAGGGAAAAAAAAAACCCCCCCCCAAAACCCCCCCGGGGGAAAAAAATTTTTTTTTTTTCCCCCCCCCAAAAAAAAAAAAAAACCCCCTTTTGGGGGGGGCCTTTGGGTTTTTTTTAAAAAATTTTTTTTTGGGGGGGTTTTTTTGGTTTTTTTTTTTTTTTTTTGGGGGGGGGGGAAAAAAAGGCCAAAACCCCCCCTTTAAAGGGAAAAATTTTTAAAAAACCCCGGGGGGTTTAAAAAAAGGTTTTTTTTAAAAAAAACCCTTTTTTTTATTAAAACCCCCCAAAAAAAAAAAAAAAAAAAATTTTGGGGGCCCCTTTTAAAAAACCCCTTTTTTCCCCCCAAAAACCCCACCCCCAAAAAAAAAAAAAAAAAATTTTTTTGGGGGGAAAAAAAAACCTTATTTTTAAAAAAAAAAACCCCCCCCCCCCAAAAAAAAACCCCCCCCCAACCGTTTTTTAAACCCGTTAGCATCAATATGACTGACTGTGATGCGTATTTATATAAGCAGATTTTTGTAAGTAGTCAATTATTGCTATTATTATATTATTAAACTACATTAGACAAGAATTTTAAAAAGAAGAAGCTACATTGGTCACACACATGTGACCTAGAAATTATCATAATATTATGGCACTCCAGCTCCTACAAGCCTGGTATGGTATGAAATGATACACCCCAAGCAAAGTTATGTTCATGCAAGGTTTAAAAGCCTCATTTTTTGGGGGAAATTTCCCCAAAAACTGTAAAACCCCCCCCCCCTTCCCCCATTAAAGGAAACAAATTAAAAAAAAAAATATGCCACTGTATGACACTAGTTGTGATATTCGTTTATTATGAAATTTAAAACCACACTAAGCTGTGCAACCAAATTAAAAAGAAAATAAAAAAAACCCTTTTTTCCCCAAAAATTCCAGAGGCTGAAAAAAGTTTCACCAGTGATCAACATGAGCTTTTTTTCATTGGCCCGGGGGCTGCAAAAGAACAACAACAAAAATGAAATTTTTTTCAAAAAAATCAAATTTTCTCCCTTGAATGCAGGGGGGAAAAAGTCAAAAAATAGTCATAAAATTTATCATAAAGTTAACGCAATTTAAAATCCCTAAAATTAACTGGCCCCCGTAAACAGTGGTTAGTGCCCAGCCCAAAAGGTCAGAAAATCTTGGCTTTGAATCCTATCATTTATGTGGGATTTTTTGGCCATGGCCAGCCCTGCCAGCCACCCTGGCCAACTGGGAGAGCTATGAGCCAAATGGGAAGGGGGTGGAACCACACAAAATTTGAGGGTTCATCCACCCTTTAAAGGATGAAATCTTTGAGAGGGGTTACTCTAAATTAAATTTTAAAAAAACTAAAATTTGCCCCCCCCCCGTTCCCGGGCCTGGTTAACACAGGATAAATTACACGTAAGCAAAGGCTGCGACCCTGTCAAAAAGTCTCAAACTAATAAAGGGACCTCTGTAGTAAACATCATTTATATCGTTACTGAAAAGCCGGGCCCAAAAAAAAAAGGTCTCAGCTCCTGTAGCCCTTCATGCCAATGCTCTCTTGGGGGACCTCAATGCCCGCGTTTTCTGCCCCTTCCTTGGGGCCTAAAGGCAGTTCTGTTTCCCAAAGTCTACAATGACATGGAATCCCCTTAGGGGGACTGGTAGAGGGGAATAGTTGTGGTCTGCTCTCTGGGGGGGCACTCATTCAGTTGACTCCAGGAAAAACTTACACTGTCGTCACAGGGGGCATAGTGGGTTGGTGTCCTGCATTTTTGGAATCAGAACAGGCACAAATTTGAAAAAACCATTTAAAGGGGACTTGGCAGCATTTGCAGTGTCCCCTTTTGGGAAATGGCAGCCCACCAACAATCTGACGTCTCTTCCTGGGGAAACATCGGGGGGCGGGGCTGAAATGCAGAATCACCCGGGGTTTGTAGCTGTAGGTAGGGGATGCAAAAATTTAGTGGTGCAGGAGAAAGTTTTCTATGATTTTGGGGGCACAGTTTGACAGGACAGAAAAAAACAAAAACAACAACAAAAATCATAAGAAAAAACTCTCTTGGGGGGTGTCTGTACAGCCCCCAAATGTGCCAACAGTGTACTTTTTAAAAATCCCCAAACCCAGTCAACCATTTTTTTTTGGACGCATGAAAATACTGCACACACCAAAAAAGGAAAGTGGGTAGCACTGTTCTTGTAGCTCCCTGTGCCTTACCTGGGAAAGGGCAACCCAGATTTTTTCAAGGGTCAATGAAGTACAAATTATTTTTATTTATTTTTGACTTTTAAAGGCAGCCTAAACAAGGTATAAAAATGGCTGCTCAATCCTGCTGTTACTGAAAAGAGGTTTTCCCAATTGTGGAGAAAATGAAAAATATATAGACCAACACCCCATGTCCCCCTGAAAACGGGGCAGCAATTTGGATTCAAACCCGCAAAACCAAAATGATGAAAGGAAAAGCGGAAAAGGGAAAAACTCAAAATTTGGAAAAGGGGTCACTGGGTCACTGGGGCCCCCCTGCTATAAGCTTTGGGAAATGGGTTCTCACCTTCTTTTGTTTTTTCAAATGTAAAAAGAACTAATTAACCCAAGCTTAAACCGTTGAAACAAAGTATTGTTTTTTTACTTTCCTTTTCAAAATTTTGCTTTCATAGCCTTTTTTAAAACACAGTCAATTAGAGTGAAAATTTTTACTCTTAAAAACTGACAAAAATATCATCATGTGGTATCCAACCTTTTCAAAAATTTTTAAAAGCCCCCAAAGCTTTGCCCTTGTTTTGGGAAAAAATGGTGTTTTTCCCGATTTAAAAATGGAAAAACTGGCAAATCTAACAGTAAAAAGTACTAAAAACAAGTGTGAAAATTTTTTTCTACGGTCATGTCTGAAAAAGTAAAACTGTTTTAAAACAGTAAACTTTTCTGAACAGGTAAAACCGTTCAAACATCGGAGCAATGTGTGTGTGTGCGAGGTGGGGGACAGTGCATGTGTGTGTAAATTACGAAAAATTACTAGTTTGATTATGTAACTTTTTTTTCTTTCAATCCCTGTTTGTAGATTTTTTAAAAATAAAATGATAATGGGGTTTTTTTGTTTTAATCTTGATGTGGCCCCAATGTTCGCCAAAATTTTAATTTTCTCTGATAAAGACAAAAAAGAAATCTGAATTTTGGGAAAATACTATTTTGGGAAAGCCTTTTGATGCCCTTGTGTATGGGGGGGAGCCCAAAAACTTTAAAAAAATCAATTAGGGGCTATCCCCTTTTAAACTTCTTTTTTTCTGAATACAAAGGGAAACCCTAAATCACAAAAAACTGAAAATGAAGTTTTGGACCTGAAACATGTACCATCACCATGCCCCTTTAATTTGTTCAGGGAGTAAAAACCAGAAAAATTAAAATGTATTAAAACTGCCAAGGTTAGTTGGGAACGAGTCATAAAAATTCAAAATTCTTTTACATAAATTTCAAAAAAACAAGGCACAAAATCAAAAATTTGTTTAGTTCACTGTTACAACATAAAAAACCCCAACCCAATCCCCAAATTTTCTAAATTTGAAACAAAACCCCTTTTTAAATTTAAACCTATTTATTCCATTCCTTGGAAATATTTATTTTTTTTGTAGGCACTCACCATGGAAAACCTGCTTAAATTGCTTGTAAACTCTAGCATGGTAACCTATTTTTTTCCCCACGGGCCCCACATGGAAAACTGTGCTACCAAAAACCCAAAATTTAAAAATAAAGGAAAAGGATCTTTTTAAAAAGTGAAACCAAGAAGGAAAAAATTTAAAGGACAAGGAAGAACTTCCTGCTGGGGGTGGTGGGTGGGGGGGAAAAGGGGGGTTTTTTTCCCCTCCCCCGGGGGGGAAAAATTTTCCCCAAGGCCCAAACCCCTTTTTAAAAAACCCCCCCCTTTTTTTTCCCAAAAAAAGGGGGGGGGCCCTTTTTTTTTCCCCGTAAAAAAAAAAAAAAAAAAAAAAAAAAAATTTCCCCAAAAAAACCCCCTTTTTTTAAAAAAAACCCTTTTTTAAAAAAAGGGGGGGGGAAACAAAAAGGGGGGGAAAACCAAACCCAAACCCCCGGGGGGGGTTTTTTTTCCCCAAACCC
>JABMCL010000054.1:1157500-1354128 GCA_018857735.1 Alviniconcha marisindica | reverse complement strand
TGCTGTTGTGCAATGTTTGTACTTCATACATCTACCTACTCTTGACAGTGCATGTGTGCTTGCACAAATATGTGTGTGTATGCAGTATTAATCACCCATCAATGTTACTGCAATACAAGACAGAGAGCAAAAACAGAGAGCACTCACATTTTGGGCAACCAAGAAAATTTAACAGTGTCTTTAAACAAAAATCTTCCTCAAAAAGGAAAGTTGTCAATATCCTCCCCCCCCCCCCCCCCAACTGTGCAAATGTCCATACTGCAAAGCAAACCATTTGAACAAAGAATGGATATTAAAAAAACCCCAGTTTTTAGCACAAGTCAAAGCTTTTAATAAGCGGATTCATTTCCAGGCTTACATCGGATGCTTTGTCAAGTTCCTTGCGGCGTCTGTCCAGATCCCCTTCTACAATTGTGTCACTCTCAAACTCTTTTTGGCACTTTGTCAGCAGAACAGCACGGAATGTCAGTGTCTCATTGGGCTTATCCTTCTTGGGAACTTTGGGCTGCAAGGAAAACACACAGTACAAATATAATGCTAAAGATCGCTGAAGAGTAAACATTCAAGAAATACAGGAACATGTGTCTGGAAAACATCTGCACTATTTTACTGGTCATTAACCAAGCACTGCAACAGGATGATAATTGGCTTGGTCAACACAGTCTGTTTGTATTACGATACCTGTGGAACAGTACTTCCTGCCCTGTTCACCTCACATGAATGACAGCTAATTGTGTTCTGATCAATTCAGATTATTTGTGTTGGTACCTTCACTGCACCTTTTCACTTGCCACTATCTTGTGATTCATTTTCATGTCCACCAGGTCCTGTTCCTTCTCATTAAATCAGCTTGGATCCCAACTTTGCGCTTTTGTCAGACAGCACTTCATTTAATGACATTAGATACCAAGCAACCAGCCTCCCTCAACACAACCAATCCTCTCCGCTGCTTCAAAGGAAAGTGGAAGAACTTCCTCACTGTGTGAAAGGGAGTAAGGCTGATGCACAAAAACCCTCTCGGGCAGTTACAAGTCTGTTCACACACAGAATAATGGCAAATATAGAAAGATTGTTTACTTTTCCCCTTTTTTTGAGGGGAACGTGTTACTGCATGAGGGGGGGTGTTACTGCCAGATAAATTATGTGAAAGGCACAAAGCTGCAAATGCATACTGCTGCAAAATCCAAAGCATCCTGTACACCAGAAATTATGGAAGACAACTCTTATTGGCTATACTGAATTTTTGTTGTTGTTTGCCTTTTGTTAAGAATTTTACAAAGGTTATACCACAGAGGGTCTGATAACAACATTTACCACCAACCTAAAAGAGAGGCAGAGAGAGAGAGAGAGAGAGAGAGAGAGAGAGAGAGAGAGAGAGGAGAGAGAGAGAGAGAGATGCATGCTCCTCACCAGTTTCAACATATCTCTGCATAAAAATGCATACTGTGTAGCAAACTTTGATTCCGCGATAGCCTGAAAACAGAAAAAGGGACCACCTTGCTTCATTCTCTTGAAATACCATCATAAACAAAATGCCGTATCAAAAATACATTTTCAAATGAATTTTCTTTTGAGATATTGCTTTCCCAGAAATACAACCAGATGAACTGAAAGAGAGACCTTCAGCTTGCTTCATTCTGTTGTACATTATCCAACAACAGAAAGCTTTACCAGAAATAAACTTTCAAATGAACACTAAAAAACAAATTAAAAAAGAAGAAAAGGGAATGCTTTACCAGAAACACAATCATAAACAATGCACAGAATGTACGCCCCCCCCTCCCCCCTGTCAACTATACATCCGCATTTTGGCTTCAAGGAATTTCTCAAGCATCCCTCAACTGGCACCATTGCTGGATATACACTACTACACAGTGACTCAATTCAGCAATTGTCTTGTGAAGTCCATAAAGAAACAGCTATCAAATTATTCAGCTTGACCTAGTCAACATGTACCTAAAGGATCTCACCTTTTCAAAGACCAGATCTGTGACACCAGACAGGCGTTCTTCTGTGTTGATACTGAGCTGCAGAACATCTTCGGATAACTTTTTGTACTTCTCTGGTGTCAGCTTATTGAGAACACTCTTGAAGGCCCTCAGCACTTGCTGAAAACAGAAAGTCAGGAAGTAGCACACAGTCATAGTTTACAAAAGTAATCAAGTACAGAGAAGTAAAGCATTTCCAAAAACGCAGATTCCCATTAACTTCAAAAGCAGATTCAGAATTCTTGATGGTTAAACATTAAAAGCTGCTAGCAGATATTTCTGAATTGTCAAAGTCAGGTTCTGCATCATAAGGTCAAATGTTTGAAAACCTAGTGTCTGGAAAGCAAGCAAATGTGGAGTATATTTCATGATCTGTATGCAGCTTGCATTTACTGCTTTCAAACAGTCCTATTTCACTGCTTGTTGTGTTTCTTTCTTTTCATGGCCTAACCTTCACCCCAAAAACCCCACATAGAACCATATGAAATATTCCAGAACAACTGCATGAACTCTGCAGATACAAAGGACATGTCTAGATTCCCACCCTTAAGTAACATAATTTGGTATGCCCCATGAGTTTATGAACAAATATCTTGTAGCTCCTTAAAAATCAAAATATTCACTTTTGTCTTGAAAGACCATATGCATCATGAACTGGGTCAAACAGCTCAACTTGTCAATGAACATTACATTTAGCAATACCTAACTTACATGCTGAAGGGTACACAAAGCTAAAAAGAAAAAAGAAAAAAAGAGATAGATATATATTTATGAAACTAATGCACCTTTTTAAAACAGGAAAATACATTCTGTCTCCACTGAACAATTTCACTACTGACAGCAGTGTCCTCTGTGACTTGGGAAGATTTTTGTTATTTGTAAACAGTGTTGCTAGGTGTATCCAGTACTGGTTTCAACTTATGAAGCAATCACTGAACAGGTACTTGTAAAAAGTGTAGGAGTGTTGTCTGGTATGCTGGAGAGAAACTGTGCAAGCAGGAACTGGGTGGTGCAGATCAAGTTTCTCTTGTGCTACAATGGTTTTGGTTGTCTGGATGTATGGCTGCATGGGAAATGAAAAGATGTTCCTAACAAAACTTGAGAACTGATTAAGAGATTGTTGTTGTCAGAGGTGGTTCTCTCATTTGGCCAAAAAGTGAATGGTTTGACCTGTGCAGCTGCTTTAAGAATATCTTGGAGCGTGAAAAGTACCTGGAAGTCATACAAAGCAGTGTACAAAACTGCACTACCTCGCTTTTGTATGGGCATTTCATGTATAAACGGCCACAGGCTTCACTTCTCAGTAGCATAGAACCAATGATTCTGCCCTTTTTAGACACAATTGACGAATGCCATGTGCTTTTTGTATGCCCAGTGTACAGACAGCTAAGAGACAAGTTCCCCATGCCTTTATCCAGAGGATTACCTGAGAAAGAATGCTACTGCAGATTATGCAGTGATTTGGATGATAAAACAGCTCTTAACATGTCACAAATCATCATCTTTTCACTGAAGCTGAGGGAGATCCTGATAGACTAAATCACATCAAAATGATGTTGTTTGAATCCGATGTGTAGGCTCATTATATCTTCTGTTGATTAGCTGATGCTGTTAACTGCAGGCTGTCTGACATAAGGGAGCAGTCTATTTCTGATCACGCAATCAAAAGAATACACATTTGATCATTCTTGTACACCAATGCTTATGATTTCGTTTTCCTTTAAAACCTGTTCATGAATATACGTGATATCAGACTGATCTTATAATTATTAAAATAATAATGGGTCAAAAGTTACATAAAAACAACACATACTTACTTAACTCCAGAGACAGAGGGGGTGGGAGAAAGAGAGGCGGGGGGGTGAGAAGTAGAAATTGAGAGAGAAAGAGTAAATTACCTTGGTTTCATTTGCGTCATTTACCTGCGTCTCTTTTGCCTCATCATCTGCATCCACATCCTTTTGGAATAACATAGGCTTGTACGCATTTTCTGATTTGTGAAGTGTGATTTCCTGGCGCAAGCTTGGAATAATGCGCTGCTGTTCTCCACCTTGAGATCCCTGACCTCCACGTCGACCCTGTTGACTGCCACGCTTGTTCATTGATCCGGGGCCGCCCGACTGAAAATCATGCTTCATTGTACAGGTCAAGCAAACACCACTACAAACTAAATAAAGCAAACATAACAGCATCACCAAGGCAAGGAAGAAATTCAACAAGTTTTTCAGTCAGGTAAATTATAACTGTTGCATCATCAAACATATCAATTGTAAGTACATGGGTGAAAGTTGTTAATTCTTGCAATACAGAAGGCCGGGGTCTGGTGGGGGTAAGGGGGCAACGCCCCTTTTTCCACTGAGCACTTTTAGCAAATGTGTGGTTGTTTTGTGGCTTCTCCTTGCAACAAAAGTTAAACTGAGAACAAACACATCAAAGGCTATTGTTGGGAATATTTAAATTATATGTATAAATGAAGCTGAATAACTAATATCACCAAGTGTATATGATGAACAGTTACAGAACGAAGTATAGGTTAACCAAGTCTCACTCCCCAGACATTTGGACAGGACTCTCAATGTAATACAAACTGAAATAAATCACAACCAAGAAATTTCTTACTTCAAAGGTTCATTTGCATTATAAGTATTATAACTAGTACTACTACATAATCATACTGACCTTACTTAACAGATGCAGATGTAGCCTGCTTCCTACTCCTGATTGAATGTGCCTCACCAAAGTTATTAATACTATAATAGTAACTACTGCAACTAATGATTTTACTTTTCAGTGGGATACACTCCTTGTCTTTGCAACATGCATACTATACTGTCCACTGTCATGAGTGTCAGTGTCACTGAACTTACATTCAACTTCTGGTTATAAAAAAAATCCGCTGTCAAAGTACTGTTTCACTTTCCCTGAACTATTCTAAGTAGTTGCTCTTGATCCTCTGTCTATGGGTATCAATTTATACGAGGTTTCTTGAAGAAGGATCTGATGTCCACCTCCAAGCCCAGTTCCTTTCTCCTTTTCGTTGGTTTTTTAGTTGATAATTTTTAGTTTTTTAGTTGCAACCCTCAGCTCATCGAACTTTCGACACCAATGTCAAAACGGTACTCCGTCCGCGTCCACCTCCTGAATCCACTTGCAGTTCCATTTGTTTTTTTACATTTTTGTCAATGGCGATGGAAAGCCCTCTGACAAACATGGCATTTTTTCCAAACTGCTCTGGACTTCTCAGATGTATAAAGCAGGGATCGCGCCAATTCACAACAATTTTCACCACTTCCGGCAACGTGTGCGCACACATTAGCTTCAGAAAACATTGATCTGCAAGTGGTCGGGTGTATGGATTGGGCCAGATTGCGGAACGAAATTGAAACAAATTTTGTTTTTAAATTCTTTTTATTCTGGAAATTGTCAAAATACGGAGATCTCTGTATGCACATTTCAATTTTAAGAATCTCTGTATAAATACGGACATACTTTCACCCATGTAAGTATACTACACACAAATTAAAACTGATAATTGAACAATGTCTACATTTTATTCATGCTATTTATTGAACACTATTTCTTTTTTATATGCTGGTCACAACTAAAAATGATTACACTCAAAAGAACATACAATTTTACCAGCATGAAACTGGTTCTTAAATGCAAAAGAATACCTAAGATGAGCTCTGGCAGCTGCCAGACGAGCTGCACTTTTGTGGGAGATAATGGCAACAGCTGTAATAGAAAAATTCCTAGCAATGCACTACTTTCCCCCCCAGGCTTAATGCTTACCCGTGGCGTGCTCTTAAAGAAACCTGGAGTGAAGTCGGGGCAAGTTCGACCAGCTGCCAAAGCTTGTGCCTTCTGGAAGTCTTCAATCTTCAACATTCTTGGCTGCAACACAATTAACCAAACAATTAAGATTTGTTCCAATTATCTTTTTAACCCTTCTTTTTATATGCACAGCCTGTGATTCTCTGCTACTATGTAACAATAAAAAAAAATCTGAATCAACAGCGATTAAGGTAAGTGTGCAAAACTTTACACCCCAAGAAGAAGATGAAAATGTATTATTAATATGAATCACACAAGAGGATGTGTAGACAAAACAACAAGGTATGCTGAGAACTGGGGGGATAAACCCTAGGCTGTTCGAAGAAAAGATCAAAACACAAGTGAATAAAAATGAATGCTTTACTCTAACTGGACATGAAGAAGAAGATGAAAATGTGAGTATTATTAATATGAATCACACAAGAGGATGTGTAGACAAAACAACAAGGTATGCTGAGAACTGGGGGGATAAACCCTAGGCTGTTCGAAGAAAAGATCAAAACACAAGTGAATAAAAATGAATGCTTTACTCTAACTGGACATGTATTATAGCATTTTCCATAAAACTAGTCCTTCAACACAAATACAACTCTTGCACATGAAAAAACAATGAAAAGGATAAACTCTGTGGTGTAACATGGACCATGATGTGTGTCAGTTTGTTGCATTTGAGAAAGTAGTTGGTACATGATTAAAAAACAACAAAAAATCCCCACTGATCTTTAATTACTGCTTTTAAACTATTCATTACCATTTTTCTCTCTCTCTCTGACTTGATTATCTCTCTGTATCTCACACACTCTCTGTCTGTCATATACACACACTAATACATGCACCAATATTAACTTAAAAATGTACAATGGCTGCACAATTTGTCACCATTCCTTTGGTCACCATTCCAATGTTCAGGCATCGCTGCACCTTTTGTCACTATGGTGACAAAACATGCCACAGCCCCTCCACCAGACAGATGAAAATGAAGCAAATGAAGCAGTGTGGGCACAAGTACTTACATCAACCATGATTTCAGGCATGTCTGGTAGTGACGGTGGCTTCCTGGACTCAGGATTGGCCTGCAGCTTCAGCAGGAACTCGCGGTCATACTGCTTCTTGCCCTCAGGATTTGCAGGAGACCACTGGCCTGTCAACATTGGCACCATTAAGGCACAGGTGTGCGGCCCCTTACATACTAGAACTAAAGGTACTAGGCCTAGAGGGTTCCACAAGATGCACTAGGGTCATGTGATCTATTGGTACCACATCTTCTGTCTCAAAACCAACAGCTACCTTACACATTCTCCCAAACTTCATCTGGTACACAGGACTACACAGGTGCTCAGACACAAATACATCAACACACCTGATAACAAGATATTAAAGTAAGTAAGTAAACATGATGCTTAACATCCACAGAAACCATAAGGCTTATTAGGGACGAAAGATATTACAAAACGCATGTCAGTGCTTTATATGCCCTACAGTATAAGACATTTGCTTCTAAAAAGTTTAATATAAAACAATGATGCAAAGAAACTGAGGATTAAATATGGATCTGTGTACATGCTGTTAGTGTGAAGGCTTCTAACATAACAATAATTTGTTGTGAATTTTCAGCCATCAAAAAAAAGATCAATGCACTTTCTGCAGTGAATTTATTCAAAGTGGCACCATAGTTATTAAGGGAGGCAACTTACATTTTGAGTGATGTTAATACACACCATTAATTACAGAATTGGCCTTAAGCCATTTGTATTACCCTGCTCTCCATTTGCAAATATGAGAGCTTTCTCCCTTCATTCTCTGGTTTTGATCTGTTCCACAGATTAAGAGCATTACTCGTGTTTTGCCCAGTCAACCATTATCGTTACATCAGGGCTTGAGTGTTACCGTAACTTGTGTCACTTTCAGACAAATATTTATAATGGTCTTGTGTTTGAAAATGCCACATATTTAGCTTTTTTACCCAGCTACTTAAAAGTCCATTTCATACTGACCAACAGATGCTAATAAAACACATCTACAGAGTTGGCAGGGCTGCCAACCACCAGAGTACTACTGACATGGAGAACTACGAGAATAGGCCTTTGAATAAACCTGTTACTCATTTTTAATGCTATGATGAACCAACATACCTAAATGTGTACAACTAAAAGTGACTTTGTCTGACAGAACTGAGTTGCAGAAGGAACAAAGGGCATCATATGCAAAGCAGAATAATTCAGCACAGCTGCCGTTTTGTATCAGACGACCATTTAAAACTGCCCAGGGACCCTTAAGTTGTAGCAGGTAGTCCCAGGGACCTCCTTAAAATACTCGCTAATGGAAGCCCTGCATTACATAACGAACAGCTTAGTCACTGGCAACAACCTTAATTCATGTCCACTGACCAGACTTTTTATATATATATATATATGACTGACCAACAGTGCCAAAAGGTGCGCAAATGGGGGGTTGGATATTTGACTGTCAATAAAAACCTGCTTCAAACGCTTTGTCTTGTTGTTGCTTTGTGTGCGCGTTCATAATTAGTCAGTATCACAGTGGAAACAATATAAGCTCCAAATCTGGAGCAGCTGGAGATTATTTTTTTTTGAAAGTGAAAAGCGCCATGGAATTCGACCACTGAAAACGGCCACGCTCACAGCGAGTGCTTTCGATGCTTTTATTCACGTACATGATGAATCAAAACATTACCTCAGTCACCAATTTGTATAGAGGAGATATTGCTTTACACTGTGCATATAACATCGATTATCGTTAAGTTTTGATTTTGGAGTTAAAAGCTCCAAAATGTTCCATGGTTGAACGTTACGTGTTGAAATGTTTCACGACCAGCATCCGTGGACAGTCTAGTGAAGAACTGACTTTCTCTTTCGTCGAAACTTTACCCTAGTCACTGTGGTACGTCACTGCATCAGGCACCAATGTTTTATTTTACTGCCAAATGACTGGGTAGTTTTTAAAATATGTTTTGCCATTCTTCATAATATTGTTGCAAAAAATAACATTCAACCAATATTAAACAAGCAAAAGGGGAAAAAATACGTTTTTACACATTTGCACTACAGCCAGGTAGTCATGTTACACATCCGGGTCATTTGCTTTGAGCACATGGAAGGGATGTTATAACATGCGAAAGGTGTGTGGAAATATTTTTGAAGGCTGTAATGTTCGACATAAATTTAACGTTAAACATATATCTGGTCAAAACTTACGGTTATATGATGATATTTATATTGGTATATGCCAAATCTTTTTTAAGTATCGGAATGTTAGCATACCGAGCGAGTTTTTGTTATGCTGTCAATCTAAAGTTTGTTCAAATGCTTTCATAAATTTGTTTTCACCGAGTTTCTTACAACATGGATGTGTGTTAAAATCGTAATGTGCAACAGTCTAGTGAATCGTAATTGGTTATAAACAGTATATTCTGATTGTACTCTCTACCTTTTTTGCTTGCACTTAATGCAATTCGTTTTGTTTACAAACTATGTCTTCAAACAAATCATCATATATGGTAGACAATTCGAATTTACAGAGGTTAAAGTCATCAAATTAGCTGTTGAACATTACGATAACAACACGAGCTGTGGAAATAATAACGTTCAACATAATGATAGTGACCATGCCTGTCTGCCTTCCAGAGTTCTAAAACCGGAAGGTGCCAATCTTAACAGCATTATTCTTTGGTTGTGGGTTTTTTTAGTAATATTTATTATGATTTTTAATATTTTATTATTAATTCTTTCACTTTGAAAAGAATGTTTCAACTATTTTTGTTCTAGGCACCCGAGTCAACATGATCAAGAACTGCATGGATGACGGGTTGTGTGCATGTTTTCCCGTGACACCCAAAAGCAGCTGAAGTTGCACTCACTCTTACTTGCTCCATTTTCTCTTACAAAACATTTACTTGTTTGTTAAGTATTACTTATTTTGTTATAAAAAACAAAGTACCATGTTGTGTCATTAATGTTATGTTATCCACTACAACAAAATTGGACATGCCATTTTGTTTAATGCAGCAAAAACTGTTCACATGGAAATAGTCATGTGTCTTTATACTTTACAGTAATAAAAAGTTACCAATTTATCATTTTCATCAAGAAACAAGCAGCATTGTACATCTTGTTGAAATAGTAATGTACAACACATTTCTTACATCATTTGCTGTTTATGTCCAGAAAGCTCATATTTGAGAAGAAGAAAAATCATCAAATCTTCTTTGTTACATATTGTTCTATTAAAGAATAACTGTTTATGTTACAAAATGTGTTGCTTTTTATTCATTTAAAAATGTTCAAGACTGGCTGTATGTTGAATGTTATCTACTGCAACAATCCATGCGTAGCATGCTGTTCCGTGTGACACAGAACAACAGTTAACTTGGTAATACTCATGTGGATCACATCTTGTAAGATCAGCTGGGTTTTTGCAGTTAACTGCATGATTAGCAGCACAGTGATGTGGGCTTGTTGCAATGTGTAATGTTCAACATACTGTCACAAATCACACTGAAAGTCAAATTTCTCAGGAACGAAGAGCAGCACTGCCGTCTCCCATCACTGGTGAATGACTTCACATGTGTTCATTAAAAAAAATGCATTACTCACTCACATCCTGTCAACTTTATTTTCTAGTACCTCTGTCCTCTTTTCTTGAACACTTTTTGGCACTAAGTCATATATATGTCAGTATAGCAGAGAAGTCAGACCTGTGGTATGTACACGACATTATCATGTCACCTACATGTTCAGACAACAGCAACATATGAACACTTCTATCATAAGAGATTGATAGGAGAACATTAGCCTGTAAACATAGCAAGGTTACCATAGACATGTAAACATTACAAAATTGTCATCAATGTGTTTATGACACCACCACTCCTCCAGACTGGTGTCTCATCTCTCACATGGAGGAGACCATATTGTCTCTCCTTATGACAATATGACCTGTGCATCAGATTGGAGACCGTCAAACATGAAAACACAAAGGCATTGGCACAAAGACTGCTAAAACCTTGCAACTGTGGTCAAGGTCACAGGAATCAAAAACTGTTAACATTACTATCACTTTGCAATGAGCGTAATGTCAAACTGTCAATTAAAATCAAACTCTTTACTATTATCATTAATCATCACCTTCTTTGTAGTTCAGCTGTACACCATTGATCATCTGCTTCGGACGCGTCTTGTCCACCACTGGCTCTGCATCACCACCAACGCCATTTTCAGCAGGAGTGGCTGCCTTCTCTTCCTTGGGAGGTGCCTCCACCTTGACCTCCGGGGGCGGCACCGGTGGCACTGGGGCGGGAGCTTCAGGCTGGGGCTGCGGTGCAGTAGGCTCTGGGTCAGGGCTGACCTGGATGGCAGGGCTGACCTGCTGTGGGGGTTCCACTACATCATCATCAGCTTCTGTCGCCTCAACTGTAGCTGGTGGGGATACAGTAGATACGGTGGCTTCTGGCACAGCAGCACTGGTGGGGGCTGCTTCTGTTTGCTCAGGTTCTGCCACCTCTGTACTTTCTGGACTTGCCTGAAAAATAAAGTACTTTATGAAAGAAGGTAGGTCAAAATGCAATCAGGTTTGCTAAAAATAAAAGAAATAAAGGCATATCCCACATCTTTTTTCTTCTGTTTGCTTATTCTTCACAGTACCAGCAGCCATGAGAGACAAAGTTAAAGTGCACAATGTACAAATCTGGAGCAGATGTGGTGGAATGCTTTTCATACTCATGTGACTGTGAATGAAGCAAGTGTTGTGGCAGGATGTTTCATGCCTGTTAATGTTATCTTTGATTACCCTCTGTAACAGTTGTAATTGCCCTCTGTAACATTTGCAATTTGTATACATGCATTTGTCAATGATCGTAACTCATTCTCAATACAGCAATCATTTTGTCTGTTTATGCTTTTGCTTTGGTTGGGTCTGAGCAATTGTTGACACTGGTCAGTAAATGACCAAAATGCACATCAAATCCAATAACTGGCAGTTCCTGCTACACTGGTGATTAAAGGGCCTGTAAAGGCAGTTTCGGGCCACAAAATCACTCCAAATCGTTTCAAAACAACACATAGGTCCGTACTAATGTTCAAAGAGAAGAAACAGTCTATTGCTCACTTGTTTAAAACGTTTTCAGGCCTCGACTAGGTTGTAATGCGTTTATTTTGGCAAAATGGTAGGAAAATACAGTGAACTGAACGTTTCAAAACCAGCGCCATTTTGAATGTGAGATTCCGCGAGAGCTATTTTAAGCTAAAGGTCAACGTTTGGGCAGTGACGTCACAAACAGACCAGCAACCAAACGTGGAAGTCGGGTCTGTGTGTGTCCACAGGGCAACCGACTTGGAAAAATGTCCAGTTCAAATAATATAAAGAGGATTTCAAAACAACATATAGGGATGAAACTCCTTTTCAGTAGTTGGGCCTTTGTTTATTCCCCCTTGTTATTTCATCTTTCTCGAGCCTTGTTAGGTGCATGGCGTTTCGGTCTTTTTCGTTGTGTTTACTCTAGCTTTCACTACAGGCTAGACCTCATCAGGGAGCCTGCCTTTTATTGGGTGTTTTATTTCCCAGTTTAGCCTTGTTTGTTTCATCATAATGTAACGATGAAAAAGGTTTGTTCGTTCTAGTTCAATAGACTAGCGATTTCGTGGCCTCCCTGGGTTAGGGTTTGGGGTTGGGCTAGTTGCCAGTTCTTGCCATTCACCATTTTTTTCTCTTGGCTTGCCCTTTTGTTTCTCGAGTTATATCACTGTTTCATTACGGGAGGGGGGTAGTCTTGATGTTTAACGAACCGCTCATTCTTTCTTTGTGTGGGGTAGTTCGTGAGCGTCTGTTGCCCTGCCGTGTTGTTGTCGGCTGAATGGATTGTATTGTGTACATGGATTACGTGTATCCAGCCTTTGTCTCGTTGCTCGCTGACATTTCTTGCCCCTTTCTTTTCAGAAAGTGTTGTTTTGTTTTTCTCTTTTTCTTCTTCTTTTCCACCATGCATTCTTTCTTCTTTTTTTTATCTCTGGCTTATAGGCCATTTCGTACCAGCTTGTTAGCTTGCCTAATTAGGGCAGCCATTCTGTATTTCTCTTTTCGTCTGCATTTGTTTACATCCCGATGCTTTGTCATCGGTAGTCCTGATTAACGATTTGCGTTATCAGTCTGCAGCCTTTATTTTTCAGATGGAAGCCGGGTTAGTGGGGGGTTAGTTAGAGTTAGTTAAGATTCATGTTAGTTATGGTTAATTTGGCTTTCCATCTGTTTGTCGGCACAGTTATTTTTGCTGTGCTCTTATGGCTGCAACAAATGTAGTCAATGTAGTCGTCCACTTATTTGTTGCAGACAGTAGTCTATTAGACTGTTGTGATTTGGGGGTGTTTTTTCCACCTTATGTTTGCAGGTAGGCCACCGTTTGCTTTTTTGAGGTGGTTTCAGCTGTTTTGTTTGTTTCATTTGGTGTCAGCTGCTTGCTTGCCTGATTAGGGTAGCCATTTTTCGTTTGCCATCCACATTTGTGGTTTGGTCTTTCTTTCTTTGCCATAGGCATTTGTGGTCTGTTCTTTCTTTTCTTTTTTTCTTCTTCTTTTTCTGTCACAGGCATTTGTTTCTTATTTACACGGCCTTTTCTGCTGTAGGCTTGATGCTAGACTTATTGTCTTTACCTTCTTTCTTTCTTAATGTTCTCAGATGTTAAAGAGCATATTAGGGACAAACTGCGATGTTGACCGAATGGTGCCATGGCTGGCGTGGCCCTGTGAGAGTGCCGCTATTTTCCCCTAAGCCCTGTACTATTCATTGGTGCACAGGCCAGCCGAGTTTCTGTTTTCCTTTTCTCTCGGTTGTTTTCATTGATTTTTTGCCTCGCTTTTATTTTGTTTCTTAGACAAGGCAGGGGTATTTGTTGGTAGTTCAATAGTTGTACCTCCTGTTTTTCCTTTCTTTTCTCCGTGTTTACCATGTCCATTTGTTTTTTGTTTGTTTCTTCTCTCCCTTCTTCTGCAATTATTACGAGTTCATTCTTGCTGAGGATTTGTGTGTTCATTTGCCTCTTTTGTTGATTTCCCTTTCTTTTTCTGGAGGGTTTCTTGTGAAAAAGGTTTTTCCCCTTTTTTAATTTTAATCTTTGCACTGGGTGCCACGGTGTCAAAATGTATTTCTGAGTTCTCTGGTCGGTCTGGATATATTCCTTGTAGAATTGGCAAGGACGGAGGTTTCATCCAAAGAGACCGTTCCTTCCATCTACCAAGGATCAACCTAGCGAAAGCCGGGCGATGCGTGACCGATACCCTTTAGTAAAATCCTGTCTGTGTGGGTGTCCACAGGGTAACTGACTTGGAACAATTTCTAGTTCGAATATCCAAGGATGAAGCTTCCTTCAACTGCTATCTTTTGGGAAGGTGTGAAAGGAAATTAACGACCCTTTGGTCTGCACATTCGCGTGGCATTTTCGTTGTGGACCGATTGATGGTGAAAACGCGCTTCATTTGCCATTCACCTCAGTGGTCTGTTTGTGACGTCAGAGACCTACGTCACGGATCTCTCAAGTATTTCGAGATTAAAACAAGCAGACGAAATTTGGCCTGGTCGGCATGCATTTCTTCCTTTGTAAACATACCCTTACTTTCATGGCATTTACATTTTATTAGATTTAAAGGTCATGTTATGCACTAGACTTTCATAACTGGGTCGATTTTCAACGTTCCGTTGCAAACAAAAACTGCCTTTACAAGCCCTTTAAAATACCAGTTTACTGGTAAATTCAAAGACAGGGAGTAAAAGCATTCACATTCAAAGGATTTGTTACACAACACTGAACCTTAATGTGGATCTGCTAAGTACATGGCTCCTACAATGTGGATCTACGACTGACGAGGACCCACACTTCTACTCCTAGGTCCAACACTGCAAGAGTATGGGTCCACAATACACAGAAGGTGTGATTCACAGCAAAATGCTGTGAAAGGTACTGCCCACACAACTGTGTTGTTTGTCTTTTTGAATGTGAGATGTGTAGGTTATATCAGGGTAAAGCATTCAAAAGGGAGGGTTGGGGGGGGGGGGGGGGGGGGGGGGTTGACAACTCTCTGTGTCTGTCTCCTGTTAACATGTCTTCCTTTAAGTTTAACAATCTTTTTTTCAAGAAAAATCTAAACTGAAAAAGCATCAATAAAAAGGAAATGAAATATATACACCCAACAGTTTTCCACTCCATTTCTTGCCCGTTTTCTCTCTCTTAAATATCAATGTGTTAAATTCCTGAAAACATGACCTGGAGTGCTGCCATTTTGTGCCCAGTGGTGTCATAAACAAGGTCAGCACATGAGGCAAAAACGTAAAGTGTGTCATGAGCCAACCTTTTTCTGCTCTTTATTGGTAAAGAGCAAACCAACATGACTGTGCCCTGAGTAGCTAAAATTCAAACCATAGTAGATCTTTTGTACAAATATTGATAGATCCACAAAATGAAGCCCGCAGTTAAAAATATTTTCACATTTTCAGACTGGCTTGCATCTTTGGTTAGTGCCCATCTCAGCACTATCAGATCCACAAAATGAAGAAAGCTGGTAAAGTAGCATACAGAACAAACCACAGCACATGACTTTCACCAAGAACTAAAAACAATAAACAGTATATTGACCAGACCTGTTTACCCCCTAAATGCACAAGTGTAGTTTGGGTAGTCTAAATGTGTAGTCAGAAGGTACAATGTGTAGTCACTAGTGCATCAGTTGAAACTGGACTGATTTATCATTCACACATTCAGATTCTCATTCTCATTCAACAAGTCAAAATAACACACAAGAAACTTTGTCTATACAAACTTAATAAAACAACAAATACAATTATTTTGTTGTAGTGTAAGTGTAGTATATTCTTTTTATCTCAGTTACAAACTTAGGCAAGATAATCAATTTGTCCAACACACACACACCAAGCACATTCTTTCTCTCAATGTTCCTATGAGCTTGACTGACTTGATATAATTTTCAGAATCAGAAGACCACAGTGCCTGAAAATGTAAGCCATAAACCTAAGGCGACAGCATGGCACTGCTACCAAGGTCTCAGCCACACACAAGTGGTGTAGATCTGTTCAGTCTCTTGCTGGGCCATGCACATGTGAATGTGGGAAAATTGTAAAGCCAACGCTTGACTCAGAATGAGGGGGCAGTTGTACAGATCAGTCTGCCAGTCCCCCCCCCCCCCCCCCCCCCCCCCCAGTAACAGTCACCAAGAATGGTAAACAAAAACAGCAAATCTGACCAGTCACTAAAACTGGTAAGAAAATGTAAAGCACAATGGAGGCAAAATTTGCAGACATTTCAAGTTATGCAAGTCTGCAAGAAAAAGTCCATGAAAAATTCTTGCTGCATTCATAAATGTGTACATTTTCTCCTGTACTTAAAACCAATCAAAATTAGATGCAAGTCAAACTTTGGAAAAGCTACTTCTTATGACCTTTCCCTTGGTTACATAGGCATACATATAATATAGCAATCATCCAAAGTGTGAACTGGATAAAATAAGAACTTGTTCAGATAATAAATACAATTTTAAAGGCTGAAGTGTTGAGAAAAAAGCAAGCAAGCAATTAATTGTTAAGGCATTATATTCAGATCTGGAAGACCATAAACCGACTACATCCGACCAAAAAAATATACACTGGTCTCCCATTACTGGAATATTCATAATCTCACAACACTGAAATAATGTCATGATCATCAATTGTGTCAAAGGAGGTTACAATAACGCAAAGATTGAAAGGCATCACTGAATGTAAAAATGTCCCACAAAAATCAAAAGCCAATGTTAAAGAATATGTCATCTCTCTTGAAACTGAAGACAGCCAGTCAACTAAGGCATTAATGAACAGTCAAGATTACCATGTGGACTACATACATTTCTACAACAGTCCCATTTCTCTGAATCTGTGCCCCAGTAGGTCAGATCCACATTCCAAGCCTAGCTCTGGCATCCTCTCTCCAAACTGCCATACATGGTTATGCTACTGAAGGGGCAACTTATTTCCACGCATCTGTCCACCAGTGCCCTCCAAAAAGGTAAATTAGTATGACTGTAAAAGCAACAATGCATCAAAACAAACATGTAAACACAAGGCAATGTGCACCAGGTGAAAAATTAGTTCCACCTTGATTCAAATGATTTTGGCTTTACTTGTGCCAGTGTAAGCAATGTGGGTGGTTATAAAAGAAGCACCTGATATGAGCTGTCTGTTACAAACTTACTGCCATCTGAGCACCAGTTTGCTGACAGTTCTGGGATATTTATGGAATAACCAATTATGGCAGTGTTGATATGTTCTATAATGGTGTTATATTTGTTATATTGAATTTAAAAAGAAAAGAAAAACAAAAGCATAACAAAACAGCTCAACCAAAAAAAAAAAAATTTAAATTATAGCAGTGTTTAGAAATTAGAGGAAGGATGTCATAAACCAGTGCTTGGAGTTAGGGTCAGATCTTCCTCCTTACAGCGCCACAAATGAAGCTTTGACTCAAACTAACAAGGTTTGCTGCCTCGCAGAGAAATGCCCCCCCCCCCCCCCCCCCACATTATCTACTCTCAAACTAAGTTTGGTTGCAAAAGAATCACAAGTTCAGCAGTTATAGTAGAAACTGTAATCTTTTGATTATATAAGCCTTCATGTGACCTTGACCCTGAGGACAGCAACCTGGTCTGTTTGCATGGCATTCCAGCTTATGATGAAGTATGGCCATACCAAGTGTGGTTACAAAAGCTTTAGCAGTTCAGGAAATATATTCCAGACGAACATCAATTGAAATTTGGATGGTTCATCATGAGTGTGACCATAGCCACCCACTGGAAAATGTTAGATGCTTGTGATGATCTACCATCAAACTAAGTTTGACAGCAAAAAAACCATTAGATCAGAAAATATAATCATAAGTCATATTTTCTTTATAAAATATAAGCTATTAGTCTTAACCTTGAAGATGCCAACCAATTTCCCCCCCATATGACACTCCTTGCCACAATGATGCATCATAATAGCAGGCTTGGTTATGTAAGGTTAACCAATTAAGATACCTTCTGCCCCCCCCCCCCCCCCCCACATGAATCTGCAAGTTCACTTATCTGGCAGGTGTTAAATTATATAATGATCAAGTTTTTTTTAAACTATCTTACTACATGAGTGATAACAAGCATTAAAGCTAATTTCTTGCAACACCTGATGTAATAACCAGTGGAGATACTCAAATATTTAATACCACAATGTATTGTTACTGCAAATTAGTTTCACATTTCCATAAAGTGAAACTTCAATTTCAAGTCTTGTAAACATACTGACATTCACCAACTCTGAAACTATCAATCAATTACATCTGTGAATTATACATCTGACCTGTGGCAAAAGTAAAAACTGACAAAGTTTATATTTTTTATAATAATTTGACAATCCAATGTTTTTGTACACTAACTTGAGAAGTGAAAGCAAATGGTGTGTGTGTGGAGAAAGAGGCTATGCACATGTTGGGGGGTGAAGGTCAGGCAGACAGAGAGAGGTATGTGCCTGTGTGTAGTCTAACATGTGGCAGTCAGACACAGTGGACTCAAGACAGTGTGAACAGACTTTCAGTGTTGTTTCAGCCCACTACAGGTAGCAGACTAGCAGTACCCACTACCCCTGCTGAAGAATACCCAAAGGGTGAAGGCTGCAATGATACCCATCTTTATAGCTGTAACCTAAGAGTGCAGGGCTAACTGTAACCTAATAGTGCAGGGCTGGCACAGGAAAGAAGGTGGAAAAGAACCAGGTCTTACTCCTGGACAGCTTCCAAAAGCTGGGTACAACTGGCTCCTCTGCCTCAAGCATTAGCAAAAGTTGGGTACAACTGGCTCCTCTGCCTCCGGCATTAGCAACCACTGAATCATCCATCTTGAAAACACCTAAGGTGCCATTTAGAACTAGGCTGTCCTGGTATTTCCAGTTTTCACATACAAATTCTTACTGTAGTCTTATCTTTACAGGCACAACAACCACTAAAGTTGATTTCTACCAACATTAAAACTACAGGAAAACAGTAAACTTTAAACAGGATTGTATCTGTGTTGTGGCATGTTCACACTATAAATATAAATGTTCCCCACTCTTTTTGCATGTAGCTCCTGCCATGTATTTTTCTTCTAGTAATAGCCACCGTCATTGTCAATCATTACTGACTGATGCAATGAGGCTGAAAAAATAAAACATTATACAAAGTCGGTGGTGCTACCCAGCAGCAGAAGTACAGCTACATCACAATTATTTACTATGTAGAGTTGCTGGTGGGCAAGCATGCTTTGGGGGCCATTGCTGGGGACCTATAGCACAGCCCCTGGAACAACCAGGTGTTGTACTCAGGCAGCAAAGTGATGCACTCTACACCACCAACAAAAATGAATATTCTTTTAAAAAGACGTACAAAATCCAGACTAAAAAGACATACAAAATCCAGACAAGCCAACCAATTATAAGATGACAAAGAAAGTGGAACACAAATGTGAAACTGAACAGAAAAACACAAGTATGAATCTCTCTCTCTCTCTCACACATACACACACACACACAGAAGAACTGGGCTAAGAATGCAACAAAAATGCCATTAGCACAACAAAACACACACACAAGCAGAGTTGTATAAAGCAGACTGGGAAAAACAGTTACCTGAGTGTCATAGAAAGCATCCATGTCAGATCCTTCTTTGGACTTTTTGTTGAGCTCTTTTCTGTTTTTCTTGGTTTTACGCACATCCTGGCGCTGGGGCTGCGGTCCGCTGGCTTGTGGCGTTGGCTTGGAATCTGTGGCAGACGAGTTTTTCACCATGATTTACAGTTTCCTAATACCCCTCTGAACCACTCGCTTACAAGTTATTTAACCGGCACACAGTCACATCTCACTGAAGACGGGAGCAACAACAACGGCGTCTTCGTTCAGTAGGTCGGTGGAACGGGAAAGCTAGAAGTTTCGCCTTTCTTCACCATGACAAACTGGTCGGGGAGAAAAAGAAACAAAACTACTTTTAACTACGGTAGTGACTCAGACCGGCAGCATTCACCACCGGCTGTCAAGCTGCCATATCTAGCAGTCAGCTAATGTTGTAAACTGGAGCCCGTCGTGTCCGGCATGTCAGAGCCGCTATCGCTTCACCACACACCCTTTTCCACTCTCACTCGGACCGGCCGGCCGACCTTATTCAACCACTTTCCTCACACCATATGGCAGCGGCCCGGCAACCAAGTCCTCGCACAGCGTTAAAGTTGGCACACGTAACGGAGAAAGTCTCGCTTTCACCTAAAACTGTTAGGAGAGATGGAAGTGAGAGGCGCAGAAACTTTTTTTTCTTTCTTTATCGTCTTCCCAGTCTCACACGCGCAGAGAGCATGCCTGTGCAAGGAAGGTATGTGTGTAAGCCCCCCTCTCCGACTGAAAATAGCATGCGCCTCAAGGTCAAGGCCACATAGGGGTCAGGGCAGGAGAAAGAGGAACAGAGGGGATTGACTGGCGGAATAAACTGGGCCACTGAAATCGTGACTACACCGAAAGGGGTTTCAAGATTTCGGAACAAAAGAAATTAAAAAACTAATAAATAACAAACGCTGAAACTCATGCAATAAGTGCTAACATTTTGAGTACTGCAGTAGCGTCACAGCAAGCCGTTTTTCAGCACCTCCTTACTCATCCCAAACTCCAAGCACCGCTTTACGACAAGGTGCCAGAAAGCGATGCTCGGAGTGTCTACAGACCGCTGCCCCACGCTCCTCCTTTTTTGTCCTGATCAGTTCTACGAGAACATAAGAAGAGCGGTTTCCCTAGAAACAAAGTAGCAACCTGATGACAACCCGGGATAAGCCAGCAATTGTTACTCTCTGCGTTTTAACCCACCAAGAAAGGAGGATTTCCCGACTGTCACCCACGCACCGCTTCTTCGAATTCTTTACTTCCGTAGCAACTGGTTCATAACTTCCGTCATTTTTTTCTGTGCAAAGAATTATCACCTCCTTTCGTCTTTATTTCAATATTTTAAATAGATTGAACTTGTGTAACATGGAACTGTGCCCGTCTGTCACAATGTTAGAACATTAACAGGATTGTGATAACCCTTCAACTGTTCAAATATTAATCAATCAATACTGGTGCTAAATTTAAGAACAGCAGCTTTGCTGATGAAAAATTACTTGGCAATCTTTTGTCTGAACATTTGAGACACCTCAGGCTGAGTAGTTCTGTTATCAAACAAATTACATACCTAACTACATTAACCAACAATCCATGGTTGACTCCCCACCAAACACACACACACACAAAAAAGCACAGGGAGTGAGTGGGATAAAGATAACCTTGGCTAAATGTTAGTAGTCTTATCTTCATGTCACTTGACGTTAGTTGTTACCATACATCCTATGCAATGCATCAAATTCATACTCCTGCACACACAAATACTGGGCAAGTAAAACCCACGCAGCTACCAATACAAAATACTATTTATACAAATCAGCACAACACCAAAATATCATCAAGACTAAGTTGCAATTAGTGAGGAACACTGCAGTGAGATTCTGTCATAACAATTACACACACACAACACAATTTGGAAAATCTCAGATTAGTTACCACACCTATTCATCTTTAGAAATGACAGCCTGTCAAACTTAGACAAAAGACTAGAGACCATGCCAGTCACAGTTGCATGGAAGGTAGTGGTGTATTTCTGTACACTGTGTTGTATGGTATTTGTATTGGAATGCATATAAATTATATGAAACAGGAATACAAATTGTGATCATTTTCTTCTTCTCTTCTTGGGAAGTAGATCAGTGATTGGTAACTGGTGCTCCCTCAAAATATGTGCATGATTATGTAGAAAAACGTATACCAGCCCATGAAAATGGTGGGTTGAGAGGCAAAATGACACACATAATCCCCCCCTCCCCCCCCTCCCCCAACCAAATACGACAAAACCGCAAAACATTTCTCCTTGTCCCAGCTGCATCACTCACCCATGCCATGGCAATCATGTGTGACATCTGGTATGCTGTGTGGCGGCATGTTATTGACTGCTTGGGCTATGATCCACTTTCAATCAGGGCCACAGACTACATGATGTACTAACAATTGCTATGATAAAAGATACACCCTGATGTCACTGTCAAGCTTCTGATGTAGATTTCAAACCCTGATCTGATCTGGATCTGACACAAGCCACTGATACAGTGAGAGCCAACAAAAATCAAGTACCATATAATGAAATAAAGTATTCTTGGTAAGCCAGGCTTGCTACTAATATATACTGTACTTGATCTACTGAACCAGGACTATACTTCAAACACAATAAAAATTATATTGCATATTTCTTTGCATCATCATCTCATGAATGGTGATGTAAGGGTTTGTATTCTTTCATCCTAGCTCTGACATGGTAATAATAATAAATAATGCCAAGAACACTGTGCTTTATTCCTTGCTGGCATCTGCAGTTCAATGGCAAGTTACTCACAATGGCCTTTCTGCCAATCAATGCATGAACGTGTGGCACAGCATTCTACACCATTATACGGCATCCATTAAATGACATGCTAAATCATTTAGTCATATGACTGTGTGACTGAAAGTGGATCACAGCCATTAGAAAGTATGAGATGGCCTAGATGGAAACTACAGCCTCAGTATATTTAACTTAACAGCAAGGCCACTGGTCCTATTTGTTAACCAGCAGGCTCTAGAGGAACAACACACAGAGAAACAAACACAAACAAAACACCCCCACAGATGTGCAGGGCAGAAAGACCAGAGAGTGGGGAAGGTCTATGGCATAGACTAGTCATGAAAAAGCTGCCAAAAGCTTCAACGGCTGCTGCAAGCCACCAATATGCCTGTTGCACTCTATCCATTCCATGTCATCAGGATGATCCATTTTAGTCTCAGTGGATGTACATGTTTCAGGTGTGGTACTCAGAGTTCACTGACATTTTGCATTTCTGCTTGTGTTGCTGGCTGCTGCTGAACATGACTTTTTTGTGCCTTTGCTTGTATGGTAGTTTGTCTGCAGGGTCAGGGCAAATATCTTTCTACACTGCTCTGTTGTCTGGTGTAGGATCTGTGCCACTGTCAGCCCATGCTCCACACACAGATACACAATGCTCTATCTGGGGATCTGTTCCTTTGTACTTTGGGGATCTGTGTCACTGCACATAGCTCTGTTGTGCGATTCCTCAGCTTTCAGATCCAAATTCTTTATTCACCAAGTTTCACAAGGAAAGCATCTCAAAAGGCCATAAGCATACAAACAAGCAAACAATAATGCTGACACACATCAACTAGCATAGTTAGAGGTATACACCCATCCGCACCAACAATACAACACATACACACACCTGTGCGCACACACACGCACTTATAAGTAATGTTCCACTGTAAAACATAGTCCTATGTCTAAGACAGAGTAAAGTTCAACGCACATACGTAACACATTCACATCTATAAGTAACATTCCATTTCATAACAAATAGTCCTATTGTTAAACAAAGTGGAGTAAAAGTTCAACTACACCATGCACAATACTTTATACTCTCATTTATTTACTCCTATGGCCCTTCTGTATGAATTTTTCAGTTTGTGAAACTTTTGTACAAGTACTACAATGGTGATGTAAATGCTTTTCTGACTGGATTTTATTTTTAACCCCTTCACTGTCATGATGTCACTTGAAAACAACCAATAACAGTGCAGAATTTAAAACCTCAAGCATTTTTGTCTTCTTTTTTGCACTGGCATGGTGAAAGGATTTTCATCAAAATGCATAGCACTGAAAGTAGATGTGTTGTAGGACCTGAAAATATACTGTTTGCAGGTGTGTCTGTGCATCTTTCAGGCCAGAAATTTTACAGGCTGGGACAGTGAAGAGGTTACTGTTTATTCAGAAGATTGGGAACTCCAAAACTGAAGGGAGGTAACCTAGGCTATTTAACATACCACACTTACCCTGCTTCCACCTAAGAATCCAGGACTCTCCTATTTTGACGACTCAAAGGGGTGGGTTCACCCATGTTTTTAGTTTTAAAAGGCATTTTCACCCTCCACCCAAAATTCTAAGGGGTGATGATTTCACAAAGTAAAAGTGTTTCTGTAAAGATCATGCCTTTCCATCATGCACATGCGCGCACACACACACAAAGTTCACCAGAATGCTGGAAGTCTGTGATTATAGTCACAAATGTATTTACTGTTTACTTATTGGAATGTAAAGATAACTTTGCACTGATGCTGTGGCAGCACTTCATCATCTTGGTCTCTCTCAAAAAGCAGCCAGCCAAACTCACTGAGCCAGACTTTCTGAAAGCAGACTTAGTTTTGCGTTGTGCAGTTAAATACTTTACTGTCCCTAAAAGGAAATCTGCTTTGAAACATACCATCAATGTAACATGTAAATGAATACAATTCAACATATGATAATTTAATGTAAGACATATATATGACTTAGTGCCAAAAGGTGCGCATGCAAGGGGTTATGCACTTCAGTTGAAAATAAAACATTATTGAAAACTGTTTTTATTTGAAATGTTGTGTTGTGTACTTGCATGAATGAATGAATATATAGATAAATTTCAGCAACCAGGCTGTGGTCGATTTCAAGATACAGTCATCACACACTAAAAAAAGCGCCGAAAAATGACCACCAAAATGGACATCCATGTACTGGTGATTTTCGTCACTTTGCTTACAAACAAATTGCAAGCACATGGAGAAACAATCACTGATTTGTATGCGGAAAACATCGTTTTATACGGATAATATAACATCAACACTCACGATAGTTGTATTTTCGATCAATTGATCGCGAATGTTTGCTCTGTATGTACGTCAGATGTGTTGCAAACTCGAACTGAAAACTTTGAACAACCAAAAAATGACAGCATCGCTTCGGAATCACCGGAAACGTCGTGTGTGTTCCGATCCATGCATTTGCACTACACAGCAATACTTGTTTTTTTTCCAGCAAAGTTTTGCACGAAATCTGAAGAATATTTCCCTGATCGTTTGATATTGTTGTAATATCCGACGTCCATACATCTAATATTTTGTACAAAACAAACGAGATAGCAGTCTCTTTTTTATCGACAACATCCGGAACGTCACGTGACCTTTCCTGAGTGCCTTCATTCTCCTGGCCGCATGGTGTGTCTTTGTTCGGAAACACCGAAAGGTGTGTTGTCGTCTCTTTCAGTGGTCCGACGTAGGTACAATGGTCTGATGCAGAACATGCACTGTGCGCTTTTTCAGGAGTTTATTGAGATTATTTTCAAGTTTTCCACCGATTTGGGTGTGCGAAATCAAAGTACTGTGAAAAGTAGCATCTTTCCGCGCCGAAGATTTGAAACCCGTTTTTTTTAATACTTAGCCGAGTACAGTGTGAAGAATTTCATTACGACAAGGCAAAGATCTTGTAAATCTTACGTGCAACAGTTGATTGAGGATGTGTACCCAATTTCATCAAAAACTTGTCAGTTATAAGTGCATGCTTTTTGTAGACTGTTTAGTGGTGTTGCGAGAATATTTTGTTAACTGAGCGAGAGTGACGAAGTTACAGTTTTTTTTCTGGAAGTTTCGTCCTGAAAGTTATGTCAGATGTCATGTTAGCCACATGACTGGTGTTGTAATGTGACGTAAAACATTAAACTTTTAAAAGTTTAATTAAGCTCAGCAGATGTTAGTAATACTAACAGCGGTTCTGAGAACTGAGTACTGATTTGTGTAGAAGTCATGGTGTGTAGGTTTGACATGTTTGTACTAAGCATATCAGTATTTGGACAGTTGCTGGTTATTGGGTTAATAATTTCATATTCATAACACTTCAAATTCATTGACATGACCAGGGTATGCTGAACTGAGCGTACTCCTGAGCCAAGTGGTACAGCAAGGAGGAAAACATCAAACACAGACAGTTGCAGACAGTACAGAGAGAGGCTGGCCGCAGAGAATCCACATCTCGAAGAGCTGGGGGTGGTCTGGACTTAATTGTTAATTACCTTGATAAAATCAGGTCATTCTGATTTGTTTTTGTTAGACTGATCTAAGCAAACAGAATGATTTCTATGCTAAAAATTGAGGAAATGTTATTTTGTTGTAATACTGATGTAATACAGAAATTTGTTTCATTTGATTTTTATGACTCGTTATTAAATGCAAACTGAGAAAAAATCTTCTCACTGTGTTTTTGCATGCACCTTTATGGCTGACTATAGTATATTGCATGAAAGGGTGTGTTATTTATGGCTGACTATAGTATATTGCATGAAAGGGTGTGTTACTTGTTATATAAAAAAAATGTTGAGTTATGGGTTTATGTCGCCCATCAGATATTACAACAATCAACATGACACAATCGTGTGTTAAATTATATGAGTGTACAAAATTTGGCACAAACATAGTAGGGGAGATGTGCACTAATAGTGTGACTTGATTTGTGCATACTTGTGCAAAACTGAAGACACAATGAACTATGCATGTTGTAATATCTGATGTACAACATGCGGGCTTTTATGACCTTTGTCAGCAAATATCTCCAAAAGTGCAAAGTTTTTATCTTTTGCTTTTAAGAAATCTTTCCTAGCATTGTGCACATTCTAAAAACACAACTAGTTTCAATGTATCATCAACTTTATTTTCTACCCCTTTGTCCCGTTTTCATGCACACCTTTTGGCACCAAGTCATATACATGTTATCAAGCATAAGTAAGTTAAGCCTTACTTTCCCACCTGATTCACTTGATGCAAGGCTCCCCATTTTTCATGACTTTAAGGGGTAGACTCTCCCATGTCTTGCAATTTTAAAGGGTATTTTCACCCTCTTCAAAAAATTCTGAAAGGTGTGTGTGTGTGTGCACATGCATGTGTGTGTGAGTGTGTTATTGTTTGGTTTTAAATCTGAAAAGTTTGTGTGTTTGGGCTCCCTTTTCTTATGTCAATATTTTAACATAAATGAAAGCATCAAACTTAGGATCAGAGATTGTACACAGGTAAACATGCACAAAGACCATTCCAAGCTGGGAGTAAAGCACTGTTATACTAAATTGAATCTTGGCTTTCTCCAGAGGTTTCGGTACATCAACTCAGCACTGCTTTGCCATTACAGCATCCCAGTGGTCACTGCTTTGTAAATTGTTCTATGTCTTGTGGATGGCTGTATGCTGAATGTTCACTGAACCCAGCGGTATACTACATACCTGTAAACCTTTTTTGGGAGATTAATCACTGGAACATGACTGGCTGGCTTCTGTGCAAACTGACCTATGGTACTTCACTGTTTGGCTGTCCTTGTTGTTGCCATGCTCTCCTGTGAACTATGAGTTTCATTTTTTGCTGTTGGTCTACTGGATTTGGGTTTGCTGATCATGGTCGAGTGAACTGCATCAGCTAATTCTTCACAGTGCTTTTGCTTTCAGTTTGTATTACAGATTAGATATTGCTTTTGCCCCAAACTGTGATAAACACACACACACACGCACAATGTTCACATTCAGTTACAGCTTGGATGACTGGATAAAGTGAAAGGCAACAGCCAATGAACACTCAGAAGATACTTTACTTTTTCATCACTGATTCAGAATGACGCTGCGAGTGACCTCACTGTTTGTTCCACTGCAGCTTCTATGATGTTTTGCACCGACTAGACATATTTTGAAGAGATATTTTCACTCCTTACTACAGATTTTAAAGAATAAATCTGAAGGATGAATTTCAGGTCCAAGTGCATGAATATGTACAGAATGTTTTCTGTCGGGTGCCCTGTGATGGTTCCCCACTGTCTTCAGTCATAGAGTTTGGAACACTATCATCTGTTTTTGCTGGTTCACCTTCACTGCTGCTCTCAGTAGCCAAGAAGGCATGCATGCCTGCACCATGTGCAGTGTGGAATAATCTGACTGGACTGCAAGGAAATGGCCACCAAAGAACATTAGCTTTATGCAACATGTCCATTCTACTGTCACTGTCAGAAACTGAACTGCAGGCGTCATGCTTCCACAGCTGATAAAGGAGTATAGTCAGTTTCTAGGTTAGGTAGTAAAAATTCACTATTCGCATCTCTGTGGGAAAAAACACTAGCGAATATTTTATGTGGATCCCTGGGACTCCCTGCTACAACTTTCAGAGGGTCCCAGGGCAGTTTTAGAGGGTCAAGTCTAATATGAAACAGCAGCCGTGCTGAAGTATTCTGCTTTGCATATGATGCCATCTGTACTTTCTACAACTGCATTCTGGGTTCAGTTTTGTCAGACAATGTCACTTTTAGTTATACACTTTCACGTTTGTTGGCTCATTATAGCAGTAATAGGCTTATTCAAAGGCCTATTCTCCTAGTTCTCCATGTCAGTATTACTCTGGTGGTTGGCAGCCCTGCCAACTCTATAGATGTGTTTTAGTAGCATCCATCTGTCAGCATCAAAACAATTTTTAAGTAGCATAGTTAATACAATGATAGTATTAATAGTAAGAAAGCAAAATATGTAGCACTTTCAAACACAAGACCATTACAAAATATTTGTCTGAAACAAACTGCACTCTGAATCTGTGGAACAGATAAAAACCAAACAGAGAATGAAGAGGGAAATTAAGCTTTCATCTTTGCAATTGCAAATTGAGAACAGGGTAATACAAATAGCTAAGGCTGATTGAGTGATTCTGTAATTAAAGGTGTGTATTGTCTTAATAGCATCCCTCAAAACTCAAGCTGCCTCCCTTAGTTACTATGGTGTCACTTTGTCTTTGAACAAAATTTTACTACAGAAACTTAACTGATCTTTTTTTGACAGCTGAAAATTCACAACAAATTACTGTCATGTTAGAAGCCTTCACACTCATAGCCTGTACATGGATTTCTATCTAATCCTGGGATTCTTTTGTAAGATTTTTTTGTATTAAACCTTTCAGAAGCAGAAGACCAAAATGTCTCACAATGTAGAGTATATAAAGCACTGACATGCCCGGACTGTTAGGTACATGAAGCACTGACATGCCCCTGTGTTAGGTGTGTTGGTGTGTTTGTGTACTGATGCTGAAGTAACCTGTGCAGTCTGGGAGAATGTGTACTTGTCATTAAGTGTCTGAGACAGAAGATACCTTTCTGTTCCTGAAAATGGTTCAGATGCGGACATTTTCAGTCATTCAGGAACAGGAGATGAGAAAAAAAAGAAGAGAGGTAACCCCACACTTTCTTAGCCCTATGGGACCCTCTAGAGGTATTAAGGGAGCCCTGGGTCACACTACAGAATAAAGATTTAAAGAGGCAATTCTTATATTTACACACAGTTTGAAATTTTAAAGGCTGATTTTGAAGGTTTACTGCACAATTACACACAATCTAAACATTTGTGTTTTGGAGTGAATTTAAACATTTGTGTTTTGGGGTGCTCTGGAGTTGGTACTTGCGCTAAGTTTGAACATACACTCAAAGTCAAAGCAAAACATTACATCTGGACTTTTAAGTTTTTTAAAAAGTATTTTCCACCCAGTTTACAGCTTGGTCTCTTTCTGGGTAACACTGACATACATGTAGAGTTTTCTCCTCAGCATTTATTGTCTGTCCCAGTTGAGAGATGTTGCCAACAAGGGCATCCGCAGCAGCAGAGTCAGCAGCTGATTTTTCTTCCAAAACCCACATGGCCAGGAACCTAGATATAGACAATCTTCATCCCATCTGGTCAATTCCAAGTATAGCTCATGACTCTTTGTTAAATGGGGTGGCCATATTCGTTTGTTTTTCCATATAATACTTTATGTAAGTTGTTTTGGGAGGACTGTGCTCTACATGTGTATAGAATAACATATTTAGGATATTATGTATTATTACTGTTATATTCCATATTGAATATAGCTTGGAATGATGAAAGGGAATCCAACAGGATCAGGAGAGACTGTTCCTGACTTTTGAGAGCCATCAGTAAACATTTTCTCTGATATTTAAAAAGTTTTCTGAAATTAGCTATATGAAAACAGATTAAAAACGCAAAGAGAGGCCAAAGAGCAATGTCTGAAACAAACATTTTTGGGGTTCCAAAAAATTAAGAGGGAGAGACTATAATTTTATGACAGATTCACAGACTTTATATATAATTTTAGGCAAGAGAAGTCAATGATGGTTCATGTGCCTCCATACAAACAGGAGATGTGTGGCAAGCCCCAACACAAGACGTAGGCCCTGAAACAGGACCTGATGGTGGATTGGCTCCAAGTGCTTTAGGACCAGCTGACAAGCCAATCCACAAACAATGCATCCATAATCCAGTTTGGGAACAGACTAGACTCAGCAGGACAATATGCTCAGCTCCCCAATCAGTGAATCAGGATGCATGATTACTCACAGAATGTCAAGAACTTGCTGACAGGGAGTTTTAACTAATCTAAGGTATTGTAATTTATTTTTAAAAGCCAGTTTGGTATCAGAAACCAAGCCAAGGAAATCAGCTTAAAGACACCTGCTGAAGTACTAAAAGAGTAAGTAGAACACCAAGCTACTTACTCTTTTACAACTTTAACAGGTGTTCTTTTCAAAAAGATATTTGGTTCATGAAAAACTTCATACTGTTGATGGAAAATGCAGAGCCTCTACTAGATGCCAGATTTTGCGGGTAAATGTATTCCTTGTACCAGTAAAAAAACAGTCACCAGTACCATGTACCAGAAGAAACTGAGAGCCTTGTGACTTGCTGGAAATATTCTGTGCCGTGGGTGTGGGTTCAGAAGCAAGTGAAAGCTCTGGCTAAACAAGATCGCTTCTGGTGTTGATCAGCAGGCAAAACAATGAACGCTCACTGTCACACCAGACGCCATATGTGTCACATACTAGGAGTGAAAATATATAACTTTCAGTTTCAGTGACAGCTGTTCTCGTTCATACTTAATGCACTTCTGCCAATAAACCATTCACAGAAGCTCAGTTATGGCTGCCATCTGTGTTACACGCCATACTTTTCGGGGGGGAGGTGGGGGGGGGGGGGGGGGGGGAAACAACACCTTTGCGTAAGTTATGCTGAAAACCACTCCTAAAATCCACATTTTTGAACAGGAAACACAAGTTCCACATCAAGTAGCATACAAATGAATGTAGGATTCAGTGACTGTAGGATGTAGGATTCAGACAGCCTCAAAGTGTGTGCTTCTAGCTTGAATACAAATGCTCAAACACTACTCACAAGTGTATTTTGTCATATTCACACTTTACACTTGTCCCAGTGTTTAGGTCCCTCATAAATGCATATCTCATGAAACTGCTATGTGATAGGACATGGCCAAAATGTTGAAAACAAGGCTTAACAAAACATGCTGCCTGTCTTTTCATTGCTGCAATACTGCAAAACATTGCCCAAATGACAACTGCCATGTTCCAGCACACCTAGGACCAAAGACGCTCTCACCATCTCAGCAGGAGAGCACCTCACATGGAGTCTGGTTCTGAACTCAGCAACGCATCACAACTTTGAAATAAGGCAGATAGATAACTGGTTTTAAAGCCAAGTCAACCATAACCATTATATCACCAGAGCTGCCAACCCTTCACTAGACTTTAGCGTAGCAAAATCAGATTTTAAGCATAGTAATTAGATTTTGAACATAGCATACATATATGGTCCTCCTTTGCAATTCGCTTTTGCGGAAATGTGCGCCAGAACAGATGTCATGATCGGCTGCAGAGCGATGTTGTGCACTACAAAGAAATTTGTGAAAAGCGTCTCCGCTCGAATTACGTCACAACCCATAAAATTAATGGGAAATCTTCTGCATACTTCCTATCGCTTTTCCTTTGTTGATGTGATGCTTCAAGTTGACGCGTTGTTTGACGTCGTACATTCCGCCATGGGCGACAGAAAAGTCCCCAAAACTGAAGAAGCAGGCGCTGCACTTCACATGCTTGGCGTTCTGCGTTGATCGTACAATGCACAGAAACTGTTCTGTATAATACTCTTCCAGAAATTTTGGTGTGCGTTTTTTTGGCGAGATTCATCACCTGGGAGCTCGCTTTCAGCTTCTCGCTTCGGCATGGCGATTTGAAATGATTGAAAACTGAAGTCGTCTCGCCAGGAAATGACGCATAAAAGCGGGAATTGAACCGAACGCTACGATTGGTCAGCTGGTTAAAACGCGAATGCCGATTGGCTGTGGCACAACCAACATCTCAGACACAAAAAGGCACACGCACAACCGGTTGCTGGCGAATTTGATGCCCATATGAACACATGGGATCGAAAATAAAATAAAATTGTTTTTCTGAGGGAGAGTGTAGTGATATGATCATGAGCGTAGCAGCGTAGTGCAGTGCCCTTGGCCGTAGCAAACTACGGCCAAAACATAGTGGTTGGCAGCTCTGTATCACAGCAAACAAAATAGCTTTACAGACGCAAAAACTGGAACTTTGGTGGTCAGCTTGTTTCAAGCCAAAACGATCAAAGCATAATAAAAATTCAATCCATAAAATTCAGAATGTACTCGTCAATTAGAAACCCTGCAAATGTATTCATGTGAGCCAGACAGAAGAAGACAGCCACACACTTACCACCATCTTGTCCTGCAATGCTGTCACCAAGGACAGACGCAGCATCGGCAGCACTGACAGTTGTTGTCTGCAGTGCCACTACTAGGTTCGGCTCTGCCTCAGGCACAGCTTCCAATGGAGGCAGGGGCTCTTTTTCCGGAACAACTGGCGGAGGTGGTGGAGGGCTCTCCACCACAGGTGATGGAGTCATCTCCTTGGCTGGAACAATGTTCACTGGGGCTTCAACATCTACAGCCGGCATAACTGGGGCAGCAGCCAGAGCAGGGGAGGGGGTCTGGACATCGGCAGCAGCGCCTGCTGTCTCTACTGGCTGTGGGGGGGTTTCCAACTCCACACTGGCAGGCACAGAATATGAGGCAGGAGGGTCTACAACACGGTCCTCCTGTATATTATCTGTTTGGTCAGGTTCACCATTCAACACCGGGTGCTCTTCCATGCTCACACTTTGCACAGGTTCAATGACACTGGCAGCAGCAGCATCAGTCTCCTTTGAAGGGGTTGGCAAAATGGGCACTTTGGCACTTTGGGCCGGAGCTGAAAGCTGTACGTTGTGAGACACTTCGCCCTCCTTGTCTTTCTTATCACCGGCCAGCATAGCAACTTTTGTGGCAAACTCTATCGTCACTGCATTTCGGTGTTCCTGTTGTAAAAACAGAAAGTGAAACAGTAATTAGCTTGAGCAAGGTTCCATTGTTGAGGAAGCTGGCACAGCACACTTAAGCTGATGCAAGATGCTTAACACTGTGGCACAGATAAGACTGATTTACAAGTGCAACATTGCACTGCCATATTCACTGAATAAGTGGGGAAAAAAATAAAAATCTGAAACAGAATGACTGCTAGCGTTCTAAAACAAGATCCAAACACAAAAACGCTTATTTTTAAGTGTTCATTTGAACCTTTTTGTATTTGGATCTAAATAAGTGGGTTTTGGGTGCTGGCAAGATTTTTCTTCTTTTCCTTCTTCTCACACACTTGTTTTAGTTGGAAGAAAGACAATAAGATTATGTTGTTGTGTTTTTTCCCCTGTCAGAGTTACTGTTAAAGTCTTCCAGAACTAAATATACTATGTTTAAACAATTAATTACATGCTGTTTTTTTTTTTAAATCTTCACTTTGACCTAAACAGTACAATTATGTAAAATAATCATTCTAAACTACAATCTGAAAGATACCAAGGTTTACTGCACTTCTATCGAATCAGCGAAGTGTATAAATAGTGCCCAAATGATATCACAATACTGCAACAGAGGCCCGAAGAGCATCCAATAACCATCGTTCAGCATACAAGCACCATACAGCACATCACAATGCACCAGGAAAACACTCTCCACACACATACAGTGCCCTTTTTCTTCTTCTCAGTTTTAGTTTCTTTTCCCAGCTTTTTTCCTCTCCATTAAACCAAAGTGGTTTCATCAAAATCAGAATTTGGACATGAAAATCTGTGAAATTGCAAAACATGACATCCCTGATCTTTTTCATGCAGCCCCTCACTGGTAGCATTATTGCTCACTTTTATTCATGGTGAAATCCATCCTCTGAACAAAATCACACCCACAAGTCATATTAATAATTTAAACCATCACATAAAAAGATCACGATGCTAACAGTAAAAACTTAAGATTGGTATTGTTACAAACATCAGCAAGAAAGTCAGGTTCTAAAACACACTGGCATTTCTACATCCTTTCTCTCAGAATAATATTTAGTAACAACTGTTGACCCCCCCCCCCCCCCTGTTTTTAGTCACAGATCCTATTCTTTGACACTTACTTGGACTTCTTGTGCATTTTGGTCCACCTCCTCTGTTGTTGGGGGTTTAAAGACTTTTTCAGTGATATCCTCTCCTGTGTTGGGATCAGTCAAAGACAACATTTTCCTGTTGCGTGTCTGCTTCGGAACAGCTCCACCTGCCCCTTGTGGCCCAACAGATGAAGGACGACTGGTGTTGGGTATCTGCATGGGGAAGTAACCTGGATAGGCCGCACTAGCAGGGGCTCCATATGGCTGCACGAAGCTCATCTGTGCCTGCTGCTGCATGGTTGTAGGAAAGGGCATCCTCGGTTGGGAGTATTGCTGCAGAACAGAACTCACTTGTGGACCATGAATACCATCAGCAAAAAGCATCCCAGAGTAAATACTGAATAAGCATACATACATACATGTGTACCACAGCAGTTATGCAAAGAAGGTAAAACTACATCAGAGCAGCTAATGCTCAGTTACCATACACCTAAAGTACAATTCTTATCCAAACAATTGAGAATACTGTCACAAAATTTCAAAGACATCATTCTATTAATCAGCAGCCAAGGAAATAAGAACAGTCTCCAGAAATGGAGTCTGCACACTTCCACTGGGGGTGGGTGGTGTTCTTGTTTAGATCTCAAGTTCAAATCTGCACTAAGGCTAGTGCACTTTTGATGTTTTCAAATACTTTTAAGAAATAAACATGTATATTAACCGACTTGGCCCCAGACCAGCGGCAGCCCTTTCGCGACAAAATCCCATGCGCAGGGAAGTAACTGTGGCACTTAAATGATCCTGGGATACAACTTTAAAAATCAATAATAAACACCAAATAAAAATTTCAGCTCACTTTGTAATTTTCCCAGTTTGCGAATACATTGTTCTTGTATATCCAACAGGCTTTAATTTTTTTCACTCAAAAATAAAACGATAAAATAATAATAATCCCAAATCAGAAATGACCCAGACCTGTTTACCCCCTAAATGCACAAGTGTAGTTTGGGTCGTCTACATGTGTAGTCAGGAGGTACAATGTGTAGTCATAGTGCATCAGTTGAAACTGGACTGATTTATCATTCACACATTCAGATTCTCATTCTCACTCAACAAGTCAAAATAACACACAAGAAACTTTGTCTATACAAACTTAATAAAACAACAAATACAATTATTTTGCTGTAGTGTAACACTGTAATTGTAGTATGTTCTTTCTATCTCAGTTACAAATTTAGACAAGATAATCAGTTTGTCCAACACACACACACACACCAAGCACACACTTTCTCTCCTTTCTATGAGCTTTACTGAACTGATATAATTTTCAGAATCAGAAGACCACAGTGCCTGAAAATATAAACGTAAGGCGACAGCATGGCACTGCTACCAAGGTCTCAGCCACACACAAGTGGTGTAGATCCGTTCAGGTCTCTTGCTGGGCCGTGCACATGTGAATGTGGGAAAATTGTCTCATCTTGACTCGGAATGAGAGTGCAGTTGTACAGATCAGTCTGCCAGTCAGCCCCCCCCAAGTGCAGTTGTACAGATCAGTCTGCCAGTCAGCCCCCCCCCCCCTTTTTCCCCTGTACAAACAACCCCGGCCGCAAGCACCCTACTCAACAGCCTAGTACAATTTTTTTCCAACCTCACAACAAATTTTCTCATTGGCTGATCCCCAACAAAGTAGCCAATCACAACGCACGTTCTTTGTAATGGTGATAAAAATTTGCTCAAGGGAGGTAACTCTACGGACTAGTGCTATCGATGTTTACAAGTGCTGGAAAACTATATCAGTTTGTTGCATTAAAATGAGAGGGGGGGGGGGAGGGGAACGGAGAAAGAGACAGACTTGAAGCTGGAAAAAACTTTCCAGTCGCCTTGAACTCCTTGTAGGACTTGCTCTCAACAGGTTGCTTACAGTCAAATCGACCACCATGCTTGCATGATAAAAGTCCGATTTGCAGGTGGTGCAAAGAACAAGTTCGCTGCCTTTCCTTGAAGGAACCAAACACAGATAAGCTTAGTGGTCAGCTGGGAGAAACTTCTGGGATGGAACTTTCTTCCTTTTAATCGCAGCAGCAGAGCCTTTGGAGGCTAACACTGAGTCTTCTGAAGAAGAAGTTTCATACGCTCGCTTCTTCGACTCAGACATTTTCTCCCAACTGAAGGGAGTTTCAGATGCGTTCAGAACCTATGTTTGCGCCAAAACCAGCGCTGCTATTGCAAGACTTGATGTGCGCGTATCATAAGCGGGCGCACGTACCTTTTGAACACGGTGGCCGTGTCAAAAATAGGATCGCATCAAAAAAGAGGACCGAATTACGCTCGTCGCTATTGTGTAGCCGAAACGAAGTCATTTGCGTAGTTTGTGCAATGCAAGCGTAGATGCGTAGTTTGGGCTTCAAATGTGTAGATTTCTACGCCAAATGCGTAGACTAAACAGGTCTGAATGACCCCATCTGAATGTGAGGTGTCAGGGTGCCTACAGGGTAACTGACTTTGCAAAATTTCCAGTTTGAATTTCCAAAGATGAAGCTCTGTGAGTTTGTTAGGGTGCCCAGGGTGAGCGACTGAGCCAAATTTGCAGTTCAAATTTCAAAAGATGAAGCTCTGACACAATTGCTAACACTGTGACAGTAGGGCTTTTGTTTATTTTCGTGTATCTTTTGTGTGACCAATGCGCAACTTTAAAAAATTCACAGCGTCTCTCAAACTCCATCTAACTTCGAACAAAGGACATTGCCAGAAGTAGTAAACAATAGCAGAAGCAAGGCTATAAGTCTTGTGAGAGTCCTGTTCCTACTTGCATAAGCCGGGATGCCAGTATGGAGCGTCTGCTAGCCGGCTGCTATTGGGTGGTCCGGGGTCGCACAGTAACGAAAAAAGAGCGGATGGTGATGGGCGGTCTGGGGCAAAGTGGGTTAAACCCATAAATGCTGTTTTTGTTTTAGTGTTACCACTTATTGTTCATCAAATCATTACAAGACAACATAGGCATGTTGGAAAAGCAGCGAGGAAAACCTGTCAGTAAAGAATAAACAAGGGAGTTATCTGGCACTTAAAAGATCTCAAATGATCCCAAGAAAGACATGTCACCTATGGTGAGGTACTTCCTCTAGTGGAAATTATCTACCTTGTATTTACTCGTACGCCGTGTAGTAGTTACCATAATTAACTCCCTTGTTTCCTGATTCTGCCGGGGAGTTTATGCACCTTGTATTTACTCAAATGCCAGATAAGAGTTATAATGAACCCCCTTATTTGTTGATTCTGGACAGGCACTCTGGATCTCCTTCTGTTTCAGATTATGTCAGTAAAACACTAGGTACAACACACACACACAGAAGAGAGAAGAGCACTGACCATGAACTGGCCACTGGGGTTCTGCACAAACTGCAGTCCCTGGTTTCCATTGTAGGCAGGGGTCATGCCGCTGGGCATGTAGGATAAGTTTTGAGGCATGTTCGTCATGAAGGTCAGGTTGCTTCCTGGCACCTGTCCATTGTTCATTCCTTGCATGCGTGGCTGACGCATATTCTGGTTGGCTGTTGGTAAGTAGAAAGTACCCTGAAAAAAGAAAGGCTGATTTCCCACCAATGTGAATCAAAATCACTACCAAAAAAAAAAAAAAAAAAAATGCAACTGAGTCTGCTGCACAGCTTCACAAGAAACCATGGGAAACCAAAAATGGCTCAACATGACACTTGCTAGTTCATAAGAGATGCTGTTAAAAATACACTGTAAAACAGGTTCTGAGAAAGTGATCTTTATTATTAAACCCTGGCAGCTGGCCTCTCACCCAAGAAGTATAGCAAGTTCAACTGTTCAAAAGTACTCACTGCCAAGGTAACTTCAGTAACAGGAAAAATGCACAAAGGTTAAACAAACAGCTCTCACACCTCCAGATTTTTAGAGCTTTATTTTCATTGATTTTTTTGGGGGGGCGGGGGGGGGGGGGGGGGGGGGGGGGAGGGTCTGGGGTCTTGTTTCAGACTATTTGTTATTCACATTTGCTCCTGTTGTTAACTGCTTTTAGTAATCATTCCCACCAAATGGCCTGTCAGTTTCTTTCTGAGGTTTCCCCATAATGTCGAGCTCAAACATCTGCAAACATACTCTGCTGAGAGCCTTAGATATAATAATAATGTATTTATCATGCACTCATCAATGCCCTGAATGCTTACATGATACATATTAACCTAAACGCAACATTATAAAGTTCTACTAATGCAATTTACATACAGTCATAAACACACACACAAATCAAACCATTTACAGACATTGATCTGTACACACACACACACAATGACTGTAGTAAAAACTTGGTACTGATACTAATGAAAATTATACCAGTCATTAACTGAGTGCATGCATGCGCTAAGACGTCTGTTTCTAACGGAGGGTTGGGGATGTGTGAACCTAATGATTTTTATTTGAGAGTTTTTATGTTTTGGTTTGACACAGAGAAAGCATTATTCCAGGTAATTTGGGGTTTGCTATAATTAAGTATTAGTGTATGCAGATTGAGAGAAAGGGGGCGTATGTATAAGAGTGTGCATGTGCGTGTGGTTCATGATTTGAGATATGTTCTTCGTTGTGCGATCGAACGACAGCTTTAATTTCCCACTGGGATTAACAAAGTATATTGTTATTGTTATTTGCGGCTGAAGTACCCTGAGATGAGGAATGTTTTTAGTTTAGTTTAAAATGACAGGGTTGAGCAGTGTCTAAAGTCTTGTGGGAGTGAATTCCAAATGTGCAGTTCAAAAGTAAGAGAAAGTGCAAAAGCGATGAGCCTTGCATTTGTATTGATGGGTTTTCAGCAAGTGTGTCAGAAGAAGAGTGCAGTGTATGAGATGAAGTGTAGATATGTAGCAGTTCAGAGACCAGCAGGACCAGAATCATTTACAGAAAATTTGTAATTAGAACATTATCTGCATTTCTTCATCATGCACACTAACAAGTATATGTGTATGCTTGTGGACACATGTTTAAAAATGTTAATTATAGTATACCGAAGTGAACCACTGGAAACATCACCACAAAACAATGTGGCTACGCCAATAGAGTTGGATGTGTGTACCAAAGATAGGATGCTTTATAACTTGACAACCATGCATTACTGAGTTCAGGCCTGAGGTGTGTGACGAGTGCGTCTCTGATATCTTTCTTACCTGAGCCTGCTGTGGGCTGGTTGACTGGGTGTATAACACCAATTTACTTACTTACCTGTGGGTTCCATGCCATTGGAGCACTTTGTTGGTCTTGTGCATCAGCAACAAGCTGACCATAAGGCTGCTGCAAATCAAAATAAGCAGATGTTTGACAGCTGATTTCTAGTTTAATTCTGTGAACAGACACTGCCACAACATCCACAATCACAGCCAGTATGAGAGCATGCATAACAACTGCTATGATGTTCACTGAGAAATCAATCTATACTGGAGTAATCATACACAAACTGCAAGCATGATTCCCTTTCACCAAACATGTATATGTTCAAAACCAGGTTGGCATCGTAAACTGTATTGGCACTTGCTGACTTGGTCATAAAGTTAATCTTGCTGACTTGGCAATAAGTTATACTGTACTGTATTGAATATTAATCAAAACATAGCAAAACATAATGAGAATTTTAAAAAATGAAAACCAGGTTGGCATCATACACTGTACTGGCACTTGCTGACTTGGTAATACAGTTATATTGTACTGTATTGAATATTAATCAAAACATAGCAAAACATAATGAGAAAACAGTAAAGAAAAGGTACAGGAAAGCCAAAATGTTCAGCAAGCTACCAAACAAAAAGCATGAACTGAGCAGAAAACAGAATCATTTATCAGTGACAAACAAGAGCAAAATCCTTGGATGCAAGGTGGAAGCAGACAAAGCAGTTTCAGCCAACCCAATTCTTGTACGCAGGATTGGACAGCCCATTAGTGTTGCACCAATCTCTGCTCTTTGTGCACAGGATGGGCCTGTGGAATTGGTTTGCAGACTAGAAATGCAGTTGAAATGCCCATCAGCATCTCCGGAATTTTTCATTTCAACACAACCTTGTTTGATGTCTGCTATTTTTCAGTACCAGTATTTTCTTTGTAGCAGTCTTTCATGCAGTAAAAGACTGCAACAGGCACTAGGAAGATGGCCTGGACTTTGAGAGTGGAAAATACTGTGGATGGGCCTGTCAGACAGGTCAAGTGACTTGCTTCAATAGATTATAGACATGATTGTCCCAAAATTATGGTAAAAGATAAAAATATTGACTGCTTACCCATTAGTTGTACCAACTATTTACTTTAAGTAGTATAGTGTATGGAGTGCAGCAAAATTAGTCATCAAATCCCTCACCAAATAACAAAGATCATCCCTCGATTGTGACTGCATCTGATTGATTTTCAAGGGTTTACCCTAAAACTTCCAGGTATGATCTTCCCTGCATTACTGTAGTGCAAACTTGAAATAAAGTCCTGGTCAACCAAAGAGGTGTTAATGTGCAAAGCCCAAGGAGTCTAAGGATGCCACTTTGACAACAGAAAAAAATTATATAAAAAATCCATGGTCAAAATTTAGCCAGAACTGGCTGGCTAACCAGCCTGCATAACACCTATCTTCACATAAAGCGGCAACTTTTCATGGGAATCAAAAACGCATGGTCATACGTAACATCAATCAAAATAATTCAAGTACAAGAATGAGAGTCTGTGTTTTTTATTCCTGCGCATGGAACTGGAAGTATAAAGGTGTAAAAATGTTATAACAACTACCAACTTACATGTTGGGCCCGAGGCACATTGAAGGTTTGTGGTGCCTGCCCAAGGCCAGGTGCCGCTACCCGCCCGGGCACGGGTTTGTTCATGTCCAAGTACTAGAAAACCAGACAACATCATACACTAAACATCTGTGCACATACAAATACATACATGTAAGAAGAATACCAAAATACCAAGACTTAAACAAATTAATTAATAGGATGGTAAACTCCAACAAACTTGTTCATCACGTCACATGTACATAAAACAGTGTACAAGTGCCTCAGCAATTGGTCCTTTTCATTTTTAAAGATGCTACTCTAAAAGTTTCACTTTTGTTAGACTTTCTTGCACCAACATGGCCCGTTTGTAGCACTAATCACCATGATCATTCAGACCTAAATGCACATAAGTCTTAGACATCTTGCTATGCTGACAATTACTGAACACATCAAACACTTCATGCACATAAATAACAGTCTCACAGAAATAGAGAAAATATTTCAATATAATTAAATAATACAAACAAAACCATAAAGAACAAAATCCTGATCACAAATATTTTCAATGACTTGTACGAGCCTTGACCAACTATGCCATCAGTAAAATCCCAAACATTTGCCATGTACAGATGATCAGATTTTAACACCCATAACACTGATTACATTTATGATAGATAGGCGATAATGGTAGACTAATATATTTAAGATTTTGTTTGTTTGAAATGTATGATACTGTTAGTGTGGTTTTTGTCATCAGATATTTGCACAACGCAGTGAATTTACCTCTGGTTAGAGAACAGCGCTTTATAAGAACTATTTATTATTATTATGTTTTTGATTTACAAGGCACTAAGGCCACTGCCATCAACCTGTCATCTGTTTCTCTTTACAAAATCCATTCCTCCTTGAGGTGGCAGTAGCCAGCACATGGGACCACCTTTCCTGCTCTGCGAGTACTGTGCAAAACACCAAAAGGAAGCAAGGTTTACAACAAACCTTGCTGTTTGCACAACTGAAGAGCCCAATTTCAAAGCACAAGCACAGTGGGAATCAACTTCCTTTCAGATTTTTTGTTTTGTTTTTTACTTATATACAAAGTTGCAGGCCACTAGGCTGAATATGGTACTACACCCTTAAACTGTCAGAACTTGCAAACTTTATATGTATACTAGTTACTACAAATAATTCCTGTTTGCATAATACAAGTATGTTCTGTAAACATGCAAGTTTTGCTTGATTCCAAGTTTGTGGAACCACTGCCTGAAGAGAACACTTGTTTTATCCCCTGAAGTACTGATCCTATTTACAAAAGTCTTTGGGTTGCTTTGGCTATCAACATCAACCCCCCCCCCCCCACAAGCTGACAAACTGTTTTGTTCATGAAAAATGCAATTTCATTCTTCATGGAAATCCACAATTTTGTTCACAACTGGAAGCCTGTTCCTGGCTGTCTAACTACCCGTTACACAAAGAACACTACTCAACAGGCAGTGTTTGCCTGTAGCACAAGCCTAACTCAGATGAGGTTATTCAAGCTTACAAAATAATATCTCAACCAATTGTAGTAATGGCAACCCATTTTTTCACATGACTGTCCAGCTCACATTCAAGCACCACCATACCAAGTCTGGTTACAAAAGGTTCAGTGGTTCAGGAGATGTTTTCCAGACAAAGCTGAGACAGATGGATTTCAGCATACAACCACCTCCCTCCCCTTTCATGGGTGGTATAAACCAAGTAAGACTATGAGGCAGGTTAAACTGACCGCTGGCTGCGCTGACTGGAAAGGTGCAGCTGCAGCCTGGAAGTGAGACGAGTAGTGAGGTAACTCTTCAAAATGGCCCCCTGAAAAGTCAATGAACACATCAGGATGAAAATACACAATCAGTAAATGTACCCTATCACTTCAAATAATCAAATGCATCAGTGTTAAAACACGTGCTCAAATCTGTAATGGAAATGGTCCCTGTACAACTCTGGGTTCTCCATCTGACAATAAATAACAAAGGGATAAGCCTTTGCTTGGAAATATTTCTGTACAAGTATTGAATGAATTTAACTTCATTGTTTAATACTATTGGTATTCAAATGAACACTGATGTGCGTCACCTTGTGCAGCAAAACATTGTTGTGCGCCTAGATACTGTAACTGTATGCTGGTGTTACTTACTGTCAGTGTATACCCAATAGACCCCTTTCACTTAAACTTTCACACATGCACAATGGACTGGTATACGCAATTTACTGGAAGTGGGGGGAATGCATCAGCTGAGTTTCTGGCCCAGTGCATAGTCTCTGTATTTCCCTAGTACTAGTGGTGGTGAAAACCTCGCATTTCACATCAACAAGATGAGAGGAAAAGATCACCAGCTTGCAATCCACTGCACCACTGGTCAAATAAAAGCCAGGAATTCTGCAGAATGTTTGTCCTTTAGTTTCAATAATAATAATAATTACTTAGAGCGCCTAACCTGCACAGGCAACTGACTCAACGAACCTGAAATTTTACTAAGTCGGTGGGCATCTAAATTGATTCAGCCTGGTCAAATCCCAGTGCGCACAAAGTCAGTGTCAGCATGTTCCCCCCATGTCTCCTTTGGAGCTGTAGAATTTTGTAGTCAAACTCTGTTGCTGTGCAACAGCAAGATAAATTAAAGGGGTCTATTTGCTTGCATATTGTCTGGTTATTAGTAACAGTACATCAACACACTTACTGTTGTTGTAAAGATACCAGGTACATTGGGAAGGGTAGAAGGGGGGGAGGGGAGGGAGGAGAGTCTATATATATAATATATGCATAACAAATGTTTTGGTTTTTTTAAGGTTAAAACACACACATGCACACACAGACAGCTGTTGAGAAAAGTCAAAGAGTACACACCTGCACAACTTTTTAAACTGACAGGTGAAAGGGTCAGAGTATACACAAGCACAAGTTTACAAAATGAGTTGTGACACAGTTAGATGACTGGCACAAAGAAGGCTATACACAAATTCACAACTAAAAGGTTTAAAAAAATACATATGGGTGGGGGGTGGGGGGGCAGATAACAAAACTGAGAAAGAGAGAGCAACAGAGAGACAGTGTGCCAGCTGCAGCAGACCATAAATGTGATTAAGTCAGTGGATATGTTTCCTGTACATGAAGTGCTACACACAATACTCACTCAACTGTGCTGGTGGTGGAGTTGGCCCACGTGTAGGAGCACTGGCTGAGTTAAGGCTATACATTGTAACATGTCACAACTGATGGAAAAAACACAAACAAGGTCCCCTGAACCTGTGCAGTAAAATGCCTTCAGATCACAATACCTAAACAAAATCCTGGAAAAATCATCCATCAACAACTGGGAGTTGATGATTCATGTATGGCACTCACAAGGGGGGGGGGGGGAAATAACAATAATAAAGCATGAATGCCTAAGCAGACTGGCAAGACAATTTAGAGACATGTCCTCTACACAAGGTCCATCCATTCCTACCATCAGACATCAGTGGTTTTGTCCAGGTCCCTCAGTCCAGATCTAACTAGATCTGCTGGTCTGCCGAAATTCTTTCAACTATCCCCCTTCAGCATCATTGGAACTCCAAGCAAACACTGACAGCAATATTTGTTGTTGTTGCTGGTAGGTTACTGCAAAGTCATATCATAAATGCTAACTGTGTGTGTGTGTGTGTGTGTGTGCAGGTGCATCAGAATGGTCTCTATCACCAGTAGCACTGTCAGTTGTTAGTGTCTGGCATAACAGTGACTTTTAGTTTATTCCTGTTGCTGCTTAAAAAATAAAAATAAATGCCCCTGTTAATGTTACAGTGACTGAACTCTAACACTACAGTCTGTTTCATACATGTTGATCCAGAAAAAATCCAGGGCCAAAGTGAAATCAGTAAAACAGTGTTGCAAATGAAACCCTCACAGTAAACAGCTACTTTTAAGCTACTGAAAAACAGGGTGAGGGAGGACAGTTCACCAAGGACTGCTTAGCTGTGATGTAGTCCTTTCTACATTTATTTGTGTCCCTGACAAAGGAAACTGTGCATGCATTATGCATCACAATATAAAATATGCATCTGTAGCATTAAAAACTGGGTAAACTACACATAAACCATGCATTACATGATTCCCCTATCAGAAGAGCACAGCTTGCAGGCTGGTTTGTAAATTTTAAGTTCAAGTACTAAGTAGCCAGAAGCAGTCAAAATTGAGGCAGTTGTAGAGCAGTGTGTTTTGTGCTGTATTCATCAATCAATGGGCAACCAATGGAAAGAAGCAAGATGAGAAGAAAACATATCAGTTTAGGGAACTCACAAGACAAGGCAAACAGAATTCTAAAAAAAAAAAGACAAAAAAGACTGCTAGTAGGTAGTCCAAAGTGCTCTTGGCTGCATTCTGCGTAACTAAGTTGGTCTAGTTTTAGCGATTTTCATTGACGTGATTTTTTTGATCCAATCTCAATAAAAATTACTGTTGAGAAAAGCTTCATGTCTCGTCTTCCTAACAGTGTTGTTATGTTTATTACGCTTTGAAACAAAATGTGAAAATTCACCCCATCTCGGTACCCTTAAGTGCTGCCTTCTGTCAGCGATGCGCATAGGCTGCGAACACCGCTCACTGTAAGCAGTTTTCAGACACGGAGTGTTGGACGTACGCTAGTCCAGCCATGATGAAATCTATATCAATCAAAAGTGCTGTTGCTAAACTTTCTTTCCATATCCATGATAGCTGCCTTCGACAAGTAGAAGTCCTGAATAAAGTTGTTTGAAATGTGTTTAACCGATTTTATACTATTTTTAGACCACGAACACTCTCATAAAAAATATCAGTAGAAAGATCAATCTTTCTTCTTCAAAGTTATACTAAAATAAGAGTTCAAAACTATTCGTATGTCCAACACTCAGCTGCTGAAATGTGATAACAAAGAGATTTTATTACCACAGCTGTATGGTCAGCCATGGCTGCTAAAGTGACCACACAAGCGATCGTGCGTGCCAAGTTGGTGGATTCTCCACTATCAGAATGTTCTATATTGTGTGTAAACGATCTTGTTGATGAGTGAAAGTATTAATCTTTTTGTTGAAAGCCTGATTAAGCTGTCAAACAAATGCTTCTGTCAGTAAAAATGAAGCGGTCAGTAAACGATCGCAAACACAGACGAGAGCTGGTTTGGGTGTCAATGGGATGATCGACAAATTTATTTATAAACAGCAATTCTAGCAAACTTTTCTACTAATAACAGTCCAGGAGAGGCTTTATTGGTAATATCCAAGGAGACAGTCCGAAATTCCTGGGACATTTTAAAGTGTCATTTTGGGCCACAAATATCATCAGAATCACTCAAACAGATCTAGTGAATGAGGCCAACATTTGCAACAAAAGTGACTGATTAAGTCTGTAAATGGGTGAGTGGATCAATTGTTTTACTGACATCAGCACTCAGGAAGTGTGCACAGTTACACAGAAATTAGATCTAGATCAAAATTAATGTCTGAAAGGAGCATATGCATACTGAAGGACACATATATATGATTACACTTGCTTTCTGTTAAAAATTTTGGGTTTATTCATTTCATATATATTAGGTAAATGGCTGCAAAAAGAAGACATAGCTGAGACTGCTGTGCACTTTGTTTTGAAATGGGGGTTTGAAGTCAATCCAGTTAGCAACAATTCCAGCAACAACTCCAGGATGTTGGAGACAGAAGATTTTGGGGACATGGCTTCTGCATATATGCCCTTGAAACGGGGCCTGTAAGGTGATGCAAGGTCACCCTGAAAAAAAATGGACTTTTACATTTTCTCTGTGATCAAACCAAAAATTATGGCATAATGTAGAGGTCTTAACTGTGGTTATTTTGGTACAAAAAGTAAGGTGACAGGACAAGTAGAAGAGGAGTTATGATTTTTTTTACCATTTTTAAGATTGACGGATCATTTTTTATGAATTTAGTAAGTTTGATGCGAAATATCTGGAAGAATAATCAAAATGGGGGTTTACAAAAAATTAGGCCTATTATTTGTACTGTGGAGAATGAGATTCCTAAATATTAGACAGGTTATATGCAAAATAGCTTCCAGGTGGGACCTTAAATCTCGGGATTTCTCTAATTTGCATTTTGTGGGCAAAATGGGGCAAAAAAATTAATATTAAAAAAATCGTAACTTCGGAACTACTCAAGTGATCAACATAAAATTGGTATCACTGAAATCAGATAAAACAGATCTATGTAAATATATAAAGTCTGATAGTCAACTATTGATTTTCAAAATCACTTTGGACTACCTACTGCTAGCATTCTAAAACAAGATCCAAACACAAAAAGGTTCAAACGAATGATTATTTAACACGAACACACAGCGTGCAAATTTTTGGGGAAATCCCCTTTATCAAGCCACAAAATGACACTTAAACAACAGATAAATGGTCAAAAATGATGAAAATGAAAGAAAAAGACATGTTTTGGTTTACTTTTTACAGTGGGTTCGGTGCTTGGAAGATTGTTGGCATATTTGAACTTTTTGTAGTTTTAGTGAAACAACAAAGGCTGAGACAAGAGGTTTTGTGGCATCTGTGAATATGAGATGACAGATGATGGAGCTCAAAATGGGGTTCAAAATTAGCTAGAGATGAAAGTTTTCATGATCAAGGAACAATCACAGTACCAGATTAGAGATGCCATTTTTCACAGTCAAGTGACAACAAATGTAACACTACTAACACCAAGGTTTGGAGTGAGTCAGACAGGGGAACCCATGCACTATCTATATGGCTATAGTCATAGCCTGGAAAGGAAGGAGCGAGACCTAGACCTTGACCAGAGAATGCAGTCACTGCTTTGGTCTTGCCATCGTTGAGGATAAGTTTGTTCAATGTCATCCAGTTCCAAGTCTTCACATCATAATACACTTCTGCATGGAAAAAGTGTAGCAGTGGATGCTGACCAAGTCGGTGAGTGCAATTCGTAAGATAGGATGAAAACCATTCTAAAGCCATGCCTTGTGTTCCAAAATCATGCTAAAGTTGGTGGAGTAATATGCTATGGTCTGGTGCATCGATGGCTGCTAACAAGTCTAAAAGAGTGAGCAAATAAATGTTTTATCACTTAAAGAGAGGAGAAGGAAGGTGGAAATTTCAGCAGTTTAGTTTTGGTGCTGTGTTTGGGTTGACAAACAGACTTCAGTGACTGAAAAGGTTGTTGGTGGAGGTGGTCAGAGCTGAAAAACAACCAATTTTTCAATGATCTTGGTGATAAAGAAAAGATCAGAGACAAGTTTTCAAGGCCTGTCAAAATCATCAAATGATGTGTGGCTCAGAAAGTCACAAACTGTATGGAACTGGAAGTCCAGGTACAGGGACCAACATATTAGAATGATCATTGACCAAGTGCTTTGGAACCAGTATAAATGGTGGAATAAAAATATCTGGAAGAAATGTACATAGGGAGAAGTTCAGAAAGGTGCTGTGGTCCAGCGCTTATGAATGTGATTGCATTAACGCAGACTGTGGCAACTTTACACTGGATTCTGCAGACCATTTTGGTTTTCACAGATTTTAACGCTGGGACCATGTAATTTAAACCAACATGTGGTCAAGGAAAACATCCACTATCCAGCAAACTAAGCGGGCTATAAAGTGTATTTATATCAATCAAGTTGCAAAGAACATCAAACAAGGTGTTTATTACAAATTGCATTCCTTTTCTATCTTCTTCTTCACATAAATTGTTACAAGAAAAAAAAACAGAAGCAGAGCAACTGCTCAAACTGCTCACATTCAAAACTCAAAAACTAACATTCAAAATCAAAGTGATAAAATTAAAAATAGAACTTACTGTCCTTCGAAAAAATTAAACAAAAGAGCACATTTTTTAGCCCATTTCCATGCCACTTATAGTTATAAAAAAGTAAATGCCTAGATGACTTACAACGTTAGCTTCTTACATTCAATGGATTTATTACTCATCTTGCACATGTATGCAAGATATATACATGTTGTAATTTAAAGCGAAATGCTGTAAACACCAATGTCCAGCCAACTGTGCAGGTTGTATAATGTTCATACTATGATACTATTCATAGGGTGAAATATTCAACAGAGAAACATCTCCCCACCCCCTTAAAAAAAAAAACTTTTACAAAGAAGGAGAAAAAAATAACAATATTAAGACAGGAAAAGTGGCAAATGCTCAGACCACTACTGCCACTAGCTTTCAAATGTAGGAAATGCAAAATACAACTTACTGTCCCTCTTGAGCAGTAAGTACTGGCTCCCCTCAAAAAATCTCATGTCGATAAACTGTCACTTGTATCAAATGGTTTTATTTCTTTATTTCAAAGCTGATAAAAATCACACAATACGCACAGTCTTGCTGGGTGCAAGCTTCAGATGCGAATAACATCCATAAACTTTTTTTTTAAACACTAAAGCTTTCATACAGGAATCACATAGGAGCACTGCCAGCAATGGGCCAGGACATGAGTAGGAATAGTTCTACCGTAAGACTATTTTAACACTTAATAATAATAATTTGCACACTACATCAACTGCTGTATGATGGAACTTTAAAACAAATACTGATATTGCTAGGGGGAGAAAAAGAAACTACTACTGCTACTAGTGCTATTATTTAGTTTTCAAAGTATCCTGCAAAAAGCGCTACAAGACTGTCCAGTCAGTGACAAAGCACTACAAAATCCACTAATGATTATCACCAAGTGCACAGGGATCCAACTAAACTAACTCTAAAACTTGTCACGTGTTGCATTTTCTCAGCATTAAAGTTCATATTCTGGGTGTACATAGTTATGCTTCGGTGCCTGCCTATGCAAGCCATACATACCACTTTTCCGCCAATGAGCCAGTGATATATCTGGAGAGTGAACCAGGATATATAAACTAAATGGTGTGCATGGTTAGTGGAAAAGTTGAGCTGAAGCCTTTGAATAGTTACTCCAATAAATGATGCCAAGTTTCTGGCAAACAAAAGTCTCACACACAAACTGTTGGTAAAAAATAACACAATCTGTACATGTACTTAGGGGACCATGATCATGACTACTAAATATTTCAACTCATTCAGATCAGGATCATGTTTTATATGTATTGTTTCTGCAGGCATTGCTCTATTACCTCTATCAAAAGTGTGCAATTAGAAAGTTTCATTAATCTGTCTACAACCTGAGACCACAGATCCTGACGTTGCTTACATGGTTCAGTGCACCAGCCTCACATACACAAAGCATATTTTGTCACATCATCACTGCATTTTGTATCCCCAACATGTGGAAATATTTCATTCTTAAAAAGGAATACTCCAAAAAAGAAAAGAAAAAACAGCGACGAAAAGGATCAACCGCAGGAGAAACAAAACCATCAGTTTTTCAAAGCTGTTTAATTGAAAAAAGCTGATGCAATATCAATGATAGCAGTGAAGAGAATCCTTTTTTTATTTTTTTACATGAAGTTGATGAATCCTTGATGAGCTCATCTCAAGATCATCCCTAAGACTAGTAAGAGTAAGACTAACAGCTTAACAATGACACCTAAACAATGCTAACTGCTGTTCTTTGCTTCTCAGCAGACCCACTGTGCTCTAGTGGTATGCAAGTCTGAATGAGTGACTAGGTATTACACAGTGCATTTTGGGATGTCCACTGAAGTGGTTTATTTACACTAGTTACAGTACTATTTGGTTGTCACATGGTTGGTACCACTACCTGGTGAAACTGCTTACCAATATCCATACAACCATGCACTGGTTTATGGTGTCACTTTATTTGAAGCCAGATTGTAGGGTTCATGGGTGTTAAGCTGTAACCTGCCACCAACACTTCTGGCTGAATGACGGGTGTGCTTTACATGATACTGTGGTGACATGGGGGTGGAAGGGTACTGAAATATGAGTCAGCACAGAAAGTTGACCCAGGAGAAGAAAATGCTCATGCCAGGTTTCAAACACATGACCTCTTGATCACAAGTCCAGCACTCTACCACTGAGCTATTCCTGCTCCCTACAACCCACCTCACATGTCTTGCAACTGTCTACAGAAACACTGCCCACCAGAAGGGCTTATATTATGTGGACAGTTAAAGGTTATGAACTAGCCTCTTCTCCCCAGCTTGGTGGTTAAATCAATAATTTATTCCTGTCCATCATAACTCATATATTTTATAAAACAAAATAAATGGGGGGGGAAAAATAAAAAAAGTATAACACTGAAGAATACTGTGCAGTCTATTTGTCACAAGTTTCCATTAACATAAATGCACATTTATAAAAAGTAAAACAATCGCCCAATCAACATTCTAACACTATTATAAAACTAAAAGAAAAAATACATTAACTTGATTAAGTTTCACGGAGAGTGATATTACTCATATTCATAAGCAATGTCTTTCTACCTCATTTTGAATGACCTAAACCATAAAACTTACAGAAAAGCAGCCCTCTTTAACAGGAAGTCTCAACTTTAAGTTCAAGAATACAAGATCTGACATTAATTTAATCGAGAGTTTGTAGCATAAGTAACATTACTAATAAAGCAAACAAATAGGGCAATTTTTACATTAACTTAGTTTAAGTACATGTCTCACTTCTCTTATTATAGTTATACAGCACTCAAAACATTACTGGAAAGCCAAAGGATTTCCTTTGTCTGGTACAGTGGTAGCCTCCATTGTAAGTGTGTAATTCTGAAAGTAGGTGACTATGTGTTCTAAGAATAGAAACAGCTAAGACTGTAAAATAAAATAAAAATGATGTTAATCTTCAGAATTTTAAAATGCAAATACTGCCTGTCAACTTTATGTCAGAGGTTTCCAGTAACTCACGAAGAACTATATAATGGAGTTAGTGTGCTACAAAAGTAAAGTGTAAACAAAACCATATGTTAATTTTGTCAGGTTGCGAGTGACCCACGATCGCGCAAGGTAAAGCAGAAGCAGCGTTTACAGCGTAGCAATTCCAAATTATTAAAGAACGAAGACAAGACAAATTATTAAGTGACTGAGGATTAATGATGAACATCCCCCTCCCACACCTTTATTTTTCTTCTTCTTTCATTCCTTTTGCTAATCAATAGACTTTCTTCGTTGACGTTACACCGCTTAGCGGCATTTTGTGTCATGTGAGCACAACATGCCAACCCAACATGACAGTGCGTTAACCTCTGAATTTGACAGCGCGACCCCGCCTACACCACCAAAAGAGACACTTGTCAAAAACGTAAAAGGAAACCGTTCAAGTCGGGTCAAAACGATATTAAACTGACAAGTAAAGGGACAAATGGAACCTAGTTTACTTAATAAATGAGGAATACAGAACTCACGCAATTGACACTTGGGCTAAATGCACGTTGAGAACAGACACACGTATGGCCATGGGTCAGAATGACAGGTTGAAGTAGGAAGTGATTTGAAGCAAAATAGGAAAGGAATACAACAGATATGACATGACAAATGAATAATCAATCAAAGTATCTATTCAAAGGATACGTTACTGTGCGTATATTACTCTGAACGGGCGAGGATTTCCTGACGTTCATTATCTGGATCTTGTTCCTCGAGAGTCCTAGTGGACTTTCACAGGGATGTTTGTGAAAGCATACTCCTATCAAAAGTAAAACATAAAAATACCAGAGGTAAGTATATGAATCATACAATCAATAAAATGTATAAATCCATAACAGATGGCCATGATGTGAAGGGATGGTGGTTGATTTCACATTATTTCGTAAATATGGCTATCGTACCGTACCTTCTAACAGGAGTTTGCATTCGGCAATATTCGTCAGAGTTCGGATTGCTTCCGGGTTAACAGTCAGGGGTCAAGGGTGAGAGTCACGAGACTTTAGATACGAATTCAGCTGTTCTTTGATCGGTTTCTGACTTACCAACAGTGGTGAAGACTTTGTGATCAATGGTAATTATCTACAGTTATTGTTATTATTCTGTTTGGCTACTCATACATATTGCTGAAATGTTTTTTTAAGAGCACCGGAAGCAGAAGCCGACCCCACTACTTAGCATTACGATTTGTTTGGGTCTTCTGTCCTTAACATGCAGACGTTCAGAAGTTTTACGCATGTATCCTAGACAAACCGTTACTGATAGATCTGTGGGAGTTCCCGAAAAACGTAACTTTGGTCAGCACGTATTAGCTGTGAAACTGGATGCACGTAGAGCCTTAACAATGGGGTATTTATGGTAAACAGTTACTGAATCTTCGTGTGTATTTGTTATGACTCAGTTGGCTGACAAGAACTGAAGAAGTATAGTATTTTTGCTGGATACATTCCTGGAAGGATTTTTTTTTTTTTTTTAAATTCCAACAACAGGTAAACAGTCATTGAAGCCACCCACGAAATTTCATCATGTTTAGTAGAGTTGTGAAACTCGCCATGCAAGCATGTGTGAGGTGCCTTGACCTGAAACAAAAGGAAGGGAAGGAGAAGCAAACACAGCCTGCAATACCAACGTTTCTGCTGCCGCACTGACTGCAAAAACAACACATTCTTTCCCCGCACAGTCAGAGACTGGAACGAGCTCCCTCCAGAAACAGCACAGTGTCCCAGCTTTGGCACCTTCATTTCGAGGGTGTCATCATACCCACAGTAAGGACCCCTCCTTCATCTCCACCACTGCACCAGCCAGCCATCCCCTCCTGCACACACTTTTGTTTCTCTCCACTGCACAGATCCCCGGAATATTGACCACTGGTCATTAACGGAAGAAGAACTGAAATATAGCTGATATGGAAACCTTTCCAAGGGTATGCTTCTGTAAACACTACTAAACAGTCAGTGAGTCACTGAAAGTCACTGAATCAGTAATGAATGGTCCCCTATCAATGTATCTATCATGTAACATGAGCAGCAAAGATTTCCTCCTAGTTATCAGTGGTGGGCCTGGGTCACACCTCTTGAGGGTGTGAATCATCACTTGATGCAGAACAGTCAGGATGGTTGTGGTCCTACTCCTACTAACCAAAAACCAAGGGAGAGTCAGTGGCACAGAGCAAGAGTACATGTTCTTCAAAGCCAAAGTTAAGCACGGTCAAGCGTGGTCACCAAATGGATGGGTGACCATTACAAGCTAGGCTTTGCAGCCATGCTGAGATTTCTCTGGAGTCAAATTCTGTACAGACTCATACAAAAGTCCTTTGGATGAGACCAAGGTCCACCGTGTGTGTGTGTATATATTTATCTCTCTCTCTATATATATGTATGTATGCATGCAAAAAAATCACATACGCACGTTAAAGATCCTGTAGTCCATGTCAGAGTTTGATGGATTACGGAAACAACAAAATAACCCAGCATGCACTAAAAGTGCGGCATAATCTCTGAGCAGCTTTTGCTCAGTGGAAGGTGGCTGCCTAATCCAAAGAAGAAGAAGAGAGCCTACACAGAGAAACCTTCAAAACAAACAAATACAGAGCTATACTCCCCACAAAGTGAAACCCTACAGTTTGAACCAATAGTTCTGTCTGTGCAAGCACATGTACATGTGTGTGTGTGTGCGCCTGTGTGTGTGTGTGTGTGTGCGCGCGCGCTCATCATCAAGACTAAACTATACAAAATCTGAATAAACATTTTAATGAAAAGAAAGTTAATAAAGTACATGTATACACACATTCATGCATACATGCACACACACACTCACAGGATTTCTCGCTCAAATGCCTTTTATCATCAGTTGCATGATATCAGTCAAACTTAAACTGGCAAGTGGCATTAAAATAATATAAAAGAAGGCCACAAACTAACAATATCTATGTCTGTCTGTCTGTTTCTGTCTCTGTCTCTGTCTCTGTCTGTCTGTCTGTCTGTCTGTCTCTCCCTCTCTCTCTCTCCCGCCACAGTGTAGCTTACCATATGTTAGGCCTACTGGACTGTGCTTTGATTGTAACAATTACTCAGACTCAGATTGGCTGTACAATGACTCGTAAAAACACTTGTAAATTTTGTTGTAGTCAGCGAGTCTTGACATAATTTACACAACTCTGAGGATGTACTTCTGGTGAAGTTACGTATCTTGTATTTATAAATTATATATATATATATATATATATATATATGCATGCCAGGTGAGAGTTACCGTAGGCGACTCGGGTCTTCATTGTTATACTTGTATTATGTATTTTTAGTGCCAATTAACTCCCTTGTGTTGCCCTGATATAACACCGGTTGACTATATATATATATATATATATATATATATATATAGACAGATAGATATTACTGTTATTAGCAAGCAAATACCTGTGCAACACAATTGGTGAGCATTTGTCTATTGAGCATTTGTCCTACACTGGGATCACTCATGAATGTCTGTAGATTGTTCATAGCATAATTATGTGTACAGTCACCTGTGTGTACGTATGCATGTGTGTGTGCATACACTTAGAATGGTATCTCCAGACAAGATTTTGTGTTTTAGAAATATTTTAATTTGTAATTATTATTATTATCACTCATGTTAGGTTTTGTCCATCTGGGACAATCCTACCAGTGTTTGTTGCTTCTAGTTCTACTTGTTTTATTCAACCTTTCTTTTTCTTTTTCTTTTTACAGGTACAGCTGTATCGAGTACGGTCACAGTAACAGTTGACAACATGGCAATGGTTGTGGGTGGTTTGTTCTTCTTGGAACTGAAAGGCAGTGGCACACACACTGGAAATGGTACTGACTGCCCAGATGGCAATCAGTGGATCATGGCCAAATTTGACCAGTGCATTGTATCAACTTTGCAGTGGGCCTCCTTTTTTGTTGGGATGGCATCTATCCTGTGTTGGGTGACAGTCTTGTTGCCGTGAGTATTCTGATAGACTGTTAATGCACAGTCAATAAAACAAATATGAATTTGTAATCATTGTTGACTGCAGTTTGTTGTGTTATGGTGAGTGCTCATTTTCTGGCTGGCCACCTGTGATGTAACTGTATCATTGCAGTTTTCTGGCCACCACCCCAGCAAGCTATTTCATTAGTAATTGTAGGGGTCATAAATATACAGAAAAAAAGCATGTTTTAATGCAAAATAAACCCCTCTTATGTAATTGCTCACACCCCTTGTGTTTACTATATGCACAAAAGTCCAGATCTATGTGACAAAATTACTTTAATTAAAGGCGTTAAGCTGCCTCTCTCTCACTCGTTCTGTGTCTCTCTGATGTTGGGCTGTGGAGTTGGTTGTTATTGCTTTGACAGCTGCCAGGCCAGGGTGGGTCACATCAAATGAGGTCAGTGGTAAGCTCTTAAAACAGAAATCCTAGCCAATGAAATAATGCTTTGAAGCTATTTTTGAACAGCAAAATTACACACACACACACACACACACACACACACACACACACACACACACACACACATATGTATATATACATATATATATAGAGAGAGAGAGAGGGAGCTGACCAGCTCTGTATTGTTACTGTTAAATTTTGAACATATTTTACATTTGTCAGATTTTTTTCTTTTTCTTTTTACACTTTTATGTTTGCACTTTTCATTTTGCAGGCAAATCTATTCAGATTTCAAGAACATCAGTAATGTTAAGTCATTGGCCTGGGGACTGTTGGTCTGCTGGTTCCTTGGGGACTTCACCAACCTCACTGGAGCATTTATGACAAAACAGGGCTTGTTCCAGGTATGGGTACATCCTAGTCAGATATAGATATAGTGCATACATGCATCACCCTTACTTTATTCCAGATAAGATCAATTTTAGTTGACAATGTGTGCTACCTTATGCTTATTCCAGATGCATGTCTACTCTGTTTTTAGTGAGCTAAAGTGTATTTATGACCTTATGCTAGCTGATGGTAACAAATACAAATTTGGAACATAGGCAACCCCCAGAGTCAAGGGAAAAAAGGTGAGATGAATTATGGTAAAATGCTGTGAAGTACTGGAGAGATGACAGCCAGCATTTACAAGAGAAATAAATCAGGGCATGCAGGTGGTCAAAACTGAATGCTTTACAATGAGGCAATTTGAATGACAAGACAAAGCAGTGTGCACATTTTCTTCAAGTCTACCCTTATTTGGTGACCTATGGACTGGGACAGTCATTTTAGTTGCTGTTTTGTGTGTGTGTTTTTACATGCAAATGATGACAGAAGTGATTTCACATATGTTGGACAGGATGATTCACAAAAGTGACACTGACACTGCAAATTAAATGTCACTGGACTCGCACACCATCTTGGTATGATCAACACATGATTTCTTTCGTTAATAATAGTTTGGTGCTTTAGTAGTGGTCATTTTTATAGTGCAGCATCTCACTAACACAGGTGAGCACACAACGCTTTACAAGTTCAATAAAATGTCAAAGATAATCATTATGTAATATCGTGTTATATTCCTCACAAACCACATCCACACTCACATGCGCACTATTTTTCATCTTTCATACATCTTTGGACTGATTATGTCAAATAATTGTCTTTGCCCATTGTCACTTGCAAAGGACAGATTTTGGTGAAAATGTGCACATTATTTTGTATCCTATTCTTAATAATGATTTTCAAAAATAATTCATCTGTGAGTGGTCTTCAGCAAAAACAAAAAACAAAAAGAGAGGTTTGTTGTCATGGCATCATCCGCTGTAGACTGCACAAAAGCAACCATGCCTTATGTACATAGTGCCCAGCATCTGTGGAAAAGGTTGAAAAGGGCCTTTAATAAATAATTGTGGGGAGTTTATTGTCAAAAACAGGTGTGTCATTTTTGTGATTGTTGACTTGGAACAAGCAGTCTGCGTTCAGAGGTAAGGAGGCAGTGGGATTATTTTTGTTGCTGTGTTTCAAGCATAATTTTATTTTTTCCGGGTACATTTACATTTGAAGTCTCTTCCAATGGACTAATAATATAATGATCTGCATTTTTTTTTCCAGACAGTTCTGGGTGTATGGTTTATGATCACTGATTTCATCATTTTCGGTCAAATGGTCTTCTACCATTGTTGCTACAAAAAGAAAGAAAAACGTAAGTACCAGTTATTCATCAGTTGTTTTTTACTTTTACTTTTTTCCCTAAACACAGCAGTGTTGTTGTAACACATTCACTTATTCAGCAATAATAATGTTCACAGCAAAAGCAACACCTTTATAGGATGCTGTAAAAAACAGAATGCACATGAAGAGATTATGGACAGTACACATGGTGACAGCTCTGTTTTGACCATAGTCAAAAAAACAAGAAGAGCACATTATATTATTATGATTATGTTTGTGGTCTGTAAGGAAGGTGCTGCATGTCTTTAAGCTTGTTCACCCAGATATAACCATAATGGCTGACTGGGCGTAAAACACTAAGTTACTTACTTTAAGCTTGTGTGGTGAATTAACTGGTGTGGACTGTGTTGCTCAGAGAAAGAACAAGCCGCTGCCAGACCTGCTGCAGTACCCATTCTCTGCATCATGGGACTGATGTCACTGGCAGCAACACGCTTCCTCACTTTGGTCAACATTGACCTGCCCCTGGCAACTCCCAGTGCCAGACATGGAAGGACATTGCTCTCCACAGATGCTGAGAAACGGGCGCCATTTTTCAGTGTGAGCATCACTACGTACAGTATCTAAAGAATATTCTCCCCTGTTGCCTCAGTACAGTTACCATCCCACACCCAGTTATGTTTTTAAATCAAGGTCATAGGGAGTGTTTCAGGTGTTGCGGGTTTGTTGGTCTGCTGGCATGTGGTCTTCTGAACACTTTGCAATGTGTGGTTTGTCTCTCACTACACTGTTACAAGACAAAATGCACAAAAAATAGGCATGCACGTAACTGGGCACATAGTTAGGGGGTTGTTTTGCTGTGCAAGGTGATGGATCTTGTTTTCTGCAGGTTTTGTGTACTTCAAATCATGTTGTTATGAGGTGCAACTATCGCCAGACAAGGTGGTGCCCCCTCTTTTGAGACACCCCTCCCCATCAAGCACAAATGTATGTAATGTGATGTCAAGCAAATCGCACATTCACAAAATGTGCTCACAGCTTAAAAATAATCTGAAAAGCAGGGTGGCCCTTGGTGAGCTCTTTGAAAAAAAGAGAATTGAACACTTCTTGAGCACCACATCTCAAGATGAACCCTAAGCCCTCCACAGTGGCAACTGTATAGTGCTATTCTCTGCTTCTGAGCAGAGCCGTGGCTCTCTTGTCACATGTGATGCTGAAAGAGTGACCGCAGCTTTGCGCAGCTCATGTTTGAATATCAGCTGAAGTGGTGTACTTACGGTGCTGTTCCTTTACATGAAAATAGGAAGAAAAAGGTTTCCAAAAAGGTGGGATTGAAAGAGGGTTATCTTTCAACAGGAAGTGATGTATATATGTGTTCATGTCTGTTTGAAACAGACAATGTCTATTTTCGACTGACAATAGTCTGTTTCAAACTCAATAAAGTCAGGCTAGCAGCAGTCAGAAGAGTAGTCTGAATGCTTGATCTTTCATTGTTTTGACTCCTCTTTCTTTTTCTGTTTCAGGACACAACAGATATCACAGGTTTTGCGCTTGGGGTATTTTCTGCAGTAGCATATACTGCCTCACGTCTGTTTCAGATATACAAAAATGTGAGTAGGGAGTCGATGCAGCACCCCACAGATTCGTCCCCACCCCTTTGCTAGTATAACAGGTTTCATTGGGGACATGTTCACTACTTTTTTAACATCATTTCTGTGTGCTGTTTAAAATGTTATTTATAAAGCTAATCTCTTCTCAGCTCCATGATTATACATTTTCATTCAGTATTTCTTAACATTTTCAGTTTTGTTGTAAACAGAGTAGTCTTCCTTTTTGGAGATCATTATATGGAATTTCTCTTTCTGTCCATCTGTCTCTGTCTCTGTCTCTGTCTCTGTCTCTGTCTCTGTCTCTCTCTCTCTCTCTCTCTCTCTCTCTCCTCTCTCTCTCTCACACACACACTCACACACACACATTAATATGGTCTATTTTGTCATTAATCATGATGAATACATATATATCTATATATATGAAGATGAGAGCGAAGATAAAATATGAGGGGAGTGTGTGGGTTTTGTCCAATTTCTCACCCTCAGTGGGGCTAAGAAATGACAAAATATTATTTGGGTGCATCCTTGATTGGGTGTTAGATCTGGAGAACAAAAGAAGGATCATAGTACCTTTAAGTATAATTTGGGTGCATGCTGGATTGGATTTGGAGAACAAAATCAGGATCATAGTACTTTTGAGTATAATTTGGGTACATGCTGGGCTGCATTTGGAGAACAAAATCAGGATCATAGTGCTCTATTTTTTGTTTGTTTGTTAGTCAGTGGGGATGGATGGATTCTCAACAGGCATTATTTACAAATTAGAAATATAACAACAGTTCAGATACTGTTATGTTTACAGTCATATGAGATGGGAATTAGACCCATAGTGTCTAGTCTAACATTAGTAGTGGTTGGCTTGATTAGCACATGTTTTATTTAACCCATTGACCTTATATTAATTGCTATTCCCATCCATCAGTGTGTGTGTGTGGAGTAATATGGCATTGTGTGTGTGTGTATATATATGTGTGTGCATGTGTGTGTGGAGTAATGTGGTAGTGTGTGTGTGTGTGTGTGGAGTAATGTGGCATTGTGTGTGTGTGTGTGTGTACCAGTACAAGGTGAGAGATGTGATGGGGCTGGACTTCAGGACCTTTCTCCTCTGTGTGCTGGGAAACTGGCTCTACGGAATGGCCGTCGTCCTCTACTCTGTTGACCATGAGTACTTGTTGGAACATGCACCTTGGATTTATGGAAGCTGGGGCATCATGTTCGTGGATAGTATTGTATCCTTTGCTTGATGAAGATAACAAAATTTGAAATCACTTGTGGTATTGTTTGTAGAGGCGAGTTTTTAACACAGTTTCGAAGGCATGGGAGGATTGAATGTGACAGATATCAGAAAGGAGAGAATTCCATTCCTTGGTGCACAATAAGAGAAAAAGTGCTGGCCAAAGGTTTTAGTTTTAACACAGGAGGATACAAAGTACCTGTGTGTTTGCAGAAGAACAATGCTGCCTGGAAGGGGTGTACACATTGAGAATATCGGAGAGACAGGCAGGAGATGAGTCAGAGAAGACACTGTGACAGATAGTTGACAGTTTGTAATCTATTCTGGCTTGGTCCTGCAACCAATAAAGAGCTTGAGGAAGCAGTTGCACGTGATCACATTTGCGTGCTTTTAAAACCAGTTTTGCTGCAGAGTTCTGGACTTTGTCTACTGTGATGGTAAGTGGGCAGCCAGACAAATAAACAGCGGCTTGTACACCATGTGATGAAGCCACATTGTGCTTGCCACTTCCTTTGCTCTTGACTGACTGGATGTTTACACCTGGTCAGTTCAAAAGGCAGTTGCTTCAGTCTTACTTCACCCCAGATGGATAAAATAGTGTCCTGTGTGGTGACAGATTAATGCTCCAAGAGCAAGAATAAACAGTTTCTCCTTGCTGCTGTGGCAGTGAGTTTGGAATTTACGTAACAAAGTCAAATGAAAGTACAGAAGACTCCTTCAAATCGAAGAGTCCTCCATTTTGTTTGACTGTCTGTCAGTCAGCCTTTTCACTTGTCAGAGCCGATTGGTCAATGGTCTGAGCTGCGTGCTTTCTACTCATGAGTCCTTTGCTAAAATAGAACAGGATAATGTGAAATTCTGCATCATGCTTGCAGACTCCAGACAAGGAATCTGAGGACCTGACACATGCTGCAATTTCACCCGCACAGCAAAATCCCATCATTGAAAGCCTAGCTTTTACTGTGATCAGTTTGTACTACCTGAATTTGGTGGAACACATTCAGCTGTAGAAAATGAGTAATCAAACTGCCAGTGCTGCCTGTCTTAGTGTTTTGTTTCAGCTCAGCTCTCATTTCAAAGCTTTGCTTCATGCACAGTTCATCAACTGATGCAGTTGCACCTTGTGTGATGAATAAAATGATGTTTAATTGATGTGGGTTTTGTTGTTGTTGTTATTGGGGTGTTTTTCTTTCTTTTTGGGGGGATGGGGGGTCCCATTTTAAATACAAAAAAGTGGAGCATTTGCTTTTGTTTTTGTTGCTTTCCCCCTTCATTCAGCAGATGGTCCTTAACTCAAGTTCTCAGATTTTGTACCAGATCAGGAAATATGATAATCAGTTCAATACTTTGTTGACTCATGACGTTGATGTGGATCAGCCTGATGATGATGAAGCTCCACTTCTCAGTTCAGCATACAACAACTATAACTCTGTGTCTATACAAAACGACCCACCTGTCTAACAAATGTGCTTGTGTGTGTGTTGTATGTGTGTGTGCGCGCGCGCGCGCACTCAGTTGTGTGTGTGTACATGCATGCATGTGTGTGCTCAACTCTGTGCACACATGCTCAGCCAATGGACACTTTGTCTTTAATGTTGATGTGAACAGTAGCATTTATCCTACTTTTAGAGTTTAATCTGAGCTTTTACTTTTACTTACCTGTATTAAGCTTGAAGACCTTTAACACATCCAATGCAGTTGTCTTATGATCATAGTAATTTTGTCCCATGTGTTATTTATTTTGAACAATTTTTGTTGACATTTTAAAAGAGCTAGTCGTCTCAGGTTATAATTGAAAACAACTCCTTGAGTGCAAGGAACAGGTGAAAAGAAGATGATATACAGTACAGATTTTGGGATTTAAGGTACTGTTGATTGACACTAATCAATTTTACAAGTTGTCATTGTCACTGATACTCTTTTCTCTGTGCTCTTTCCCACATTATGCACTCTTTCCCACATCATACACTCTTTCCCACATTATGCACTCTTTCCCACATTATGCACCCTTTACCACATTATGCACTCTTTCCTACATTATGTGCTCTTTCCTACATTTCAGTTTTGTCACCAAAGTGTCTTTGGCATCATGGATAGAAAATCAGATGCTGTCAGTTTTGTGGACATGTCATGGAAGAAATACATGTATGATTTTCATTTTACACCAATTTAAAAAAAAAAATCTGTGGTGTTTATCTTTGTGAAGTAAACTTGTGATGACACACTGCAGCATTCTAGAAATGGGGTGATCTACTGGGTTAACCCCAAACTATTTTTGGATCACTATATTTGGTCGTGGGGGGGGGGGGGGGGGGGCTGTTTACAGTTAGCCAGTAGGTGAAAATTGTAATGCTACAGAAAAATAATGACTAAAATAAAACAAATATAAAATATTTTTGTCGCTGGAACTGAGAAGGCTGTGCCTCTTTAGCACTGTTACACAATCATTTCTCCACCAATGATGCTTAAGGTCTGAGGCATGTCTGCTGTGCCTCTTTAGTGCTGTTACACAATCGTTTCTGCACCTGTGACGTTTAAGGTGTGAGGCATGTCTGCTGTGCCTCTTTAGCGCTGTTACACAATCATTTCTCCACCAGTGACGCTTAAGCTTTAAGGTGTGAGGCATGTCTGCTGTGCCTCTTTACTGCTGTTGTGCAATTCTTTCTCCACCAATGAAGTTTAAGGTCTGAGTCATATCTGCTTTTCTCTTTGCTACAGTTTTGCAATTCTTTCTCCACCCATGACGTTTAAACTTTAAGGTCTGAGGTATGTCTGCCGTGCTACTATTGTGCAATTCTCTCTCCACCACTGACGTTTAAGGTCTGAGGCAGATCTGCTTTGCCTCTCTAGTAGTGTTATGCAATTTCTTCTCCACCACTGAAGTTTAAGGTCTGAGGCAGATCTGCTTTGCCTCTCTAGTAGTGTTATGCAATTTCTTCTCCACCACTGAAGTTTAAGGTCTGAGGCAGATCTGCTTTACCTCTTTAGTAGTGTTACACAATTCTTTCTCCACCAACTTACTTACTTCTCCACCAATGAAGTTTAAGGTCTGAGGTAGATCTGTTTTTCTTTTTACTACAGTAACAGTTACACAATTCTTTCTCCACCGGTGAAGTTCTGACGCATGTCTGCTTTGCCTGTGTAATACCATTATGCAGTTTTTTCTCCACCATTGAAACCCTGAAGAGAGGCTGGGGATGTCTGATGTGCTTCTCCTGTCTGGAATATTAGGGCTTTCATTTGATTTCCCTTTCCTGTCCGTGCCTTGTTCTTCTACCTAGTCCTTTAGCTCTTTCTGCCTTGTAATTTGTTTGCTACCCCCCAAAGTTATCCTATATTTTTTGTGAAGAAAAAGGCTTTTTTGTATGGCTCTTGTTGAGCAGCTAGGAGGTGGTAGGTGATGTGTGCAGCTTGCTGCCATATGGCTCTGGTGTATTGCCATTATGCATTTATGTATAAAAAAAAACTTTTTTTTTTGTCCATTCCTTCTTTCTTTTCTTTTTTTGGTATATATTTCTTCAGTCTAATCCTGACAAATCAAACAGAATGGTTATATGGTACTAGCATGCCATGGTCTCAAATGCTTTTTTCAACATGGGCAATATTGAATCGACTAACTTTAAGAAAAATAATGGTGTATATGTGTTTTGTAAACATATAAATATTTGTGCGTTGCTTGAGTTCTAGATTTGACTGGAGAAAGGATTTACATAATAATACATATGAGAAGAGTCTGGGACTGTACATAAATGAGATAAATTGATCATCGTTACGTGGCCCTCTGCTGTGACAGGAGGCTGAAATCCAATTACTAGCTAAATAACTCTTTACTACTATTAATATTATGCAATGTCTTCCCAACCAGTGAAGTTTAATGTCTGAGAGGCATGTCTGTTTTGTCCCGTCATTCGTCTCTGACACTCATCCACTCTGTATTTTCTACTTTCAGGTGAATTACTTTGATGTTGATGTTGCAAACAGTAGGAAGCGTTTATGTGTGTAGCACAGTGGATGAAGATGCTTCACTATTTATACTGTAATCTGTATTTTTGAATGTTTAAATGCTCAGTTTCAGTACAGTGTATTTCAATACAATGTATTTGCAGTTTTTGTAAAGCAAGATGGTTCACTGAGTCGTTCAGATTTCTGCTGAAACTATCCAAGTGTTTGGTGTGACTGCACCATTCCATAGCAGATTTATTTTAAAGTTTGGGTGTGCTGACTGTGCTGGGTCAGCACTCCTGCCAAATTACTGACTTCCCCACCTGTCCATCCAAAAATATTTGTACATTGTACTGTGTAGTAGCTGTTCAGTTGTATACTTAGCAGTGACACAGGTTGGAATATAGGGGCTGAATTATGAACACATTTCATAAAATAATTGTGTTGAAGAGAAAGGACAGAATAATGTGATTCAGATATTCAGTAAAAATATGTCCTCTCAGTGAGTTTATAGATGAATTGGTGGATGTTTTACATCATACATACCCCACCCCCACCCCCACCCCACATCCCCAACAGCCCTCACTCAAAATGAATGGATAACAGAATTCACTTGATAATGTTCATGGGGTCTATGAGAGAGAGAAGAGGGGAAAAAATGGAAATGGAGAAAACTGAAAACTTTGTGAGTCAAGCATTTCTGGAAGGTAATCAGTCATGCTGAGTTTGATAATAACCTTAAGCAGGGCAAGTGTATGTTCCAAGCATTGTAAAAATCATACCACCACTGCTTGAGGTACACTTGCAGCAGAGAGACAAGTGAGAGACATTGTAATTTGTGCCTGACAATAATTATGCTGGTTTCAGCAGAGAGAAAGATGTGGCTGAAGATTTGTATAGTAAGTGACTGGGTGTTTTACACCCAGTCAACCATTATGGTTATACCAGGGCAAGAAGATTTGTATAATATGTGTTGAAAGTGGGATGGACTTAACTGTTGTGTGAATATGCAAAAAACATAGAGAAAGACACACAGAGAGACCATTTTGGTGCAGTGCATATGATACTTTACTTTGTTGGTGGTCCTTCGGTCCCATCAACACTCACATTTGAAAAAGTTCAGCCATGTAGTAGATCAAACATCCACAAAGCCCTTTTTGTTTGGTTTACCACTTTCTTGCATTACAGCTTTGGTTTGCTATATCATCCGTGCTGCAGTCTAATTTGGTTGAGAGCCAAACATGGATTGGCTCTCCTCTGTCATATCTGTGTGTCTTCAACTTGAGTTACAGTCAGAGTGAAGTGACCACTCTTATTCTATACTCTTACACTTTATTTGGGATTTTATTTCCTTCTTTTCTTCTTTGGTTTTTGTTTGTTTGTTGTTGTAAATATTGAGTGGTCAGAATGACACTATTTATTCTTGTGATTAGAATGAATAAGTTTTCCTGCTTTGGTTCTGGATGTGTGCAATTTTTATAATGTTTTAATGTGAAATGGTCACCTGACTGACTGATCGGTAACCTGACAGGTACATGGTACTATTAAGCATGTGCAGGGAGGTGATGTAGATATGTATACATTTAATAAGTTTCACTTGGATACATAAGTTGTATTTCTTAAGGTTAAAATGTTCCCAACTGCTTGGCCTTTTCAAGGATGTTCCTTTTATCCAGAGCCACTTATGTTAACTGGCATTTCATATGCAAGACAGACACAGGAAAAACACAGGAATGACATTTCAGCATCTACCAGCTTAGTTTTAGTGCTTGCATGCAAGTGCATGTGTGTGTGTGTTCTTGTTCAGAAGTAACAGCTGTCTGTTGTGTTAGAGCAGATATTTACCTATCATGATGTTGATGTTGTGGGAAATATATATTTGTGATGCAGCCATGGAAACCTTCCCAGATTGTCTTCCATTTCCAAATGTGGAAGAATATGTTCATGAGGTGCCTGGGTTAACGTGATTCTTGTGCTTGCCTGATGGATTGGAAACTTTCCTTGTTAGCACAGCAAACCTTCAGACACCCCTGACCACTAGATTTTGTACGAGATTAATATTTAAATGGATATGTTGAAAGTGCTTCATCACACAGTGTCTTCTGGGTTTGCCAACTAAAGAAATGGCAATAAGTGAGACTCCGTCCTGGTCAAAATCTGCCATCATCTTAAATTCACAAATCTGCCATAATAGTTGGTTGATCTTAGATCCACAAACCCTGCCATGATCTTGGGTTCATAAGACCTTTGCACTGATGATAAAATTGTAATGTTCAATGTTCCCATCCGCAGAAAATCTGTTAATGAAGAAATGTTTACATTGTGGTCACATCGCACTTTCCTGCGTATAGGTTGGATTCCAGGTTATATCCTGGACATTGTTCTTTTGACTTGAATGCAGTTGATGATGAAGACATCTTGAGACATTGAACTGATATTGTCTTGCTGTACTAACAGCAAGATGCTGTACTAACCTCACTTTCAGGTCGGATTTGCAGCTTATTGATGGGCGTCTTGCATTGGAATTTTAGTGATTCCATGAAAGATGTTCTTTTTCAGAAGGTCTGCATTTCTTTCAAAAATCCGTGATTCCATGTTGATCTTTTTTGAGAATGATATCAATGGGTTTGTGCCAGTGTGTGTAAGTTTCACAATTTGGCCAGTATCTGGCATTGTTAGTTGCATGCCTGATGTGTCATTCACTCCTTGCTTCATGTATGCTGCCTCCATTTAGAAATCCTCAAGATTTTGTGTGTGTAACTATGTAGTGTGTTTGTGTGCATTTTTTCTCTCTTTTTTTCCTTCTAATTGTTGGGTAAACATTGGTGTTAATAATAATGCAGAAATATTTATAAAGCATGAACCTCTAATATGAAAACAGAGTTTAGTGTGCTGTGTAAACTTCAGATATAAACTATATACATGTTGAGATACCTCAAGCAGACGACAATGACTACAAGTAGTTCAGATTACAAGAAGCTTTACCAAGCCCTACATTACTCACACATACACATGCACACACATGAAATCATGCATGCATGCATGCACATATATGGACAAGAAATTAAGAACAAGTGGGGGGCTGGTGGGGGAAGGGGGTAGAGAAGTGATACCAAGTGAAGCCTACTCGCATGAAGAATCACTCGATTCTTTTGAGACCGATTTCTTTCTCTCCCTTCCTATTCTGTGAAAGGAGAGAAAGAAATCGGTCTCAATTGGCGAAAGATGAGGATGCCCTTCTTTGACAGATACTCTGCAGGCAGTTATATATATATATTCCTCCATCGTCTTCTTCAAATGTTGCTCCACAGAGACCATAAAACTATTAGGGATGGGGAGCACAGGACAGCCGCCTCAACTTTCACCCAGCCTGTGAGCTCTGTATATATATCAGTGCAGCACTCCCATTTATACATGTTGGCACTTTAACCATCCAGTGAATCTCAGACTTGGCCCATCAGCAGAAAAGCGGGGGTCAGTTTGCTGGTTTGTGTCCTTCTGTCCTTGAGGCTGGCAGGGGGAAAGTTTGATGTTGTAATGGCACTCACTGGGGCTGTTTGAGTCCTGGTGTGTTTTCAAACAGCAAAAACCATGTTGTTTTCTTTCATCCGCTAGAACTCTGTGGAATACTCAGACCCAGAGCAGATTCTGCATGTGCAGCTGTTTTGCTGTGTTGACCTGAATACGTACACCCCACCACTCAGTGTTAGTAGCACACTGATTTCACAGGTTTGATCTTGTCAGCCAGGTCGCAGTCCTTTTGCTGAGATGAGGAGAGGAGAAGTATATAATTGATTTTTAAGCCCAGTCAACCATGACAATCATATCAGGGTGATCGAGGAAAGGAGTGCAACAAATGTCCCATGGTTGTAGGCCGAAGTGCTGTGACTAACAATTGCCTTGTTTTTCTTTTTTCCTTTTTTTTGTGTGGGGGGGGGGGGGGGGGGGGGTTGGGGGGTATCTTTCTAATAGTGTTTAAGATAGATCTTTCAAACTTTGATGGTGCTCCAATAAGCTTTAATGAAATATACATTTCGGTGACCATGGCCTATTTTCAAGGTCTCATTGAGCCCAGACGAACAAGACTGTATATTCTTTTTGGTTGGAAGCGTAGTCAATGTGTTGCATTTGCGGTGAGCAAATTGGAGAGCACTTGCAGCTCTGGCTCTGAGCATCACTTCGACGGTGCTTACCTTCATAGATGAATAGTTTAGGTGTCTTAAAGGGCAGTTCTGAACTGAACTGCTGTTGCATTGGTCTTATTGCCATCATGCCATGTTTGCCCAGCTCTCATTCCCCCCCCCCCCCCCCCCCCCCCATGAGTCCTGCATCATCTATTGGTCACATACAGCAGGCATTGAAAATACCATTGCACTCTGGTCATATGATAAAACATTTGGTGCTAGATTTTCATTTTGGAGTGTCACCTACACATTTTTTGTTTTTAACGAAAGTTTATGGTTCATTTAAGTTAGCGGATATATTTGTGGCCGGTGAAACTATTTTAAGTATTTATGATGTAGTCATTGTCCATCTTGATTGTGCCAGCTGTATAGATATGCAACGTTTGTTAGTTATAAAGTATCATGTAGTATAGGACTTTGAAAGCTGTCACTGCCTGCTATCAAGATGGAATGAGGCTTTCCCATACTCTTCAAGAAAATACCATCTTGAACTGAATGCAGCTGTTAGTGTGTTATTTAACAGTCTTTTAGTGGGGCAAAAATGTTGTAGCTGTATTGTATATGTAGTAGACTGTGGTATGAATGAACTGAATGCAGCTGTTAGTGTGTTATTTAAGTCTTTTAGTGGGGCAAAAATGTTGTAGCTGTATTGTAATGTAGTAGACTGTGGTATGAATGCACATGCTATATGCTGCACACAAACTGCACACATGGATTATTGCACGTTCACCCTTTGTCAGATTGATCTTTTTATTCAGGCTGTGCTAAATTCATAGCATCATTTGTTTGAAAGCTGTGGTGTATACAGTTTTGACTTGGTGCAATATGATGTTGGAATTTGGGCCTTTTTGTTTTTCTTTGTCCATTTTTTTTCCAGCGTGCTAAAGCTTGGTTGGCATTTATTGTTCTTTTGACACTATAATACACGGGTGTATCCTATGTACTTGTCATGTCACTGTTCAGGGCTTGTCTTTATCAATTAAACCATCCTATTGTCAGACTCAAGTGGTTTTGTTTGGTTGTCATATTTTTCCTTTGTGTTTGGTTGTTGTTGATGTATGTGGTGTATGAGTGGGAGAGATTCTTGTACTTTCTTCTTTTATTTTTCCTGCAGAGAAAACAAAATATAGAATTTGTTTATGTCTTTTTATTGTAAAACATGGTTTATCAGGTGATGAAAGAACAAACATTTGGATGTGCTTCTTGGAGAAGGAAAAGAGAGAAAGACTGAATGAGAGAGAAACAGACCATTGCCCCTTCTCCCATCTCACACACCAACATATACTGAAGATGAAAAGAAAAAGATGGAACCATCACCAAGGGATCAAGATTCCAGATTAATTATCTCATCAATGAAATTAAGTTTGTAGCTAAACACATATAGCACATTACAGAAAACAGAACTGCACAGGTACTACATTTCTAAAACTTGAGAACAACTATTGTAAACTTGCGTAATATGAAAAGGCCATATCACAGTAAATAATGGTGCACATGTACTACATTTCTAAAACTCGAGAAAAACTTGTAAAGTTGCATAATATTAAAAGGCAATATTGTTGAATATTAATAGGATTTGAAGTGTTCATCCGGTCTCTCCTTGAACACTCTACATCAGCTGCTTTACCCCGCTGTTCTCTCCAATCACCTACCTAAAACCCACCAGTTCCCAACCTGAAACCAACCAGGTTATCACTCACAACCCACCAGGAACATGTAAGCATGTCACATAGTATGCATGGCTTAGATGTATCACCGGACAAGTTTTGTGCTGTGTAAACACTTTAATTATTATTTTTATTACTTGCTGCCCCCCAATATGACGTGCTAGCACACACATACACACTCACTTTTTGCATGTGAATTATTGCTGCAAACTTTTCCTGTCATTAGAACCTAACCGGGGTCAAAGTTGGCTGATCATCACTGCGGCGACCACTGGTTACAAGGAAAATGTGTTTCTGTTGGTTAACCTCACCCTGATATAACTGTCACACTTGACTGGATGTTAAAACCAGTCATCTATCTGTTGGTTAGTGTGACAAATGCACACAACCTATGTCAGACTCTGCCGAGCACTGGTGTTTTAGACTCTGACCCTTCGCTGTGTGCATATGCGGTGACCATTTCCCAGGATTAAGTTATTAAATTTAGCCCATGTGTAGCAGTGTTCCACCAGTCGGTCAATCATTACGACGCTTAGTTATTCAAGTGTGTGTGTGCGTGTGTTAAGCCATAATCAGAGATCAAATGTCCAGGTGCAACACTTTATCGGATGCCGACACCCACAACTTGGTGCACTTTCATTCCGGTCAGTCTTTGGCAATGAGCTTTATGGTCGCGACAATTATCATTTATTGTGTTGTGCCAGTTAGAGCTGATTTGTATGGATTCCTTCTTGTTTCTGTTGCATTATTTGCTTTTGTGCATGCCTGTAGTTTGTGAAGTGCACTGTGCTCATGGCAGATGACGCTCCTTCATTTTTATTATTACCACAACTTCTTTTCTTCTCCACATATTTTTTCCTTCTCCACATGCCCGTCCAACACAGTGACATGTGTTATGAACGGTTATAGAATTGAAAAAATAAAAACGTATATTAATAAAATAAAATAAATAAAAAAGATAGAAGTATTGCCATGGGAAGTTTTGTGGTTGTTTTTGTCATGCAGTTTGGTGGTTCCGTCATGCAGTTTGGTGATCGTTTACGTCATGTAGTTTGGTGATCATTTACATCATGTAGTTCAGTGATCGTTTACGTCATGTAGTTTGGTGGTCGTTTACGTCATGCTTGTTGTTTTGCAATGTTACGTTTTTGTCGTCCTTTTTTCCAGAGTTAAGTTCTTCACACTTGCCTTGGCAGTCATTCATAGTTGACTGTTGAGTTGTCGTAATCAACTTTACAATACATGCATATATGCAGAGGAGGCAGGAAAAAGAAGAAAAAGAAAATGAAGCAGAAAAAAGGAGAACAAAAAAGTCAGTGAATTCATTTATTCCATGTATATAATGCGAGTCCTTCTGAACAACCACATTAATCTACCACCCAATAACTTTCACGACAAAATTCAAATCTCTATCTCCCCCTCCCTTTCTCGCTTGTCTCCCGCAGCCTCATACATACACAATCAGTACACATGCAGGCAAAGGACACAAAGGACAGAATAATCCACACACACGCACATGCATTTCGACAGTTTGTGAAGGACTTGTGAAGGCCCTCAGAGCTTGCACAACTCAGAAACATCCTCCGGACCTGCAGCGCAATCGCTCTTTCTTGTGTACTTTGATGAATCCTGATGTTCAATGGTGAAAGCTGCTTGCATCATTGGCACGCCCCATTTAGATTCTCGACCTTGGCTCATTGTGTGGAGGGAGTCGGTGTGGGCCTGGGGGGAGAGATGGTGGGGGCAGAGGCTGCCTGTTGAGAGCTGGTGGGGGCGGAGGCTGCCTGTTGAGAGCTGGTGGGGGTGGAGGCTGCCTGTTTCTCGGTGATGATGTGCTGCAGTTCCTGGGCCGCCTCCGGGTTGTCCTGCATCCACTTGTCCGCCGTGTTGTGCTGCAACCAGTCCGACCCTTTGATCTGCTGGTTCAGGCAGCGTAGCAGATCTTCCAGACTCTCTTGTGTTGGCTGGGCTGCTGAGAGGAATCAAACACAACGTACGTGTAGCATGTATAGCTGGACTTTTTGAAGAATGAAAAGCCCACCCCTAATGAGCCATATGGTTTCTGTGGATGTAAAGCACCACGATTACTTACTTAGGGCTGAAGCACACAAGCTGTACACACACACACACACACACACACACACACACACACAACAAACAAAAAACAAAACATAATAATAATGATAGGGAATTTATAGAGCGCTTACAGTGACTCAAAGCACTTTACAACTTAAAGAAAAACATGCAACGCATAATTTATACTCTCACAAAAATCAATGGCATAAAAATACATTAACAAGCATATTTATTCATACAAAGCACAGAGAAACGCACACACAAAACATCCAGCTTTCAAGTATCTGGCTTACATCAGTCTGGCTACAGAAGCAATCCCCGATGGGAAAGCCTGACCAACATAGCTCTTAGCCTTCATCTACCATACTGCAAAACAATGATAGGGGTTGATTAGAACGAGAGACGGAGGAGCTCCCACTTGAACTGTACCATGGGGGCTGGCAGAGTTCCACTCACGTGGGGACAACACACAGAAAGACCTAATGGGCATCTCATAGTTCAGGAGCTGTGTGAGAGTCGAGGTGGCCGTCCTGGGCTGTCTGTCCTAACGAGCCTCATGGTTTCTGTGGATGTAAAGCAATAGTGAACCATGCTCATGCATTGGTCTCTGCTTGTCCCTAATATGTTAACTGACATCCGAGGACATTAAGCAACACTCAAAGAAGAATGGGCATCTACAGAACTCAAGAGCTGTGTGAAAGTCGAGGTGGCCATCCTTGCCTCCCCGTCCTTATGATCTCAGTGGACGTAAAGCAACACTGCACTTGAACTGGATGTCTGTCTGAACTTCTGACAGTGGAGAGATCGGCATCTGACTTGGCACGGCGAGAACGAGAGGTGCAGGAACTCACCAGAGTTGGAGGGACCTGTGCCAGCTGTCTGGGGTGGTTCACCACAAGCCTGGTCCCTACCGGCGTCTGCTGCCGACATCACTGCAACAGCAACAAGCAGTGGTGGTAAAGTAAGTAAACATGGTGCTTAACGTCCACAGAAACCGTACGGCTTATTAGGGACGGGGAGAAGGGTTTATAGAGGTGGGAGAGAGGGAGACTATTATACCTATTGCTACAGTCACCACCAGAATGACTCATGCATTAAGATGGGCAGTGATGAGAGCCATTTTAATGTTTCATAATTGTGAGGGACAAAGTCACAAGACAGTGTCCAGAGACCACAATTTTTGAAGAGAAAGGAGAGCCGAAGCAGATTCGAACCAAGGTCCCTCTGCTTACTAGCCTAACACCTTACCGCTAGGCCAAACCGGCTCACAGATAGTGCTGGCCGTTGGCAGACCCTTTTAACGGGACTGAGGTGCCAGGACCCAGGGGAAGTAGACCGTAAACTTTGCAAATGTGCACCCACAATTTGGTCTAAAACAATTCAAAGTGCATTTGAAGAGAGAGAGAGAGAGAGAGAGAGAGAGAGAGAGAGAGAGAGAGAGAGAGAGAGAGAGAACTCGAAAACTTTATTTGACAAGAATTCTAGTTGAGAGAGAGACAGAGAGAGATCAACAGAGCGCACACACAAATACACTCACACATGTTTACCCCCCACCCCCCAATTCACTCATATCCAATATATCATTGTTGACATTACACCGTGGCACTCAGCAAACTGGAATATTCCCACCGCGAAACTAGTAGCAGCATTAGAATGATGACTGTGTCATCCACAGTCATCATTCTAAAGCTGCTACTAGTTTCGCAATGGGAATAGTCCAGTTTGCTGAGTGCACACACACACACAAAACTAAAACTAAACAATTTCACTTACTTCAAGATAAAAAGTAACCCCCCCCCCCCCCCCGTGGTCTTCATTTTCTCCTGGTAGAAACTCCTGTCATTCATTTGGAAGAAGAAATTATGTAAAATCACCAATGACGGAAAATCATGATTGATTGTGGGGCCTAGAGGCAAAATGTGGTATGGGGGTTAGGGATGGGCAAAAGGAGAGGGGGGGGGTCGGGTACCTATGAATAGCTCGTCCCATGCGCTGCGGCCAACCCGCAAAGACCAAAGTGACCACCAGCCACCACCTGAACAATAGAGGCTAATGTAGTGGGGTCCTCGCCAGTGCTCTGCAACTTTTGTACTCCACAACTTGCTCTTTCAACAGTTGCGCCAACACTGGTTTACATCTTCCCCCAGGAAGGTGCCGGAAAGCGATGCTTGGAGTGTGCCTGCGTATGTCCATGAGTTGTGCGGAACAGTCACCCAACCTACCCCCAACCCCCCTCCCCGACTGTATATATATATGCAGTCTTTGTGGGCGTTAAGCCTGACAGTCTTTCCTTCCTTTACCTAACCAAAACCAAGCGATGAATCAGAGTTCAGGAGCTGCGTGAAAGTCATGGTGGCCGTCCTGGGCTTTCCGAACCATGCTTCGGCACTGGTAAGTAAACATGGTGCTTAACGTCCACAGAAACCATAAGGCTTATTAGGGATGGGGAGAAGAGGGGGAAGGGGGTATGGAGGTGGGGGAAGAGGGAGATTATATACCTATCGCTACACTGTCACCAACAGAATGATTCCTGCATTAAGATGGGCAGTGATGAGAGCCATTTTAATGTTTCAGTAGAAAGTGATGGACAAAGTCACAAGACAATGTCCACAAACCACAACCTTTTTGAAGAGAAGGGAGAGCCAAAGCGATATCGAACCGAGGTCCTTCCGCTTACCAGCCTTAATTACTGCTAGGCCAAACCGGCTCACTTCGGCACTGGTCACAATTTGTCCCTAATATGTCAACCAACATCCGAGGACATGAAGCTCTACATCATCATCATTAAGTGACAATCAGTCGGGCATAGTTCAGGAGTTGTGTGAGAGTCGAGGTGGCCGTCCTGAGCTGTCCGTCCTAACGAGCCTTCTGGTTTCCATGGACGTAAAGAATTATTGAACCATGCTTCAGCATTGGTCACAACTTGTCCCTAATATGTCAGCTGACAGCTGAGGACATTAAGCATCACTTCATCATCATCATCATCATCATCATCATCATCGATCAGTCGGTGGTGATCAGCCGCCATGCAACTACCCCTACCCCAAACTCCAAGCACTGGGTTACGACATCCTTCCTTCTAGGGGGGAAGGTGCCGGAAAGCGATGCTCGGAGTGTGTCCCTGACACTCCGAGCATCGCTTTCCGGCACCTTCCTCCAAACTCTGCCAGATATAGTTACGCCACTGAAGGGGCACTCTTTATCTCCGCGCAGCTGTCCACCGACAAGTTCAAGGTTCAAGTACTGCTGATCACACTCCAAGCACCGCTTTCCGGCACCGGCTTCCTCCAAGATAAGACTGTGGAAGCAACCTAGCGCCCAAGCACGCACGTAAACATGAGGCGCATCCACCCCGGGTAAAAAGAAAAGAAAAAAGATTACCGTCTCGACTGATTCAAACGATTTTAGTTTTATTTGAGCTGGCATGGTCAGTTATAAAACAAACGTCTGATATAATCTGAGTTGTTTGTAACAAACTTACTACTGTTTGAGCACCAACAAAAAACTGCTCGTTAGCTGACAGTTTTCAGAAACCTATGATGTAACTAAATACGGCAGTGGTTGAAGGAAGGATGTCGTAAACCAGTGCTTGGAGTTTGGGTACTGATAAGACTGTGGAGGCAATCTAGCGCCCAAGCACGCACGTAAACATGAGGCGCATCCACCCCGGGTAAAAAAAAGAGGTTCCGTCTCGATTCAGGTTTTATTTGAGCTGGCGTAAGTAACATGGTCAGTTACAAAACAAACGTTTGATATTATCTGAGTTGTTTGTAACAAACTTACTACTGTTTGAGCACCAATAAAAAAAAAACCTCCTCTTTAGCCGACAGTTTTCAGGAACCTATGATGTAACTAAATACGGCAGTGGTTGAAGGAAGGATGTCGTAAACCAGTGCTTAGGTTTGCCCCTACCCCACAGGAAGGAAGGATGTCGCAAACCAGTGTTTGGAGTTTGCCCCTACCCATGAGTGCCACAGAATCTAAATCAGTTTTGCATGGGGGGAGGGGGAGTGGGGGGGGGGGGGGGGGGGGGGGATTTCGTCCCTTCTTTTCACTGTGCACTGCTAGGCCTATACCGTAGCTTGTCTGTCTACAAGGTAGTTTTGAGAGAGGTTCAGGCGTTGCGAGTTGGTGAATCAGGGCTAATGAGTGTCAAAACCACGGCATTAGCACATGGTGGGTACCCCTCTCTCTCTCTTTCTCTCTGTTCATGTGAAATCCGTCAAAAGAAAGTGCTGGCGCTACACGCCAAGGGGATGTACAAATTCCTCAGACTCTTGGTCAGTCAATTACTTACCTTTGTGGGACACCATACTACGTGCACATTTCAAAACAGCTCTGATTAGGATGTGCCTGGCGGGTCCCCAATCCTCACTTCTCTGACCCCTCTGCAACAACTCTTTTCTCTCTCTCTGTGTGACCCCTCTGCAACAACTCTTTTCTCTCTCTGACCGCTCTGCAACAACTCTTTTCTCTCCCTCTGACCCCTGCAACAACTCTTTTCTCTCCCTCTGACCCCTCTGCAACAACTCTTTTCTCTCCCTCTGACCCCTCTGCGACAACTCTTTTCTCTCCCTCTGACCCCTCTGCGACAACTCTTTTCTCTCCCTCTGACCCCTGCAACAACTCTTTTCTCTCCCTCTGACCCCTCTGCAACAACTCTTTTCTCTCCCTCTGACCCCTCTGCGACAACTCTTTTCTCTCCCTCTGACCCCTGCAACAACTCATTTCTCTCCCTCTGACCCCTCGGCAACAACTCTTCTCTCTCTGACCCCTCTGCAACAACCTTTTTCTCCCTCCTACCCCTCTGCAACAACTCTTTTCTCTCTCTGTGACCCCTCTGCAACAACTCTTCTCTCTCTGACCCCTCTGCAACAACCTTTTTCTCCCTCTGACCCCTCTGCAACAACTCTTTTCTCTCCCTCTGCAACAACTCTTCTCTCTCTCTGAACCCTCTACAACTCTTCTCTCTCTCTGACAGAGGGGTCTCTGCAACAACTCTTTTCTCTCCTTCAGACCTCTCTGCAACAACTCTTTTCGCTTTGTGTGACCCTTCTGCAACAACTCTTCTATCTCTCTCTCTCTGTGACCCCTCTGCAACAACTCTTTTCTCTCTCTCTGACCCCTCTACAACAACTCTTTTCTCTCTCTCAGTCCCCTCTGCAACAACTCACTTCTCTCTCTCTGACCCCTCTGCAACAATTAACTCTTTTCTCTCTCTGACCCCTCTGCAACAATTAACTCTTTTCTCTCACCCTTTGTTTCCAAAAGCTGAAGCGGCTTCAGCTGGGAGGGAGGGAGCAGCTGTACCGGGTTTTTTTAAGATTTCTGTTGCCTTTTTTAATTTTGACAAGTGTTTTGGCCATAAAAACACACACGAAAGAACCGTTTTTTCTTCAGCTCTTCATTTGCCCCCCACCCTCGCCATAAAACTGATTTTGGTCATTTATAATAGCTTTAGACATATATAACTATTTCTGTACAACTCGGGCTTTCCTTATGTACTGTACCACAGGTGTGCACATATCATATCACATTATCAGTCTATGCAGTTTCCTCTGGTGCTTGTGGGTTGTTAGGTCTGGAGCTGGTTTCATGAACACGGCCATAAAAAATGCTAGGCTAAACTTTTGAAGAATCTGTTTTCTTATTTCTCTCCAGCTTTGGCTGTGATAACAGCAAGATTTACTAAGCAAACTAAGCTTCTTTTTCTTCAGGGCTTCCACCTCAACTTTTACCCTAAGCCAGTAAGATCGCTTTGAGGTAATGCTCTTTCTGTCATCAGCTGTAACCTTTGGCGGCAAACTCCAAGCCTTGCTTTCCGGCAGTTCAGTTCCTCCTGTTTCACACATGAATGGGTTTACAACAGCTGGTGACGGAAAGCGAGGCAGGGAGAATGAAGAGCCCAGGGCTGTTGTCTGGGCATGAGGCATGATACTGGACAAGGCGATCGAATAGTAAGTAAGCAAAACAGCTCCTGAGTAAAATGGCTCCCATCTTAACGCAGGAGTAGCGTGTAGCGATAGGTATATAATTATAATCTCCCTCTTTCCCTACCTCACATAGTTCAGGAGCTGTGTGAGAGTCGAAGTGGCCGTCCTGGGCTGTCCGTCCTAATGAGCCTTCTCGTTTCTGTGGATGTAAAGAATTATTGAACCGTGCTTCGGCATTGGTCACAACTTGTCCCTAATATGTCAGCTGACATCTGAGGACATTAAGCATCACTTCATCATCATCATCCCCTACCTCATAGTTCAGGAGCTGTGTGAGTCGAGGTGGCCGTCCTGGGCTGTCCATCCTAATGAGCCTTCTGGCTTCCGTGGACGTAAAGATTTATTGAACCATGCTTCGGCATTGGTCACAGCTTGTCCCTAATATGTCAGCCGACATCTGAGGACATTAAGCATCACTTCATCTTCCCCCACCTCCACACCGTGAGCTGGTTTGGCCTAGTGGTAAGGCTAGTAAGCGGAAGGACCTTGGTTTGATACCGCTTCGGCTCTCCTTTCTCTTCAAAAAGGTTGTGGTTTGTGGACACTGTCTTGTGACTTTGTCCATCACTTTCTACTGAAACATTAAAATGGCTCTCATCGCTGCCCATCTTAATGCAGAAGTCATTCTGGTGGTGACAGTGTAGCGATAGGTATATAATCTCCCTCTCCCCCCACCTCCGGAGTGACCCCCTTCCTAAGAAACCGTATGGTTTCTGTGGACGTTAAGCACCATGTTTACTTACAACCTCCACACAAGGTTCCAGGCGAGATCAAAAGGTCTTTGAGGAGGGAGGTGGAGCTGGACCTTCAAGTTAGCCCAGAATAGATCATGGGTAGGGAGGTGGAGCTGGGCTGCGAAAGTTGGACTTCTTTCGCTTCGAGTTGTTCCTCTACAGCAGTGCAACGGACATTGTCCTTGTGACTCTGCCCAAGCACGGCAGTTGAAACAGCAATTGCGCAGTGCACTAGTCGCTGGGCAATAGCGAGGGGACACCATTGTTCTGGCAGCGGTCCATGGTCTCTCCGGTCTTTTTCGGGTGATATCCGCGGTTGAGCCTTCACTCTTCGTCCCCTCCCCCCCCCCCCTGTCCCCATCCCTAATAAGCCACCTCGCTTCTGTGGACGTAAAGCAAAATGGTCCTACCTCCACACCCCTTCTTCTCGTCCCTAATAAACCTTATGGTTTCTGTGGACGTTTACTTACTACCAGTATATAGGTCCACAGTATTATCTCTGGCTGGCCAAGAGACGCCACACTGTAGTATCTCTTACTGGACAAGGCGGAAGGTGCTCAGGGAGGTGACTACTACTTGGTTCTTAATGTCCTCGGATGTCATATGACATATTAGGGACAAGAGGGAGGTGAGACTGATTGGCGAGCTATAAACCTCGGACAGAGTGACGCAATCTTGGGTGACCTGACAGACACGCGCGGCCCCAAACTCCAAGCACTTGTTTACGACATCCTTCCTGCAACCACTGCCATAGTTGATTATGCCATAGGTCTCGAAAAACTGTCAGCTAACGAACAGCTTTTCGATGATGCTCAAACAGGGTTCCAGGCGAGATCAAAAGATATTAGAGGAGGGAGGTGGAGCTGGACCCTCAACTTAGCCCAGAAGAGATCATGAGTAGGGAGGTGGAGCTGGGCTAAGAAAGCTGGACTTCCTTTGCTTGAGTTGTCCAAGTTGTTCGCAACAGCAGTGCAACGGACATTGTCTTTGTGACTCTGGCCAAGCACAGCAGTTGAAACAGCAATTGCGCAGTGCACAAGTCGCTGGGCAATGGCGAGGGACACCACCCTAACACTTCCATTGTTCTGGCGGCGGTCCACGGTCTCTCTGGTCTTTTTCGGGCGGTTTCCGCGGTCGAGCCTTCACTCTGTCGTCCCCTTCCCACTCTGACACCCTAATAGGCCATCTCGCCTCCGTGGACGTAAAGCACCAAGAAAGAAAAGATGCTCAAACGGCAGTAAGTTTGTAAGACAACTCAAATTATATCAGACATCGGTGGACATCTGCACAGTGATAAAGACTGCCTCTCCACCTCTTCAGTGGCGTAACTAATTCTGGCAGAGTTTGGAGGAAGGTGCCGGAAAGTGATGCTCGGCTGGAGTGTGCTTTCTGTGCCAACTCTATTTCGGTATCCGTCCAGCCCCGTAAGTAAGTAAACATGGTGCTTAACGCCCAGCCCCGTTACCGCAGTGGCCTGTAAAACTAATCCGGGTCATTCTGCCAAAAGTGCAGATGTTAGGTTCAGCTAAACACACATGTATGCATCCAAGGTATGTGGCTTCGAATAAAGTGACACTGGTGCATGGTTGCATGATGCACACAGAACTTGAGCTGAGATGGTAGCAGTTTCATGTGTAACAACCAAACAGCGCTGTATGTAACATGAGCTGAGCGCATGTCACCTTACTAAGCGATATAGGTACTAGGTAGGCTACACAGCCTATACTGATGGTACAAAAGACTATAATTATCTCCTGTACTATGATTCACCGACAAAGGCACTACCAGAAGCAACAGCAACCCCAAACTAGGTCACACAATTAAGTGTTCCAGACAATAACACACTAAACTACTCCTCAAAGCACTACATTGGTTACCAGTCTCTGACTGCATAACATACAAACTGTCCTGCTTGTGTTACAACTCTGTCACTGCCTCCACCCCACAATACCGCGCTGACCTTTTACAAATCTACACACCATCTTGTACTTTACGGTCTACTGCAGACACACGTAAACTGAAGGATCTCTGTTCAAAAAGAAATACTCAGGCCAGATCAAGATCTTTCTGCTATCAGGGTCTAGCTGTAACTTGGAATAATCTGCCTTTCTCCATCCGCCACACGTACTCCTCACTCTCCCAAACCTTTGAATAGAACCCCAGTTTTTATGTATATTTTTTTAATTTATTATGATGCTCTTTGCGTTTGATTAGCAATCATGAGATGCATCCATGGTCCATGTGTTGCTGCACTGCATGTCTAGGTTGTACTGATTGTTCTGGGATGTTTGCCTGCGCTTTGCTGTTGGCTTGTCTGGTGTATACATGTATGTTTCAATTGTGATGTTCATTCTCGTTTTGAATTGTGATGTGCCTTGAGCCAGTCAGATTAGGCACTATATGTGTAACGTATTATAATTATTATAATATTAATAGTGAATGATCCAATTCAGTCCCAGTGAAGAACAGCGTCCGTTTAAAACACAGTACAAGAACTCTGAGTGTGCAAGCGGATTGGTCTTTTGCAGACATACCACAGCACTTGAGTGCAGTGTCTCTGGTCTTGGGCATACAGGCTGAGCCGGTTCTTGTGTGGGTGTGTTCTATGTATGCGACCAACTTCACATTGAGGTGAAAGTACTGCGTATTTAGTTGACCCGGCTGGAGAAGAAAATTCGGGGTACCAGGCGAGATCAAATGATCTTAGAGGAGGGAGGTGGAGCTGGACCCGCAACTTAGCCCAGAAGAGATCACGAGTAAGGAGGTGGAGCTGGGCTAAGAAAATTGGACTTCCTTTGCTTGAGTTGTCCAAGTTGTTCGTCAACAGCAGTGCAACGGACATTGTCTTTGTGACCTGGCCAAGCACAGCAGTTGAAACAGCAATTGCGCAGTGCACAAGTCGCTGGGCAATGGCGAGGGGACACCGCCCTAACAGTAACACTTCCATTGTTCTGGCGGCGGTCCACGGTCTCTCCTGTCTTTTTCGGGCGGTTTCCGCGGTCGAGCCTTCACTCTGTCGGCCCCTTCCCACTCTGTCCCCGTCCCTAATAGGCCATCTCGCCTCCGTGGACGTAAAGCACCAAGAAAGAAGAAAATTCTCTCGCTAGGAGCTACCGCGAACTTTCGATCATGACTCCGGCTACCGACTGAGCTATCTCCGACTCCACCCCCCACCCCCTCCCTTCCCACCTCCTGCACCCATGTGTACCGCACCCACACCCACCGATGTTGTCGCACCGCAGGAACACAACTCATACTGTACCGGCGTAAAGCTGTGTTGCCCTGCCATAACACGCTGACCTAGTTACAGCCAGCCTTTTGTGTTTTCCACCATCCCGACGCCTTATCTCTGCTTACATCACTAAGCACCGCCAGCTGGCCGGAGGCCCCTGTTGGCTGAGGTAAGCCACCATGTCCACATTAGTTTCCTACCTTTCTTTCTCTCCCCTCCCCGCCCCCGCCGATCGGGACCAGAGCCACCTCCCCCCCCCCCCTTTACTGTTACACAGTATTAGGCTATTCAGGGTTCAGCTGTGTAAAAGTCGAGGTCGAGACGGTCTCTGTGGTCGTGAGCCGGTTTGGCCTAGCGGTAAAGCGTTAGGCTGGTAAGCAGAAGGACCTCGGTTCGAATCTGCTTCGGCTCTCCTTTCTCTTCAAAAATTGTGGTCTGTGGACACTGTCTTGTTTCTGACTTTGTCCCTCACAATTATGAAAGATTAAAATGGCTCTCATCGCTGCCCACCTTAATGCAGACGTCATTCTGGTGGTGACATTGTAGCGATAGGTATATAATTTCTCTCCCCCCACCTCCATACCCCTTCCCCCCCTTCTCCCCATCCCTAATAAGCCTCATGGTTTCTGTGGATGTTAAGCACCATGTTTACTTCTCTGTGGTCAACACTGAACGAACGTTGGTTGAAGTGTTGCTTTACGTCCACAGAAACCGTAGGCGGGGGCCCAGGACGTCCACCGCGACTTTCACACAGCTTCTGAGCTCGGGGAATGAATGATTTGGCCATGGACATACATACATAATGCTAAAAGGCATATATATTAGTAACCATCTGTAAACAGTCTTGTGTTGGGTATGGTGATGATGATGTGGGGCTTAATGTCCTCGGATGTAGGCCTGACAGGGACAACTGGGTATGGACCTACATAATTATATATGTATATAATGTAGGTCTGTGGATTAGGCTATTCTTTCTCCTCCACACAGCCACCTCTGATTACTGGCATACCCAATGAGTAGGGGTGGGAGTGTACAACAGGCACCGGACATATTATTTCCCACCATTTCCGCTTTGGACATGAGTTGTGCAAAAGTTAACATGACTGTGCTGGGCAGCATTTGAAGAAGAAGCTAAAAAAGAAGCTTCAGCTCTTCTCTCTCTGTTCAAAAGTTGTGGCCTGTGGACACTGTCTTGTGATTTTGCCCGTTACCATTATTAAAACATTAAAAATGGCTCTCATCACTATCGTGTTAGGTATAGCTCCCTCTTCCCCTACCTCCTGGGATCTTGGTCTTCAAGGGCCAGTACCTCTTCAGGGTGACATTTTGGTCATATTTTTAAAATATTATTTATTGCAAACTGAACATAGCAGGAGAAAATGTTTGTCCTAATGTCACCATTTGGTGGAGGGGGATAGCTCAGAGGTGTCAGCACCAGACTCATGATTAAAAGGTCATGGGTTTAAGTCCTGGCAGAAGTGGCAGGAGAATTTTCTTCTCAACTTTCTGTGGTGACTCTTATTTCAGTATCTGCTCCACCCCTGTGTTACCACAGTAGCATGTAAAAGAGGTGGCAGGTTACAGCTAAACAGGCATGCACCCTACACATGTGACTTTGCATGAAGTGACGTGGCATGGTGCATGATTGTAAGATGTACACAGAATGCACTGAGAAGGCAGCAGTTTCACTTGGCACCAGCCATGTAACAACAAAACAGCACTATAAATACACCACTTTGGTGGAAATTCAAAATGTGCTATAAACAGCTACAGACATTCATTCAGGCCTACATCACATGCGACATGAGTGCAGTGAGACAGAGTCTGCTCAAGAGCTGAGAAAATGTTATATAAATGTGATCAACAACCACCACCACCATTTGCACTGACTGCACCTGGGAACCCCTGCATCTCTTCTTCACACACACAAACACACCTACACATTCACACACACAGACTAGTTCCATGATCACTGATAAAGCATTGGTCTCTGCTGGCCACTAAGACAACATTCCATTTGGGCAAAATTCCACCAGAAGTCTAATCTCAGTCTGTAACTGACACAATAATTAATCTTTTTGTTGTTGTTGTGTGTGTGATAATTTCTGTATATTTAGTGATACGTCATACTTCACACATAAGGCACACACACACACATAATCATCATCATTCATTTATACAAGTGGTACCTGTCCTGATGATTCTTTCACAGTTTTAGATGGATCAAAGTGTAAGTGTTCTAATTCAGGGATGCCACTGAAAACGAGTCAATTTCTGAACATGTTTAGACAGCACTCTTTCTCGGTATAATTATTTTAAGTTATAAGTCAGTACTCTTTTTTTCACTGTTGTAAACAAGAACATTTGTCTATTCATTATATGAAAGACACTACATACATTTTTAGAAAACACAAACACTGCAACCCGCCCCCCCCCGCCCCCCTTTCTGAGACAAGGTTGAGGGGAGATAACTCCCTCTCAATGGTTACCACTTTTCAGTTGCAAGAAGCACATGGTTGTCTACATGAGCTAAACTGTGTAATACAACTTGATATTGATGAAGTGATGCTTAATGTCCTCAGATGTCAGTTGACATATTAGGGACAAGCTGTGACCAATGCCGAAGCAAGGTTCAATATAGCTTTACGTCCATGGAAACCAGAAGGCTCGTTAGGATGGACAGCCCAGGACGGCCACCTCGACTCTCACACAGTTCCTGAACTATGCTATACAACTTGACACTGACATTCTTTAAATAGTGTGTATGTCATCTACTGCAAAACAGTCTGAATAATTATGCATGTATATATATATATATATGTGTGTGCATATATTTTTCTTTCTTGTCTTTTCAAAGCTCTCAATCTTGCTGTTAGACATGATGCATCTCAGTTTATGCTTCAGAGTTTAAGAGTCTTAAACTCTGAAGCATAAACTGAGATGCATCATGTCTAACAGCAAGATTGAGAGCTTCTTGCCTTGCAAACAAAACCAAGCTGTTTAAAGTTACTGAAAGAACCTTTGGACAAAACATAAGCTCTTGGAGTCAAAGCAACACTTTAACTGGGGCAGTTCTTAGTGAAAGAACCATTCAGTTGCACTGAGACAGCAGCAGTTTCACATGGCACCATCCATGCAACAACCAAACTGTGCTGTCAGTACACCACTTTGGCGGATACTAATACTAATTAATAGACACCTTAAAAAGGATAGTCACTCATTCAGAATGACATACAGCGTGAGTACAGTGTGTCTGCTCGAGAGCACAGAACAGCTCTATATAAAAGTGATCAATAGTAATAATTATAATTATAGAACCATTCAATAAAACAATGAGAGATCCATTCAATAAAACAAACTCATGAAGTTATGGCAACACTAGCAGGTGCAATTCAAGGACCAATGTGTGTGTGTGTGTGTGTGTGTGTGTGTGTGTGTGTGTGTGTGTGTGTGTGTGTGTGTGTGTGTGTTTTTCAAAACTTTGTGTCTGAAGGTGACTGGGAAATAAACGAAGTTCAAAAGAGGTCCAGAGAATGAATTCATAAATTCATTAAGATGCAGACTGTTGCCCACACTACTGGGTCCCACAGAATAATGAAGAAAATGTGGTGGCTTAGTCTCGGGGTTTGTTTACACCCACCCATGGGAAACAGAGATACAGGGTACACACAACAGGTGCCTTTTACATCCATCCCTCGCCCCCAAAAGGGGTTACTCAAAGAAGACAGCACTTTCTTTTGATCAAGTGACATAGAATGACAACTAGACACTGCGGATAGTGACAGGTCGACATCGTCGAAAGTAAATCTCACAAAGAAAGGGTTGATTCGTTTTTCAGACGAAATACATGATACAATGTTTATAATTTCCAAAAGTGTACTACGGTGTATATTATCAGCCCCACCTGTAAAAAAGAAGAAGTTCCTCTTGAAGGTTCGTTTCCAAGCAGATTCCAGATGAGAAGCCGCAGCAAGGGACGCCACTCTTTATAAGTGCCGGAGAGTAGCCTACACTTTGGTTAGACTAGATAAGTATCATGTTTGTCACGAGTAAAACACAAACACAAAAAACGCGATAAAAATAGATTGTGTCCCTTTTCGGTCTCAGGCCATAATTGACAAAAACATGAACGTGTTTGATCGATTTTAATGATTATTTGTGGCCCAAAATGGCGTTTAAAAGACCCAGGTTTCCGACGGCCGCCTTGGATATATATGTGTTTATATTGATCTCTCTCTCTCTCTGTTATTTATTTAATATTCGACTGCTTTTATGGCCCGGCCCTAATAAGACTTATGTCGTCGGGTTTGGCCAAGCGGTAAGGCGTTAGGCTGGTAAGCGGAAGGACCGCGGTTCGATACCGCTTCGGCTCTCCTTTCTCTTCAAAAACGGGTTGTGGTTTGTGCCCAGCTTAATGCAGGAATCATTCTGGTGGTGACAGTGTAGTGATAGGTATATAATCTCCCTACTCCCCCCCCCCCCCCCCCCCATCTCCATACCCCCTTCGATAGTAAGCCTTATGGTTTCTGTGGACGTTAAGCACCATGTTTACTTATCTGTGGTTTCTAAATGGTTTCTGTGGACGTTAAGCACAATGTTTACTTTTAGTTTTATTATTGCATTTTTGAAAATAAGCATTTGACTTTGTTTTCTTGGTGATGTTTTTGTTCCTCTGCTAGGCTTGGGGAGAGACTGGGATTTGGAGATTTTACATAAGTATGTGACTGTGTTTCAGCACTTTTAAATAAATGCATGCTGTGTTGCAATGGGCAGCTCCTTATTATAGAAGCATCTAAGGTAAGCAGAACAGACATGCACGCATGCACACACACAGTGTAAACAACACTGGATTTTTGTTTAATACTTCTTTTTTTCTTTCTTTTTCTTTTCAATTAAAAACAAAAAAATCAGTTTGAACAATCATCTGTCAGTTCTCATATTTAAAACAGTTCTCATTTTCTCATCCCTTCACAGTAAACATCACATGGATGCAAGCAGAGTTTTGTCCTGCCATTGTTTGAGATTAAAAAACACACACACAGACAAAACAGAAACGATAACAGATGAAATGACTGGATTATATGCACAATGAAGCTGACATGCGCTGTCCCAACACACACACACACTCTCTTTTTATTTTTTTAGCCTCGTGCAATAAGACACTGATTTAAGGACAACAAAGCACAATACATGACTGGTATCATATATACACTGACTGGACATGTCAAACACTTTATATTAAAAAAAATCTATACAACAGTTGTTCCCAAAACAAAACAATTCATCATTCAGTAAAACTAAAAGGCAGCACAGAAATGCACACACATACACACACACACATACATTCAACAACAATAAACATTCCAAACTGACATTGTCAACAAAAGATGTACAAATCTATGTACTCATTATTTGTTGAATGCACATATACTCGAGTCAAATACCTAAACATAAACGCCAAAACTGTGATGCAAGGTCATACTTGTAGCAATAATTAAGCTTTCACTTCCTGATGCTGATATTGTGTGACAGTCAGATTAACACATTTTTTGTATTTGATGTTTTTTGTCTTATGAGCATTGCATCTATACTGTGGCTTGTTCACTCTAAAGGATAATCAAACAGGTAAAGCTGGTAATATGGGGGGGGGGGGGGGGGGGGTATGGTAGCGCAGTGGGATAGAAGTGCTTGTTAAAAAAAAAAAATCACCTGTCTGAACTTTAACTTATGATATTCCACAGTTACCTTCAAGAACGCATAAATTATGGTAACATTGTGGTTTATCTGACACAACTCACATGGCAAAGAAAAGAAATTGCAAGCATGCTGTGGTTTGATCAGTGTAACTCGCAATATAACAGAGAACTGAGAGAAAAAAAGAGAAAAAAACTTTAGGAAAATCACAGCTCAGACTTCCCACTTTTTGCACACTTCAATTCAGAATGGGTATAGTCTGTTTTAATACCATTCTGGTTACATATAAAAGCAGTCTACTTAAAATGTAACAGGAAGTGGTGGTGGGGGAGATGGTGGGAGAGGCAGAGACAGAGAGCTGATTTGATTAAAGCCCTGTTGACCAGGATGGTCACACTGCGGTGAGAGGGAAAAGCAAAGGCAAATGAATGTTGCCCAAATCAAGCTGGTGATCCTACAAGGCACAGCGATGGGCTGCTGTAGGGATGACATTACACAGACTATTGAGAATGAAAACCAGTTGGAAGCCGGACAAGAACTGCACTGCCACTGTAGTAGCTTTCACAATGTGCACTTGGTCCACTGCATGATTCAAGCTGCCATCATTCAGAACAGAGCTCAAATGTCCCAACTGCAGAAAACCACTTAAATACTGATGACATGTCCAACAGAACACTTCAAAGATGCCTGACACCTGTCAGTATCTCGTGTGTTCCTGTCAGTATCTCTTGTGTTTCTGGCATGTCTCTTGTGTTTCTGTCAGTGTGAATAGCACAGGTCACATACAACATCCTGTCACCTTCCCAACACTTCGTAATGGGCTGGACTTGTGTAAGAAGTATACCATGTTTTTACATTTTTATTTATCCTCATCCTGTAATTATATTAAAATATGACTTCTCAATAGAAAGTATAATTCTTGTTAATCTACCTGTGGGACAAGATCTGTGAAACTGTACTCATCCATAGACAAAGGGCCATGGAACAAAACAGGCAATGATTTTGACAGACTTTCTTTGTCAGGTACAGACTACACTCTTGTACAGAAGAAGGATAGGAGGAAGAAAAAAAGGGAAAAAAGACAGTTAATTAAGGGGGGAATAAACAATTTCCAGATAGCTGCCTCCCCTTCTGATTTATTGTCTTTTTCCCTGTCTGTGCATAGTCTGTACCTGAAGAAGTCGACTCTATCTAAATCATTACACAACTTCCATGTCCTACGTCATACTGGTGAGTACACTTTCCTTATTATTTTCAGTTTTTGTCAGTCTCACCAGCAACCATTCACTTTTTTTACTTCTTCTTCCAATCAGTTGCTCAGGTACCACAACCCTTCATTTTCACAACACAGTGAATATAGCTGTGGTGCAACATTGTCACAGAATTCATCACAACCCTAGGCCAGAAAAAACAACTGAACTGTTATTGATAATGCATACGCCTGAAAAAACAAAAACTTTCAGTAAAACTGTAACTTGTAAACAAAACGCTCAATAAAAGTTTACTGAGTAATAAAAAGTGCAAGTTGTTTACATTAAAATGGTAGAATACAGGCTCTCTTGTGACCTACAACATAGTGAAAGGTCTCCATTGTGAGCTAATGTGTGGAGAGGTCATGAAGACTGGCACATACAATGTGTCAAGATGAACAGAGGCTGTCATCAGATTGGTTTTCAAAGAGCTCACTTTAAATGTCTGAGAAAATACTGATGCAAAAAAACATCAAATTACTTAAAGCATTATGTGTATGATCGTGTTCATATAATTATATACTATATGTATAACAATTGTTTTTAACAAGTTTTTACTTGATAAAAAGTGGAGATGAAAATGAAACTTTCAGTTTTACCTTCTGCATCAACTGTGGTCTTGGCACTCATTCTCAATCACTCAAACTCAAGTCTGTTAAATCCCTTACATCCATAAACACGCCCCCCCCCCCCCCATGGTCACTGAAGGCATTACTTGCAGTCATACTCATGCCCATGCTTGTAACAACCACAGAAACTCTGAATTTGCTTGGATCAGAACTTACAAAATGAAACTCTCATGCAGAGATTTCTGACACTGCTGTAAGCTACAGATCACTGACACTGTGGCAGCAGACTGAAAACAAAGCTCAAAGATGGTCACTAAAAGTCGTCTGAAAACACAAAGCAAAGAGCCTGAAAGCTGGTGACTGAAAGTCGTCTGAAAACACAAAGCAAAGAGCCTGAAAGCTGGTTACTGAAAGTCGTCTGAAAACACAAAGCAAAGAGCTTGAAACATGGTCTCTAAAACTAGTCTGGAAACATAAAATCAAAGCCTTAAGGTGCTCACTGAAAGTAGTCTGCAAATAAGCGCAAACCTTGAAAGATGCTTGCTGAAAACAAGTCTGAAAAATAAGCTCAAGTCTGAAAAATAAGCTCAAAGTCTGAAAGACAGTCACTGAAAGAAGTCTAAAAACCTAAAGCTCAAAGCTTGAATGATCTCCGGCTTGTGGCAGACACACACTGGCATGATTTTCAGGTGTGCCTAAAAGCGAATGTAGGTTGCCAAATCAGTGATACCAAGAGAAGCCTCATTCCATTGTTCAGCTTGCTCTGAGGCTGTACACTACACAGTCATTCTTCAGGTCAAGTCCTCCACAACAAATGACAGAAAGCATGCACTCACTAAGGTATAACACAAGATGATGTTGATGACGTCCACTTTTACAGCATGTGATTCCATTAACTTTAATGCTCTGTGTGCTGAAAGGGTGGGGGGTGGGAATATAAAGTCACCAAAAACAAACAACTACAAAAAACCAAAAAACCAAATAAATAAATATAACAACAACAAAAAAGAGGATGCATGCTGCAAATTTATTCAGAGAACAGGTGCGTTTTCAGGTATATGTGGAATGCAGCCAAGGGGTCTGCTTCCCTGATTGTTTGTGGTAGGGCATTCCAAAGCTTGGGTGCAGAGTTGGAAAAGGCTCGGAAACCAAACTTTTGGTTTTTTTTTCTTTCCGCAGCACTTGGAATCCATAGGTGTGGCTGCAATGATGAGTGAAGGGGTCGTGCAGGAACATATCAGGGAATGAGTTCCTGCAAGTATTCTGGTGCTGTAGCATTTGTACACTAAGGACATGATTTTGTGATCAATTTGCTGTCTCACTGGCAACCAATGCAGTTCTTTCAAGACAGGACTAATGTGTTTGCTCTTCTGTGTGTGAGTGACAATCCCTGCAGCTGTGTTTTGGACTAGCTGGAGGCATCTGAGTTGTTGGCTGCGTTGATCCCCCTCAAGCAGCTGTTGCAAGAATCAAGTCAGGGATAGCATTTGTTGCCTTATGACAAGTGAAAACAAAAGGTAAAGGAGGAAAGCCCTTAATCATGATTTGCTAAACAGTCTGTAAGTCTGGCTCTCCTTCCACATATATGCGAGTCGTCAATAGCCCCTTAAATAGCTATTGGATTGTGTTTATTTTTAGATCGGGAAAGACCCTTATTTTACCAACAGTGCAACACGCCTGATATCAAAAACTCAAGACTGATTGGACACTGCGTGACAACAGTTCACCAAGTTTAAAGTTCAAGACAACTGTAGTAAATATCAGGGACCCAATGACCCCTGCCCATTTGAGATTTGGTCTTCTCTTTGCTGTCTGTGTTGATTATGATGTGTCTTGATGTGGGAATCCAAATTTTCTTGAATAATTTGTTGTCTCCAATGGTAAATGGGACGGCATGGTCTGTACAAGTGTCCGTTTTCTCCTCAGTGGTAGCCTTTGTGGGTAATGGAAGCGTCAGAGCTGCCATTTTGTATAGGGTATTTAGGCTGCTTCAACGTAGAAAAATGAGTCTACAAGTTTAAATGCGATTAGCCTGGCTGGACAGCCCTTTTTGCGCTACGTGGATGATGCTTTTTCAGTGTCATCACCATTTAGAAGATAAACGCATGGGGGGGCAGTTTGCTTATCAGGCATATGCGCCCAGAAATTCTTATGCAAGCATACACACTAAGCAATCATTCAACTTGGTATAATAGACACTAATCTGCAACAATGTTCACCTACATGGTCTGCCTAGCACACCTTTTTCTGACTTCACACCATCATGGCTTGCATTGTGGAGAAAAAAACACATCCATACATACCATGTCTCGTAACTCTCCTGAAGTGACTGACCAAACAAGTGAGGCACAAGCAAGAGAAATCTTAGTCTTACACAGGTGGTTTTAATACATGCTCAGGAACGTGTCGGTTCTGAAGACAGTGGTCTTTTGAGTCCAGTGGTCTTTCTTGGTGAGCTTGTTTGTCACTTCGATTGCACATGAACCCCTCTATCCCCACCCCACCCCACCCACACACTGTTTGTGGAGTTGACTGATTCTGTCTCACTAGTCCATCACACAGTTACATGTACTGTAGGTCACAAGAAGAACACAGTTACATCTACGTAGGACTTGTTGGCTTATGTTTATGTTTGTTTAATGGTGGCTCAATTTCTTTCAATAAAGATACTAATGCAAATCACCCATGATGCACCTGAGTTGACATTTGTAGCACTGTTGTTGTCCACTTTGTGGATGGAGAAATAGACTTTAGATGATCGAACCAACTGGTGTGCAGGGTGACCTGGGCATGTTTTTGTTTGTTTTCTCATTGTGACAATCAGCCTTCCAGGTGTGCACTGAATTTCACTTCTGACCGTACTTTTGTACACTTCACAGCGACTTGCTGCAATGACTGGTGGAGTTCCCCACAGTGCAGCACCCAGCAAATCCCTACCCTGAAGCAGGGTGAACAATACCCAAGAATATTTCATATGCAGGCATGGGAAGTGTCCCTTTAAAAAACAGCTGAAACAATCAAAAAGTATGACTGGGAGGGTGGCATCAAGATTGTCTCTCAATATTGGGTGTGGGGATTGGTTTGGGGGGGTGGGGGGGGGGAGGTTCATATAATACCCCCAACAGCTGACACTCCCCATGCTTATACAGTTTTACCCCCCATTTGTCATGAGTGGTAGGGGGTGGGGGGGCCAGGAGGATGTGAAACCTGCAGTCAACAGATGCTACTTGACCTGCCAATGACTGTGGCATATACAGAGATCAGTTTATATTTCTGAAACTGTGCTCAAGAGAGTTCCAGGTGAACGTACCTTTTGACAAGAGAGGTAAAGAACAAACCAAAGCACCTGAAGAAACCCCCCTGACAACCGGTGCGAAAACTGACATAAATGAAAATATATCATCCCTGAATGGGGACTGAGCCCCCCATCCCTCCCACCCACACTGGTGACAAGTTCACTTGGTCCAAAGGCGCCGGCTGTGGCCAACTAGTTCACTGGCCACCACCGATGTGTGACAGATTGTGGAAAAACCAGTCCACCTTAGTGGTCCAGGAATCACCGTAGGCATTGCGGAACTGTTCCAGAAAATAGGCCAATGCCTTCTCTTCCGTTTTCTCCACGGCCAGGGTCTTGCGGATGTAGCCGATGTCATCCAGGGACTGAAGCTCGGAGATGCCACACTGCAGCATCATGGTGAAGAGGGTGATGATGAGGTGGGAGTGCCTCCGCAGCACCAGGTATGCCTGGCAACACAGCTCTTGAAACCTGTGCACAGACAGACAGTCACACCTGTCACCAGGCTCCAAGTTCTTGCATGGCCATGAGCATGCAAAATGAAATGCAGAATAATGGCTGAACTGATCAACTTCATGACTTCTGTTACAGTGCTCGTGTCTCCAAAGTGACTTCAACAATCCACACATACAATCTTGATACACTGTGTTGACAGACCAAGGGATATAATTTCAAACTGAGATGTCTCTTGGTTTATAATAACATCTGACTTTACCAACACCATTAACGCCAACATTTTTACAAGAACACAGTTACATGTTCTGCAGGACACAACAAGAACACAGTTACATTTACTGTAGATCACAACAGGAACACAGTACCTGCACTGTAGCATACAACAAGAACACAGTTATGTGTACTGTAGAACACAAAAAAACAGTTATGTGTACTGCATGACACAACAAGAACACAGTTACATGTACTGCAGGACACAACAAGAACACTGTTACATGTACTGTAGGACACAAGAACACAGTTACATGTTCTATAGGACACAACAAGAACACAGTTACATGTTCTGTAGGACACAACAAGAACACAGTTACATGTTCTGTACGACACAACAAGAACACAGTTACATGTACTGTAGGTCACAACAAGAACACAGTTACATGTTCTGTAGGACACAACAAGAACACAGTTACATGTTCTGTAGGACACAACAAGAACACAGTTACATGTACTGTAGGTCACAACAAGAACACAGTTACATGTACTGTAGGACACAACAAGAACAGTTACATGTTCTGCAGGACACCACAGGAACACAGTTGTGTGTACTGCAGGACACAACAAGAACACAGATGTACAGTGGGACACAACAAGAACACAGTTACATGTACTGTAGGTCACAAGCAGAACACAGTTACATCTATGTAGGACTTGTTGGCTTATGTTTATGTTTGTTTAATGGTGGCTCAATTTCTTTCAATAACTGTAACAAATAGCTACAACAAAGAAATGACATATAAGTACCGCACATGGAATGCAACAATCACCCAAACTTAGTAAATGCATGCACTGTCCTTTCTTATACACAAAACCAGCAACAACAAAAAAGCAATTCCTACTGCTTGAATCCCGCTTGCTTTGCAGGGTTGTCGGAGCCTTTGGCAATGACACGCATGAAGTCTTCCGTGAGGACAAAGGGAACCCGCTCTCTGTTGATGCCAAACTTCTTTTTCTTGTGGTCCAGAAAGTGTCCAAAGTCAATGTGAAAGACCTGAAGAGGAGAGAGAACACTTCAGTTTCACAATGGTGATGGCTGATTCTCAACTCAATGTGAAAGACCTGATGAGGAGAGAGAACACTTCAGTTTCAACTTCCTCTTTCAGCCCAGGAAGTGGTCCGTCACTAGGAAACATGTGGAATGGTTTTTGCTCTGCCAAAATCATCAGTTCAAAAGAAGGGAGAGAGAGAGATGCAGAGACACAGACAGAGACAGAGATAGAGAGATGTTCTGTTTCCCACATAACACTGTAAGAAGCTCAGAATGAAGAGAGAACCATGTTTTCCAGATGTCTGCACTGATAACCCACCCTCTTCAATGACAACAGGGTGACTGTCACAGCCACTGATAACCCACCTCTCCTCAATGACCGCAGGGTGACTGTCACAGCCACTGATAACCCACCTCTCCTCAATGACCACAGGGTGACTGTCACAGCCACTGATAACCCACCTCTCCTCAATGACCGCAGGGTGACTGTCACAGCCACTGATAACCCACCCTCTTCAATGACAACAGGGTGACTGTCACAGCCACTGATAACCCACCTCTCCTCAATGACCGCAGGGTGACTGTCACAGCCACTGATAACCCACCTCTCCTCAATGACCGCAGGGTGACTGTCACAGCCACTGATAACCCACCTCTCCTCAATGACCGCAGGGTGACTGTCACAGCCACTGATAACCCACCTCTCCTCAATGACCGCAGGGTGACTGTCACAGCCACTGATAACCCACCTCTCCTCAATGACCGCAGGGCGACTGTCACAGCCACTGATAACTCACCTCTCCTCAATGACTGCAGGGCGACTGTCACAGCCACTGATAACCCAACCTCCTCAGTGACAACAGGGTGACCGTCAGACACTAATAACCCAACCTCCTCAGTGACAACAGGGTGACTGTCACAGCCACTGATAACCCACCATCTTCAATGCCCACAGGGTGTCTGTCACAGCCACTAAGAACGAATCCTCCTCAGTGACCACAAGGTGACTGTCACAGACACTGATAACAGTACCTCCTCAATTCAAAAGGGTGTCTGTCAGATTCACTGACAACCCATGCTCCTCAATGACAATAGGGTATCTGTTACTGACCCAGCATGACACTCAAGCCAACCGTCCTTCCCAAGTGACCATGACACCCTCATGGGTGTCTGTCACTGATCCTGGCACATGACCCTCAATCCACCTGTACTTCCACGGTAACCATGCTGTTCTTTGGGCTTCTCTCTTGACGTGCTTGGTGGCTGTCATAGACTTACTCTCACAGTCACTGTGAGGTTCTCTGGGTGTCTGTCATGACACCCTTGGTGTGTGTCATGGCACTCTTGGTGTCTGTCATGGCACTCAACCCACCTGTCTGTCCTCAGTACCCATGTTCTCTGTGTGTTAGTCATGACACTCAGCCCACCTGTCCATCCTCAGTGACCATGTTCTCTTTGTGTCAGTCATGACACTCAACCCACCTGTCCGTCCTCAGTACCCATGTTCTCTGTGTGTCAGTCATGACACTCAACCCACCTGTCCATCCTCAGTACCCATGTTCTCTGTGTGTCAGTCATGACACTCAACCCACCTGTCCGTCCTCAGTACCCATGTTCTGTGTGTCAGTCATGACACACAACCCACCTGTCCTTCCTCAGTACCCATGTTCTCTGTGTGTCAGTCATGACACTCAACCCACCTGTCCTTCCTCAGTGACCATGATGTTCTCTGGGTGTCTGTCACCGATTCCAAGCACAAAGGTAGCCACACAATATCCAGCACACGACCTGGTGAATGCGTCAATGGCTGCCTCATATCTGCAACATCACAAAGCACTGATCAATGCAACATCACAAAGCACAAATCAATGCAACATCACAAAGCACTGATCAATCAATGCAATGTCATGAAGAACTCTGTCCAATACAATCGTTTTGATACTGAAATCACATAACAATACTCAATGCCCTCAACATGTGTGCACATGAACATGTGTCTGTGTGTGCATACATGTGTGTGTGTGTGTGTGTGTGTGTGTGCAGGCGTATGTGAGAGACAATTAAAGTTGTTGGTCTGGTCAGTAATGATTGTGACCCTTCAAAATAACGCTGTGACCATTTGGGCTTGAACCAGGTTTTTTCCAATAACCAGCATGCCACCCCTAAACCTTCCAGAGTGATTAACCCAAAAGTCTCACCCTTTCTCCCTTCAAAAACCTTTTCTTCAGTCCCACTGCCCTGATAGACAACTGTGTGTGTGTGTGTGTGTATGTGTATGTGTGCATATGCACTGAATCTTGAATATGTACATTTATAGAATGTGTCAGTGCTTAGGGCCTGTGCAGGTTAGGTGCTCCAAGTACCCATTATCATTATTATTACCCTCCTCCACTCTTCATTACATTCCTTCTGTTCAGCCGTGTGTGTGTGCAGATGTGGTGTGGTGTGTGAAGAACTTTTACAATATTATGACCATATAATTATTATTTCTTAGGTTTTAATGCATACATTTTTGTTGATCTTGTAAAGCATGGAGTGCTCACCCTTGTCGGTGAGATATGGTGCTATAAAAATGACCATTATTATTATTATCATTATTGCTAGTCTAGCCCACACACCTGTCAGGGTTCTTCTCCTTGATCCACTTGTAGAGCTGAGAGGAGTCCAGCTGAACAGCGGCCCGGGCTCCGCCACGCGACTGGATGGCTGTGATGGTCTTGGCTCGCTTCACGATCTGAATCAGCCCCACGTCCTTGCCCGTGGACAGGCAGCCGTAGGGGATCATCCTGTTGCCCCACAATACACAGGCACACATGGGGTAAAACAGTCATAGCTTACATTACACAGGCACACAAGGGGTAAAACAGTCATAGCTTACATTACACAGGCACACATGGGGTAAAACAGTCATAGCTTACATTACACAGGCACACATGGGGTAAAACAGTCATAGCTTACATTACACAGGCACACATGGGGTAAAACAGTCATAGCTTACATTACACAGGCACACATGGGGTAAAACAGCCATAGCTTACATTACACAGGCACACAAGGGGTAAAACAGCCATAGCTTACATGACACAGGCACACAAGGGGTAAAACAGCCATAGCTTACATTACACAGGCACACAAGGGGTAAAACAGCCATAGCTTACATGACACAGGCACACAAGGGGTATAACAGCCATAGCTTACATGACACAGGCACACAAGGGGTATAACAGTCATAGCTTACATGACACAGGCACACATGGGGTAAAGCAGTCATAGCTTACATGAAACAGGCACACATGGGGTAAAACAGTCACAGCTTACATTACACAGGCACACATGGGGTAAAACAGTCATAGCTTACATTACACAGGCACACATGGGGTAAAACAGTCATAGCTTACATTACACAGGCACACAAGGGGTAAAACAGTCATAGCTTAGATTACACAGGCACACAAGGGGTAAAACAGTCATAGCTCACATTACACAGGCACACAAGGGGTAAAACAGTCATAGCTCACATTACACAGGCACACAAGGGGTAAAACAGTCACAGCTTACATTATACAGGCGCACAAGGGGTAAAACAGTCAGAGCTTACATTACACAGGCACACATGGGGTAAAACAGTCATAGCTTACATTACACAGGCACACATGGGGTAAAACAGTCATAGCTTACATTACACAGGCACACATGGGGTAAAACAGTCATAGCTCACATTACACAGGCACACATGGGGTAAAACAGTCATAGCTTACATTACACAGGCACACAAGGGGTAAAACAGTCACAGCTCACATTACACAGGCACACAAGGGGTAAAACAGTCACAGCTTACATTACACAGGCACACAAGGGGTAAAACAGTCATAGCTCACATTACACAGGCACACATGGGGTAAAACAGTCATAGCTTACATTACACAGGCACACAAGGGGTAAAACAGAGCTTACATTACACAGGCACACAAGGGACAGAACAGTCATAGCTTACACCACACAGACACACATGGGATAAAACAGTCGGAGCTTACACCACAGAGACACACATGGGATAGAACAGAGCTTACATTACACAGACACACATGGGATAGAACAATCACAGCTTACATCATACAGACACACATGGGATAAAACAGCCATAGCTTAAATTACACAGGCACACATGGCATAAAACAGTCATAGCTTACATTATTACACAGGCACAAACAGGATAAAACAGACTTTATGCAGCATAGACATGTAAGTAAGTAACTTGGTGCTTTACACCCAGTCAACCATTATGGTTATATCAGGGTGAAATCATAGACACAAACAGGATAAAACATTCATAGATTAAATCACACAGCCACAAACAGAATAAACATATGTATTTTACATCACACAGACACAAACATGAGAAAACTTTCATATTTTTACATGACACCGACACAAACGGGATAAAACATTTGTATTTTGTATTACACTTACAGAGATGCAGACAGGACAAGATATTTATATTTTACACAGCACAGACACAAACAGGATGATCAAAGGCATACACTGGCATTTGATGGCATTGCTGTTCTTGTGCCTAAGGTGTGCGGGTTTGTTGGGGTTTTCGCTTCTTTGTCCTAGTTACATGATTTTGTCTGTTCATATTAACTTTGCATTGATGTGTATGCTTGATGTATGTATGTATATTCATATGCCAAAAAAGTGAACAAAAAAGTTAAGAAAAACAACTCAAAAACTGCGACACACGTACATCAAGTCTAGTCCTTCGTTTTTCCACAGAGTGTCCATCAGTCGAATCACTTGAAGTGTCAGCATGTCTTGCCGCAAATCTGTCACACACAAGTCGACAATAATAATGGATAGCTCATATAGAGTGCAAATCTGTAACACACACAGGTCACCAACAACAATAATAATGGATAGACTGTACAGAGCTCAAATCTGTCACACACATCAGCAATGATAATGGACAGCTTGCATAGAGCACAAATCTTTTAGCAAAACAAAAACTCAATGTGCTAGCACACACCATTCATGTGCACACACACATATATATACAGAGACATAATCTATTGTCACAGGATTGGTCTACACAGATTTGTGAAAAAGCTTGTCTGAAGAAGAAAGTCTTCAGCTGGGTTTTACACGCAGACAAAGTAGGGAGATTTTGCAGATTTCGCAGACTGGCAGGCAGTGAATTCCAGACAAGATACATAAACTCCACCAGAGTGTATTTACTTGCATGCCAGGTGAGAGTTACCATAGGCGACTCATGTCTTTGTTTTTGTGTTTGTGTGATGCCTTTCAAGCACTAATTAACTCCCTCATGTGTTGATTCTACACGAAAATGAATCAATTTGTTGCTGATGTTTCAACAAAACAAGGCCAAAGGGACCATTTTTTGGGTAAAAGCCTGCGACACTAACTCAGAGCTTGAATCCTCCTATCACAGTGGTTGGTTTGATCAGCCAGGACGATACCGCTGACAGGTTGCCAGATGAAGAAGACATGAACAGGAAGCTCTCACCATCTCCATTCTTGAACATGATGAAATACTGGCAGTCGCCAATGTCGGCCATGATGTCCGGGTTGTCCCACACCAACCACAGAGGCAGTTTCTTGGAAGCCATCACGCGACACTCAGCTTGTCTGAAAAACAGTTTCCCTGCCAAAATGATGCAAAATCACCTCCCACAATATCAAGGGAACTGTGTAGCCTTTCCTTACACACCAATACTTCAAGGCACTGTTGCTATGTACTGAATGCATGTACTGAAAGTAAATGAACAAGCACATATTTTATATCCTGGATTATTTCTTGTCCCTATAACAGATTTCAAAAGTGATTTCAAATTCTGTCTCAATGCTTGCCTCCACCCCCTCACCCTCCTTCAGTCCTCGTTACAATCCTTCTGTGTGCCTACGGGCATGTGTGTGTATGTGCGAGGAACTTATACCATATTATGACTATATCATTATTATTTTTGAGGTTTTAATGTAGACATTTTTGTTGATCTTGTAAAGCACAGCATGCTCACCCTTGTCAGTGAGATATGGTGCTATAGAAATGACCGCTATTATTATCATTATTATTATCAAAGTACAGCACAGCTGGATACTTAAAACGACACACTGGGGGGTGGGGGGTAGGTGGATGTCAAAGTGAGAACGTTTGCTGGACTGACTTGATTTTGCCGAGGTTCTGTGAGGGGTAGAGGGGTGACGGGAGGCTGCACAGAGCTTCCTGGTAGTCTGGCTGCTGAAGCTGCTCCTGCAGGAAGCGCATGTGATCATCCTGAAACAGTTCACACACCCAGTCATCCTCCTCCTCCACAACACCATCCAACACAAAACCAGGACAAACCTCAGTTTGTTTGTGTGTGACAGGCATGTGATATGTGTGTGTGTGTGCATGTGTGATGTGTGTGTGTGGCGTGTCTGTGTGTGAAGTATGTGCATGCATGTGTGCATGAACATGTGCATGTGTGATGTGTGTGTGTGTGGCATGTCTGTGTGTGAAGTGTGTGCGTGCATGTGTGAACATGCGCAAGTGATATGTGTGCTTGCATGTGTGTGGTGTGTGTGTGTGTGTGCGAACCTCTTTCCTGCCTAAAGCGTAGCACTTGGTGCACCAACAGTGGCATCTTTGCTGTGTTTTATTTTAAAGCTTGGAAACTGGGGGCACTGAACCCAGAACAACAGCAACTCCCCGTGACAAGAGACCGCCTGCCATCAGCAAACTTACTGCTTATTGCTTTTGTACTGTGCACTTCAGGCTCACGCTAGGTGTATGCACCTTACAAATACTCTTTTACATTACATTACAAACTCACATTGTTGATCTCCGCCTTCAGTGTGTCGGTCAGCTTGGTCAGCTTGTCCAGAGCCTCCACCTGCTGGGCCAAGGTCTTTAGGTAGTTGCCGCAGCCCCGGCAGTATGCCTCCAGGATCAGGCCGAAGCGCAACCGGATGGATATCTGGTGCATCTCGGACCTGCACATGCCACCCACAGCACAATGAAAATGGGACGCACAGTCTGCAGGACTTTCTAACAAAGTGACATGGTCAGCGGAGCCTTTGACCGCACTGCCCCTTCCCAGTGCAACGTCCATGCCCAGGAGCATCAGGGAGACAGGCTCTATTGACTCTTTCTGGCCTTCTCTCTTGACACACTATTTTCACTGGAGCTTCTCCTTTCCACTTGTCTTGACTGTGTGTGTGTGTGTGTGTACTCAACTCACTGTGCTTCTCATCTTGTGTGTATGCATGTTCAACTCATTGTGCTTCTCATGGTGTGGGTGTGGGTGTGGGTGTGAAAATGTATGCTTTCTCCCTGTGCTGTGAACATGCATATTCTTGTATGGATTTTTAAACATATTTTTTATGTGCACTATAAATGATCTATTAACTCAGCATTTTGAAATCGGTGTACAGCTCTGATGCTTAAAAAATGACACAGCAATGACAGCCTAAAGATTCAAAGATCTTGGCTGTTCTAAACTGCCCAGGTCCTGTCACTTACTTCAGATGCCAGAAGAAAGCGTTGCCGATGCGTTGACTGAGTAGACTTCTCTTGAGCAGGAACTGGGTGAGATGGTTGTCCAGGTAAGGCTCGTACTTCATTGCCTGCAGGAAGAGACATGGAGAGTGAGGCATGACCACCAGCTCACCGCCCATGGCTGTTGCACAAACCTGCTCTCAATGAGGCAGTCCCCCCCCCCCCCCCCCCACCCCACCTCCACCATATTCCAGAGGGTTCCAGGCTACCAACCACCTTCCTGAGGTGACTTCAGCAGTTGATGGGATGTTACAATTTAAGAACAAACCAACCACCTCAGCAATTCAGCCAATCAGAATCAATAACTGGGGCAATTCAGCCAATCAGAGGCAATCACCTGGGCAATTCAGCCAATCAGAGGCAATCACCTGGGCAATTCAGCCAATCAGAACATTCAAATGTTAAATTTTTCATGCACCCAAAACTTGAAGAATGGCTGCCATGTTCTCTTCACAAGCTGAGGCATAGCAACAGAGCAAAAGATTGGCTGATTCCAGACAAAACCTTCAAAGAAGTTAGTAACTGGATTTCAATGTCCTGTCACCTGCACAGGGTCATCTCAGGACAACCTTCCAAGGCGCCCATTCAGTGATGACAAGAGCCATCTGCTGCAGTCAGATGAAGCCAATCACAGTCATCTGAATGCTGAATCAGACTCCAATCATAGTGCATTCCACAGTCAACACAGTACCACATGGCAGTCAGATCACTGCACATTCCACCAGTCAACACATTACCACATGGCAGTCAGATCACTGTACATTCCACCAGTCAACATAGTACCACATGGCAATCAGATCATTGTACATTCCACCAGTCAACACAGTACCACATGGCAGTCAGATCATTGTACATTCCACAGTCAACACAGTACCACATGGTAGTCAGATCATTGTACATTCCACCAGTCAACATAGTACCACATGGCAGTCAGATCACTGTACATTCCACAGTCAACACAGTACCAAATGGTAGTCAGATCACTGTACATTCCACCAGTCAACACAGTACCACATGGCAGTCAGATCATTGTACATTCCACAGTCAACACAGTACCACATGGCAGTCAGATCATTGCACATTCCACAGTCAACACAGTACCACATGGCTGTCAGATCATTGTACATTCCATCAGTCAACACAGTACCACATGGCAGTCAGATCATTGTACATTCCACAGTCAACACAGTACCACATGGCAGTCAGATCACTGTACATTCCACAGTCAACACAGTACCACATGGCTGTCAGATCATTGTGCATTCCACCAGTCAACACAGTATCACATGGCAGTCAGATCATTGTACATTCCATCAGTCAACACAGTACCACATGGCAGTCAGATCATTGTACATTCCACAGTCAACACAGTACCACATGGCAGTCAGATCACTGTACATTCCACAGTCAACACAGTACCACATGGCTGTCAGATCATTGTGCATTCCACCAGTCAACACAGTATCACATGGCAGTCAGATCATTGTACATTCCATCAGTCAACACAGTACCACATGGCAGTCAGATCATTGTACATTCCACAGTCAACACAGTACCACATGGCAGTCAGATCACTGTACATTCCACAGTCAACACAGTACCACATGGCTGTCAGATCATTGTGCATTCCACCAGTCAACACAGTATCACATGGCAGTCAGATCATTGTACATTCCATCAGTCAACACAGTACCACATGGCAGTCAGATCATTGTACATTCCACAGTCAACACAGTACCACATGGCTGTCAGATCATTGTGCATTCCACCAGTCAACACAGTATCACATGGCAGTCAGATTGAGGGCTTGTGAAAAAGAGGTAGGGCTTGGAGTTCAGCAAAGAACCCTGCTGAAAGACATGCAGCAGAAAGACTGCTGAAAAAACAACTGAAGAGACTGTTCAAGAAAGACTGCTGGAGAAAGACATGCCAAAGAAAGACTACTGAAGAATGACCGCTGGAAAAAAAAAAGGCTGTTCAAGAAAGAGTGGTGAAGAAAGACGTGCTGAAAAAAGACTGCTGAAGAAGGACTGGTGAAGAAAGTGTGCTGAAACCAGACCAAAAGGAGCGGAATCTTGCCTGTACAAGCTGCAGGAGATACTGCGCCAGCTTGTCGTCCTTCAGCCCTTTCTCCAGGCAGCGGACAGCGTAGGCTCGCACCTCCAGGTCGGAGAAGGAGCAGTCGAGCAGCTCCAGGGCTATTTCTGGTGACACGAGCGGCCAGCGGCACAGCAGCTGGTACAGCTACACAAACACACAGTCAACAGTTTATCATCAGGCTTATAATAACAATACATTTCACCTGGGGATAAGGATGGAAGTGGGGGTATAACAACAACACATTTCACCTGGGGATAGGGATGGAAGTGGGGGTATAACAACAACACATTTTATCTGGGGATAGGGATGGAAGTGGGGGTATAATAACAACACATTTCACCTGGGGATAGGGATGGAAGTGGGGGTATAACAACAACACATTTCACCTGGGGATAGGGATGTAAGTGGGGGTATAACAACAACACATTTCACCTGGGGATAGGGAATGGAAGTGGGGGTATAACAACACATTTCACCTGGGGATAGGGATGGAAGTGGGGGTATAAAAGCAACACATTTCACCTGGGGATAGGGATGGAAGTGGGGGTATAACAACAACACATTTTATCTGGGGATAGGGATGGAAGTGGGGGTATAATAACAACACATTTCACCTGGGGATAGGGATGGAAGTGGGGGTATAACAACAACACATTTCACCTGGGGATAGGGATGTAAGTGGGGGTATAACAACAACACATTTCACCTGGGGATAGGGATGGAAGTGGGGGTATAACAACACATTTCACCTGGGGATAGGGATGGAAGTGGGGGTATAACAACAACACATTTCACCTGGGGATAGGGATGGAATTGGGGGTATAACAACACATTTCACCTGGGGATAAGGATGGAAGTAGGGGTATAACAACAACACATTTCACCTGGGGATAGGGATGGAATTGGGGGTATAACAACACATTTTATCTGGGGACAGGGATGGAAGTGGGGGTATAACAATAACACATTTCACCTGGGGATAGGGATGGAAGTGGGGGTATAACAACAACACATTTCACCTGGGGATAGGGATGGAAGTGGGGGTATAACAACAACACATTTTATCTGGGGATAGGGATGGAAGTGGGCGTATAACAACAACACATTTCACCTGGGGATAGGTCCCCAGGATGGAAGTGGGGGTATAAAAGCAACACATTTCAACTGGGGATAGGGATGGAAGTAGGGGTATAACAACAACACAGTTCATATGGGGATGGAGGTGGAAATGTGTGTAGAGACAGAGACAGGGGGACTTCGCAAAAAAAGGAAAGAAAAAAAAAAGAGAAGACAAACTAAAAAAACAACAACACTGTCTTACTTGAGCAACACTCTCCCTGTCATTCCACTTGATGGCAGACAGGAATTTGGGCAGAGAGTGAGGTCGTTCAACACACTGCTCCCTGTAAGCAAATGCCATACATTAATCAGTCACACACTTGGTAATGGTCATCATTTTTATTGTCACTGCAATAACAATCCATCATCCGATCTGATCACTGAAGTAGCCAGCACATGTAATTGTCACAAAATATGTTACAGTACTGTTCCTATTCACCCTTCTGAACCAGCCTGATCATACATACACTGAGTCTGTGAGAGGCGTGGAATGAAGAAGTCCTAGACGATCTTCCTTGAAAGGATGTCCGGGGCCATCATCAACGAGATGAACATTAGAATTGTTTCAAAGGCAACAATGGGGAAACTTCTGACAGATGGGGTGGAGCGCAGCGCACAGATACCATCCAACAATGGGGTAACTTCTGACAGATGGGGTGGAGCGCAGCACACAGATACCATCCAACAATGGGGTAACTTCTGACAGATGGGGTGGAGCGCAGTGCACAGATACCATCCAAAAGTGGGGAAACTTCTGACAGATGGGGTGGAGCGCAGCGCACAGATACCATCCAACAATGAGATAACTTCTGACAGATGGGGTGGAGTGCAGTGCACAGATACCATCCAACAATGAGATAACTTCTGACAGATGGGGTGGAGCGCAGCGCACAGATACCATCCAACAATGAGCTAACTTCTGACAGATGGGGTGGAGTGCAGTGCACAGATACCATCCAACAATGGGGAAACTTCTGACAGATGGGGTGGAGTGCAGCGCACAGATACCACCTTGAACTGAACTGTCACAGACAGACACATTGGTGTGGTGTATGTTTGATGCAGGATGATGGATATGCAGCATCATAGTACAATAAATGTATATGATAACATTGTTATCATTCTGATGCATGTCAGCAGATTTTTGCATAAGATCAAATGTAAACTGAATGCAGTTATCAAACAACACCAATGGAATCCTGGTGAAAAACAATGTCATTTAAGTAGCTTGCTACGTTGTAAACCCATTGTAGTTATCACACAACACCAATGGAATCCAGGTGAAAAAAACGTTGAATAAGTAACTTGCTGTGCACACATTCCAATGCTCACGACTGGCAAGAATCCATTTAAGATAAAAAGACCCCCCCCCCCCCCACTCCAAACTGGATGATCATACATTGCTTGTTAGCAAGGGAATGCCAACAGCTCTGAACAACTTGCCCTGATATTACTGTCCTGGTCGACTGGGTGTAAAAAAAACAAGTTACTACGCTGGACAATACATCACCGGTAAAAAGAAGTTTGGAACAAGGTCCTTAGTGATATTTAATGTCTTATAGTTAGATAACAGGATGCCTGGAGATGGGACACTGACACCCTGGAAAATGATCAGTAAGAGCCAGATCCTACTACAGACCTCATTTTCCAAAGCAGCTCCTTTTCCTGCTCTGAGATGTCTGACAGCGGGTCTTTAGAAATGACTTCCTCCAGTGCTGACAGATCTTTTTTGTTCACTTCAGCTGGCTAAAGACAGAAAAGTCACAAAACTTTGGACATGGCTGAAAATGCACATAAAATGTACACAAATCAAAACAGTCTTTATTGTTCACAATTATACAAAACATAAAAATTTATTTTTTATTTGACATGCTGACTCAAAAAGAAGCGGCACTTAAACAAAATTATCTCGTCTTTGCACCAGTTAGCGTGTGGTCTAAGGGAGATAACTGAATGCACCATAATTATTCTTTAAAACCTACAAAACCTTGAAAAACTGTCTCCTGCATCTTCTTTCAATGTCAGTTGCATGTGTGTGTGAAACCTGTTGATGCTTTTCAAAACCACAATCCTCCATCACATGACCCCTCTTGTTTTGCCTTTGTATTTCAACCTATGCATCTGCTACAACATTTACACTGCCGGTGATGCCATAGACACTTCACAGTGTGCTAATTCTAGCTTTTCCCCTAAAAGCAAGGGAACACTTTTTGTTGATGAGAAACAACAGAGGCAGTACTGTGCACTCCTTCCAAGTGTGTGTGTGTGTGTGTGTAAGTGTGTGCATGTGATGAAAAAGGTGTTGAAGTGTAGTGTGTTTATGTAATTAGTAGGGTTCACTGTGCTCTAGGTTGTGTATATATTTTGTTGACACTACTGTTTGCATGTTGTGCGCTTCAGGCTCATGTTAGGCGTAAGCACCTCTTTCACATTAACATTACCTGCATGAGACCGCTCTGGTACTCCTTCAGGGACACCATGCGCGCCAGCTGCTCAAAGTGGGACTCAGGGGGGTACAGCACGGGGTGGGAGAAGCGGTCAAACTCAATCTCCAGGCACGGGCAGTCCTTGTTGGGGTTCGATACTGTCAGGAGATGTTGACAATACATTCAAAGAAAGTGTGACAAGAGCAGGTGAACGACTGAAGTGAACTGTAACACGTGCACATTATTATATCTTCTGCACTACATTTTCTCCAAGTATCCACTTGAATACCTTTGCTCTGATATAACTGTCATGGTTGGCTGGGCGTTAAAAAAACAATTATCTACATGCCTATCACTAAAATACCAAACCCCTACAATCACACACATACACTCAAGTCACCACATATCTACAATCACACACATCTGCTGAAGTCAACACACATCTACAATCACACACATCCAATGAAGTCATCACACACCTCCAATCACACACCTCCACTGAAGTCACCACACACATCCACTGAAGTCACCACACACCTACAATCACACATCCACTGAAGCCACCACACACCTACAATCACACACATCCAATAAAGCCACCACACACCTACGATCACACACATCCACTGAAGCCACCACACACCTACAATCACACACCTCCACTGAAGCCACCACACACCTACAATCACACACCTCCACTGAAGCCACCACACACCTCCACTGAAGCCACAACACACCTACAATCATACACATCCACTAAGCCACCACACACCTCCAATCACACACATTCCCTGAAGCCACCATCACCACATGAAGGAAAGCAGAAGAAAAAGAAAAGCAAAATCATATTTTCGTATCCAGACTGTGAAACTGAAAGCTACAGGCAAAAGCGGCAGCCATGACGTATCTACAGTTACAAGAATCAACCAAACCAGTCATCCATCAACAGCTGCACACTGCTAGGACTACACAGCCACCGTACCGTCAGCATCTGCAGTTTGCAACATTCACTCAGTCACTGGCCAGTCCCCCCCCCCCCCCCCAACACACACACACACACACACAGCAACCTACTGGGCAGGCCGATGGGGTTGAGGAGATCATACATTCCTTGCGGCATGGGCCACAGGTAGAGAGACTGCTTGTCGGACTGGAGACGGTGGTTGAAGTTGAACATCTGCAAGTTGCCCCAGGCAAGTGCATACTGGACCTGCAATTCATCAGGTGAGCTACTTCATTTTTTTTGTCCTGTACATGTCAGGCTATGACTCATGTCTGCTCCTCAGTTACACACTCATCCTTCACAAGCAGCCAGCAACATTCACACAGTCTCCACAAGCAGCCAGCAACATTCACAGTCTCCACAAGCAGCCAGCAACATTCACAATCTCCACAAGCAGCCAGCAACATTCACAGTCTCCACAAGCAGCCAGCAACATTCACACAGTCTCCACAAGCAGCCAGCAACATTCACACAGCCTCCACAAGCAACCAGCAACATTCACACAGCCTCCACAAGGAGCCAGCAACATTCACACAGCCTCCACAAGGAGCCAGCAACATTCACACAGCCTCCACAAGCAGCCAGCAACACATTCACACAGCCTCCCAAAAGTCACACACACTTGTTGCCATAAGAAGTTAACTAGTCATTCACATTACCTCACAAAAGTCATCTGCACAGTTTTCAGTAAGACTTACATTACCTAAACCCCTTCACTGTCTTATTTTTTGCTTTTCCGGGGGGAAGAGGGGTGTGGGGGATAGAAAACAAAAATCTGCAAAGACATTTTAACAAACACAAAAAATGAGGATGGCCTCACTGGTGTACCAGACCAAAGATACACACCTCCACATAGCAACAAAGCAAATAGTCCCCATCTGCTCTAAACATGAAGCATTTACTTATCAGATCCAGACCCCTTCTCCCCAAGTCGTACCTTTCTGTTGCGACGTTTTGACTCGGAGCAGATGGAGAGACAGAGGCGAGCGCTGCGAGGTATATCAGGGATCATGAGAAACTCCAGCCACTCGTCCCAGCGTGGATTGGTCGACTCCACCATCTTGCTGCTCTGGGGCTCACACAGCGCCTCTGTGCCATGGTAGATACAGGCTTTGACGTAGATCTGAAATGAAAGTCAAACCTGGCTCTTGTCCACAAAAAAACTCAACACAGCAAAAACAAAGTAAACGTAAGCATGTGATTATTAACATTCTTAAGTCGTCACTGTGGGTGCATGCCATGGACAGCATATAATTATAATTATGTACCACTGCAGAACATTTTCTTTTGAGAACAGGAAGGCTGACCTAAAGGCTGTTCTGAACAGAGTTTTGCCAACTTGATGAGGGTCCATAATACCAATTGGTATGTGAGTATGCATGTGTGCGTCTCTTGTCTGATGAACAGGCTATAGCTGCTTGACTCAACGCGCCTGTGGCACTTGCACATTTTGTCATTGTAAATGTTGTTAACAACTGCAAAGCTCTATGAGCTCCTGTGAGAAAGGGCACATTATGAATGTAAGTTATCATTATTATTTGTGTTGCACAGAGATTACTTGTGTCCCACTGTGTAATAGTGGCAGCCATACAGAAATGTTACATATGGTCCATTGTGCAATGACAGATACAAATGGATGTTGTTTGTACTCTGCTCTTCACTGACAGACATAACAGGGCATTCTCTGTGTTCCACTGTTCAGAGACAGATACAAATGGATGTTGTGATCCACTATGCAATGATAGCTCTATACCAAGGGGTGTTATTTGCATTCTGAAGTGCCAAGATAGATACAAACTAACAAGGAAGACACGTTACACAATACATGGTGTGCTGTGCTGTGCTGCAGGTGACAGACAGAAAGGGGTGTTTACTAAACAACGTCCACCTGAGGTGACCCTGCATGGTAGATGGGATATCAAAATCCAAGAACTAAGCAACTCAATCATACCAACAACATTTTGTGGCTTTCCACTGCCGTAATTAGGACCTATGATGATGCCTGACCTTTCCCAGTTCTTTGATGTTGACGTAGGTCGCACAGCAGATCTTGACCCTCAGCGTAGTGTGAACATCCCATAATGATACTGTCTGCTGTTCGTTGATCCTTGTCAGAGCTTGAATACCTGTAGGTCACATGACATACTTTTAACACATGGTGAAAACATCCCATAATAATGTCTGCTGCTTGTTGATCCTTGTCAGAGCCTGAATACCTGTAAGTCACATGACACACTTTTAACACATGGTGAAAACATCCCATAATAATGTCTGCTGCTTGTTGATCCTTGTCAGAGCCAGAATACCTATAAGTCACATGACACACTTGATGATGGCATGACTGACCTCTCTGCATGCAGAAATACACAAATGGTGAAGATCATTGTGTGACTGACCTCTCTGCATGAAAAATGACACAAACAGTGAAGATCCCTGCGTGACTGACCTCTCTGCATGCAGAAATACACAAATAATGAAGATCACCACATGACATGCAGAAAGATACAACCGGAGAAGATCACTGTGTGACTGACCTCTCTGCATGCAGAAATACACAAACAGTGAAGATAACTGAATGACATATACAAACCATGAAGATCACTGCATGACTGACCTCTCCACATGCAGAAAGACACAAACGGTGAAGATTACTGCATGACATACAGAAATACACAAACCATGAAGATCACTGCATGACTGACCTCTCCACATGCAGAAAGACACAAACGGTGAAGATTACTGCATGACATACAGAAATACACAAACCATGAAGATCACTGCGTGACTGACCTCTCCACATGCAGAAAGACACAAACGGTGAAGATTATTGCATGACATACAGAAATACACAAACCATGAAGATCACTGTGTGACTGACCTCTCCACATGCAGAAAGACACAAATGGTGAAGATTACTGCATGACATACAGAAATACACAAACCATGAAAATCACTGTGTGACTGACCTCTCCACATGCAGAAAGACACAAATGATGAAGATCACTGCATGACTGTGATGACATGCACAAAGACACAAACAGTAAAGATCACTGTGTGACTGACCTCTCTGCATGCAGAAAGACACAAACAATGAGGATCACTGCATGACATACACAAACCATGAAGATCACTGCGTGACTGACCTCTCTGCATGTAGGAGGGCCAGATGAAAGGGGTGACAGGCAAAGTGGAGTACACGCTCTCTCTGGTGTGGAGCATCAGCTGAGGGATGTTGTTGCGGGAAATGCATTCTCGGATATACTGCCAACACAAACAGTCATTGTGCTAGACATTTTTCAAAATGGTGTGATGTCTGCAAGGTGGCAAAAATGGTTCACGGAAACTGGCCAAATAATAATAATTAATAATTCTCATAAAGCACTGTTCTCTAACCAGAGTTAAACTCACTGCACAGTGCAAACATCTTATGATAAAAACCACATTAACATACACTTCAACAAACAGAACCTTAAATATTGTAGTCTACCATTATCGCCTATCAAACTATACACACACACACACCAGTCTCTGCTCATGTGTAATGTGTAATAATCACTGTAACCGGTCAGAAAAATGGCTGTCCATACTACGACTAGAGATCTACTAGCACACACCCAGCTCCCTTCCCTGTCTAGAACACACACACACACACATGTACACACACACATCTAGAATGCATACACACACACACACACACACACACACACACACACACACACACACACACGCACTCTCTCAGTCCTACATCATTTTTGTTTTTGTTTTTGAGAACTGGTCACACAAAATAACTGCCAGTATGTCTGACCAAATGCCGATTTTCCCCTGCATAATAATGCTGATCTTTACCAGTAAAATACCAGAAATTACCAGTTAATGTGAATCCTGTATGAACATGCTCCTGGCAAATGATTACGCACTTAAGCGATCTCATCGTCATACTAATGATCCTTGAATAGCACTACACAAACATACAAGTACAGAACACATTATTAAAACCTGTCATGCTTTTCTCGACTAATATAACCCCTAGTATAACCATCATAGTTGACTGGGTGTTAAAAATCAGTTATTTATTATATACTTTTCTTGACATTTTGTACAATCAGTGGCAAAACTACACAATGAGCTGATCAGAAGTCTGTTCCAAGAGCAGAGAAAGCATGAGGGTCTTCAAATATTCCATTACTGTCACCTGGGGCGGGTGGTGGGGTTGGGGGGTGGAGAGTAGCTGGAATTATTGTGAACTAATTGTAACGAACAAAACAGGCTCCAAGTTCCAGATATATTATACAAGTTCTGATACCACTGACCAGTTGGACAAAACAAGCAAACCATAAAACTAATTGTGTGGTCTTCTAATGCTATCAAGTTATTCCAGTCTCCCCCCACCCCCCCTTTCCAAAATACAACCCCCCAGTTCTAACATGTGGACTCATCACAGAGTGACAACCCATATCACCACTGATACGAGGCTGGTCTACGTCTGCTCTGTGTCTGACACAAAATACATAGCTGGGTGGCAAGACTCGTGACTGGAACTGGAACCAGTTGTATTATAGATCTGTATCTGCACCCCCCCCCCAACCTTCCATGTTACCACACAAGCACAAAAAAGACCCAGTTCATTCTGCCAAAGTCCAGGTGGGGCAGGTCATAGCTAAATATGTGTAAACCCTTGATTCAATCAAGTAGGTCGGTGCTGTCCAGGTATGTCACAGATGAGCTTGCAAGGGAATGCTCATCCTTATGTGTCTTAGTTCACTGAGCCACTGTGGACTCATCTTTGACCTAGACAGTGGAAATGGTGCACTTGAGCTGATCTCCACTAAAAGTAACAAAAGAGCAGGCAGCAGATTTGTTAATCCCCCCCCCACCTCCACCCACCCCTCACATGTGAGGAAAAATCCACTGCCACCACACAATTTGAATTAGAAGTAGATACTTGCATGATACTTGTGCTTGCTCATGATATACAATATTTATAATACCAACATTTAAGAATGAAAATGGATAATATATATGAAAAAAATACAAAAATACCATCATACCTTGTACTGACTGATAGGCACCTCTGCTAGCAGGAACTCATTGCAGCCACACACTTTTAGCACATAGAGGTGTTTGTACTCCTCAATGCACCGCTCTGCGTGCTCTCGGGTCATTCCCATGGTGCGTGATCGACGGCGAATGGTGTCTGATATGATGTCTGAGGGCAAGGCATCGTGGGCCACCTTGGCAGTGTACTTGGCTCGGTCATTGTTTTCCGACACCACCCACACACACACTATCACACAGCAGTCTGGGACACAAAAACAACACTTACAGATATAACAATAACAATAATGGACATTTTTAAAGTGTCTACCCTGAAGCCAAAACACTGAACAATACTTACAAATATTATGAAGTATTAGAGTATATATAGTATATATATATATATACTGTACATCAATACAAAGACTGAACATATCAAGTTAATGAACAACTAACAAATAATGCATGCATGTATCAAAACAAATTTGATCACAACTAACTGTATGCAGCGTGCATGCGCACACACACACACACACAAACACATGTACATTTGCACATACATTGTACAGACTGAAGGGGGTGAAGGAGTGTTGCTAAACTGAAATGAAGTGTCTAAAAAAGATAAATACTTGAGTTTGTATTGTGTAGGTCTTTGACAGCTTATACGTCTGACCAGTTGCTGATTTTGTCCTTAGTATTATATATTATATGCTGATCTCAATCAGTAAAATACCGGAAATTACTGGTTAAAGCGAATCCTGCTGTTTGATCAATATTTATGCAACAGACATGTTTTTTTCCACTTCAACAAGTTCAATTTTGATTTCTAAAGGCTTGCTCTTTATAATTAATCAGGAGTAAGAAACGGTTGGCTCATGATGTAATGCTTATTTAGACTGCCACATAAGCAAAGTACACAAAAAAGCATCATTCTAACTTCAGAGACACAGGCTACAGCAATAACGGGCAATACGAATGGCCCTGTTTTGGCCCCTTTCAAGCACCAATTTTTAACATACCAGAGCAAAATCAATGCAAAAACTGTTTTTCAGGAGTCTTTAAACATTTTTATATATTATATATATATATATATACTGAAGTTGAATGCCTGAATTGATGCAGTGACTTTACTTGGTAGCCCCTTACACCAAGATGAATAGGAGAAGCTGGATGAATCCAGGATTACATACACAGCACATACTATCCACTCTGCTCTGGAATTTTCCACAATATCCCGCCCTTTTGTCTATCACTGACAGTTAAATACCCCCTCTCTTTCTGCAGACCCCCCTCCACCCTCCTTGCCTTGTCCCCCCTCCCCACCTCTTGGTGCCACTGCAGTTTAAACTTAGTTTATCATTCATTCTTCTCTCTTAAACACACTTCTTTTTTTCTTTTTCTTTCTTACTGAAGTTACTTGAATGATTCAATTGATTGACTGAAAGAAAACTGACATATATGGCACATAAAAACTGCCACACAAAACCTAGCGTGTTCACAGTGCCACTTGGACTGTGAGTGTGATACCGATTTTCCTCAAGCACCATTGCAAGTCAACAATGATAGTGACTGACCATCTGTGAATTTTTTTAGACTTTCAAGCAGGTGGGCAGGCAGTTCGCTGGAGGCATCGATCTCAGGTGTGTAGGCATACATTGCACGCATATGAGCTCCTCCATTGTCCCGCATGTCTACAATTTCTTTACAAGTTTTCAGGATGTTGCGGCGAAAGGTGATAACCTCCAGATCCTTGTTCTCGTTGAACTCATTCACTGGCATTCCAATCAGCATTCCTGTTGACAGAGATTATTGGAGTTTTTTGGTTTATTTCCCCCCAGCTGGTGCACATTCAGTCACACCTGATCAATACATAATTATGTATAATTATGAATTAGGCTAACAATTCATCATATCGTATCATAATGTGCATATAGCCAACTGCACTAATGGGTAAAGTTCTACGATTGAAACAATGATTATAACACCATGTCTAAGTAAATTTAGTTGTCATAATGCCCACATGGCCAAAAATTGCACTGATTGTCAGATAAAAATCTAAATAAATTTGGAAAATGGAAAATGAACCCTAGACAGTAGACGACTGGTAAAAAATACATGTATGTATACGTGTAAGCTAAAACTTACCAATTTCATAGTTCAACATCTTCTCTTCTCGATTCCCCAGAGGTTCCATAATTTTGAGGATGGGCTGAAAGAGGCGCAGGTCACACAAGCGACGTGTCTCATCGTAAAACTCCTCCCGCTCTGCATCCTGAGTGATGGCCACAAAGATGTAGGATTCTGGGTCGCTGAGTTTCCAGTGAAGAGGGTACTTCTTGGACTCGGCCCACAAGTCTGCCTTGATGGTTTCCAAGGTGGCATCACGATTGCATAGACATGGAACAATGATTCCTGTTGGAAGCAGGCAGTCTACAACAATCTGTGAGGGCATCAGATGATGCCCCCATAGTTCTCCTGAGCTTGGTGGCATTGTGAGATAAATCACAAATTAGATGTCCTTGAAACTTCCCTTTCGGGCACCCTTTACATGGCTAAGCAGATCATCATAGAAGTCCAGGTTTTTCCATGAGAGCATCTGAAAACAGGAAGGAATGTTTTGTCAATCACACAAGTACACGTGTGTTTACAAACATGATGCTTAAACTGATTTGGCATCTAACTTTTAATCTAGGCCAACAGCCTATTATTGGTATTACAGATTGAGTGTGTGTGGGTGTCTGTGTGGGAGTGTACACATGTAAATATACACTAATTAATAATGGTTTTTGTTTGCTAGGTGATTATGTTTATGGTAAAATACTATACTCAAGGTTCTGTTTATAGAAATGAATACATTATGTAAATGGTTTTTACTTTTAGTCAAGTTGTTTGTACAGCACTGTGAGTTTAAATTGTGTTAGAGAACAGTGCTTTATATGAATTATAATAACATATTATCCTTGTTATTATTAATGTATTATTTACCAGTTAGTCTGCGAATATAGTATAGTATAATCTGTAACATGTATGTCTTCACTTGATCTTGTTGACATTTCTCTGTGTTTGTGTTTTTGTTTAGGCCATTCTGTCCAATGTTCACACATGTGCTGTTCCCGTTATTTTAAAATAATAACAAGAGGTGATGTGTAACACTTGTTATTGTCAATCACCCTTTAGCCTAGGGGGTCAGAGTTGGCTTGTATTTTGTAAGTTTGGTTGCTGAAATCACAGAGGGTCACTCACATTGCAATTTTAAAGGGTCACAGCTGTTAAAAACCAACTGCACCATTACCAGAGACGTTAGTTATGCCATGCATTATATTATTACATAAGGTTGCACTAGGTATGATGTACTTAAGTACAGGGTTGTTTTGGTGTTATTCACTGTTTTTCTGTTTCTTTCTTTTCACAAAACCAACCATGTTTATCTTCATGGTGAGCTGGTCACCATGGTGCTTCCAGTTCAGACTGTGATGAGAACACATTCTGACAAAGTAGAACTAGAAGAGGCAATTTCAAATTTTGCTCAATAGCCTTAAAGTGTCATTTGAGCCTGAACTCACAGTCCAAGACAATGCACTTCTTTGGTATTGTGCAGGATATACTGCATTTTAAACACATCTGCTGACTTACACTGACGGTTACACCAGAGACACTACACTACAGGGACTGCCAACTCGCTGCGAGCCTAAATGGAGAGGCCGCGCGAGCAGGCTACAACCAAACAGGCAAGCAAAACTTCCGGTCTGTGTCGTGCAGTTACCGGCTATAGAGGGTTTCATACATCTACACTGTCATTCCATCTATAATTGTATTCTTTAACATTCCGGTTACTATACATTCACGAGATAGTCGGCCGCCACAGGGTGTGTGTGTGTGTGTGTGTGTGTGTGTGTGTGTGTGTGTGTGTGTGTGTGTGTGTGTGTGTGTGCGTGTGTGTGTGTGTGAGTGTGTGTGACAGTGTGTGTGTGTGTGTGTGTGCATGTGTGTGGGTGTGTGTGACAGTGTGTGTGTGTGCGTGTGTGTGTGCATGTGTGTGTGGCTTGCTTGTTTAGCGCATGCGAGTAATGTATAAACCACTAAATTATAAATTTAAAAACACACGATCTGAAGCTAATCTGCCTCCAATAGTCTGCTCCTTTTATGTATTTGCAGTTGATGTGTTTTTGTTGTTTTCAGAACGCTGGCAGTCAATTCTTTTTCAGTTTTCCTTACAACATAGATTGCATTGCAGGATGCCGATTTCCAAAATTATTTCAATCAGAAAACCAAACGAGTCAAAAAAGTTGAAACATTTGAAAAGGTATGTCATGTAGTGATGTACTGTTCTTTGTGTGTGTGTGTGTTCTTTTTATTTTTTTATTATCATTTTATTTCACTGCATGGTAAAAAGTTAGTTTGTAAACTGGAACGTTTTTCCGAATGGCTTTAAAAAAAAAAAATCATCAATACCGCGTGTACACGATGGCATAATGAGTTAAACCCGCATACAGACAAACTTCTTTTTTTTTAACCAAAACTTACATTCGGTTATAATAGCTATATATATTTATAATCATTATTATAATGGGTGGACGTTGATGCACGAAATAACAAACAAACAAACAAACAAACAAACCTGGTAGAGAATTTCTGATGGGAGATTGGTAACTGATGTCGCTCAGTTTTTATCGCTGATTTATCCGCATTAAAAATAAATAAATAGATATAATATAAAACAACAATGCTGGAATGAAAAAGAGAACCCTAAAGACAAAGTATGCTGTAGTCTCTCTGGTTACACTGAAGGCTGACCATGACTCACACTGCCGGTGTTATTCGAACATTTTACTTACACTTTACACAAAAATAGCTTACACTGTTACACTTACTGACTTAGTGACTTACAGCATTATATGATCAACAGAGTGTTTAACATTTTCAACCAAGTATATCTGATCCCCTTTCATGAGCTGAACAAAGGTAATTTAGCTCGTGACGGATGCTGTTTATGCATGTGTCTCTCACACCGTAACAGTTTAGGCTGCGTGGTCTTTAAAGGATTGGACGGCCTTGCCATACCTGAATGGAGGAAGACGATTAGAAACAGATCAACACTCCTCAAGTCGTTTTGGCTATAACAAAGCACTGTCGCAGTCAGTCGTCAACTCCTGTCGGTTTCTTTAAAAATTTCCGTTCATCAAACAGAATGTATAATCCTTCAATTCCCGATGATCTACCACACAATCGTAGAAGTGCAACGTAGTATTTTTTAAGTTGTTTACCTTTTCGATTGACTAGAAAGCAATTTTGTGGCAGTCTTTCTGAGAAATAAGGATTACGCAGCTGGAACAGATGAAACAATGCTAAAAAGGAGCCTCGCAGACGCGACGTCAACTCTGATTTGCTAAAACTTCACAAAGAACATTTTCAAAAAAAAAAAATACCTTCGAGGTGCATCCAGGCGCGACCCATTTCGGACAATCCATCTAAACAACCGTGCTTATTTCCGGTTTGTCAGGAGGGTGGGGGTAGAGGTGAAAGGCCCTTTAGAAAATTTAAATTTAAAGTCACAAACCATTTACAATCTGTTAAGCTTTATCACAAGGTGAATGATTTTCTTCTTCTATCTATAACAAAAATAATAAATGAATGTAAAAATCGATGTAAAGTCTGGGAGCATGAAAAATCTGATCACCGGAATATTCAATAAATCGTATTACCAGAATATACTCTAAAGTAATAGAGTCGCTTATGATCAGCGTTTTCAAAATCCCAACAAAACTTTAAAATTTCTACTTAATAAAATACATTTTATACAAGAGAGATTGGAAGTACTAGTGTTATTTTCCCAGTGTTATTTGTTGGAACTTTTCACTTCAATTGCCATGACTCTGTGTGTGTGTGTGTGTGTGTGTGTGTGTGCACGGTGTGTGTGTGTGGAGTAGGGCAGCCAAACTAAATGAGACGCCATTTGAGACCTTTGTCAGACCCATATCCGAGTATGCCCACACAGTATACTTCGCACATGAAGAACATTAACATGCTCAAGAATGTGCAAGGTATGGTGACTTGAGTTCATTGTCTACCACAACTACCATCACACTCTAGTCACAGCCGTGCTTGACTGTCTTGCTTGGCCTTCGACTGCAGCATAGCAGAAAACTAGCCAGGCTGTCCATATGCTCTACAAAATGCTGCATGACGACGTGAAGTAGCCTGCCAAAGGAGAGGCCCCACCCAGTAGTACAGGCATTTTCGCATTTCTGCCAAGCACCATCAAGGACTGGAATGAGCTGCCAGATATAACAGTGTCAGCCAGCACTGCTGGCAGTTTTGCTTCAAGAGACCACGTACAGTTAGCTCCACCAACCCCCCACACCCCCTCGATCCTCGTGAGTAAGCTTTGTTTTACTAGATAGAGTCAGTAATGACTCACTTGGGGCGAGTGCTTGCCCCTTGCATAAAAACTATGCAAGTCAGATGACGGGCTTTGGGGAGAACTAGTTACAGACTTGAAAACACAGTAACAATATACTTTATTCATCCTAGCGGGAAATTAAAGCTGTCGTTTGATCTTATATACATTAATGCACAACGCAAAAATGAATTGCACAATTCTCAATAATTCAAAGTGGTTTACTCTATATTTCAGTCAATACTGAACTTTAAAGTGTTCAAATCAAAATAAATAGATACATATCTCAATAATTCAAAGTGATTTATGCACCCCCCCCAAACAACAACAACAACAACAACAACAACAACAACAACACCAGTGGGGATTTTAAAATTTGTAGAAAGCAGTTTTGTTTTTTTGTTTGTATGTTTTTTTGCCTCAGTGACAGTGTAATCAGCGAGTATTTTTAAACGAGATGATTGTAGTAACAAAATGGATGAAGATGGAAATGGGAAAACATGCGTGTATGGCATGTATGCATTTGTGCATGCGTGTGTGTTCAAGTCAGTGTCATTGTGTTGATGTGCATGTGCTGGTGCATTTGTATTTATGTGCTGAAGCAAGAATTTAACTTAGGACCATTATGGGTTATGAGGTGCACTAAGTGCCAGTTATTATTAATAGTTTGGATTGTGCCTTTTAACCAAATGTCTTGAACAAAACGGCTTTGATCCCTGAGGCTGTTTCAGTTTAATTCTTCTGGTAAAACATGTGCAGAAAAAATAAAACAAATAGAATATTGTCAATACATATGACATATGATGATGATCATTATCACTGATTGGATTATCATTACAAATTTTATAAAATAGTGTTCTGAATAATTATGACATACCAGCCACAACGATGATGAAGTCATGAATTAATTGATCACAAGAGAGATAGATATAATACATTATCTTTCTGTTGTTGTTTGTAACAGTTTAGGAAAAATGTTGAGACGTATTCTAAATGATAGTCCATTTTACCCTTGTTTCGATGAATTTCAGGTTTGTGATATAGCATTAATTTTTGTTGTTGTGTAAGTTCTGCCTCTTGTCTGAAGGTACAGTTCCAGTGTACAGTTCCATTTAATCTGGTAATTGTATGAATGTGTTGTATTCCATTAGTGTACACTAGATATATATATATATATATATATATATATATATATATATATAAAATATATATATTATATATAATATATATCCAGAAGGAAATATTCGAATTGTTTGTAAATATTCTGGTAAAAAGAATCCCACAAACCGCCATCGGAGTAAAACCGTTACTGAGCCAGCCAAAATTTATGATATAAATTCTTCCTCATTGTTGTAGCTTGTAATTTAATATTGAAAGACTTTAGCAATATTGGTGACAAATTTACTTTATTTTTGTCGTCGGTTTGCCAGTACTTTGAGACCAACATGGCGGAAATGTAATGTGAAAAACACCGTGAGCCAAACGATTGAAGATTATTTTTTAACTTTATCAAGAAACTATATAATTTTGAAGATGAGCTCATCGTATCAAGGTCTGTATAATGTTTCGGTCGAGCTCGCTTTTGCGCTCCAATATGTTGCTGCATGTGTTTGAAGTGAGATATTACTGCAGTACTGCTACTACTACAAGTGTAGCACCACTGTTACTGTACTAGATGCGGTGCCATGCTTGTGGTTTTGTACTCCTGTACATACATGTACACAGTTGTAGTTTTATCATTGCATCTGTCTATACTTTTGCACAGCCGTGAGCAGGTGGCCGAAACCTAATGCCGCCATATTTTGGAATGTGTTTATTTAAATTACTAAATGGACTGCATCAGTTCATCATCATCGTCTGTACTTTGAAATCTCACCTTTTCTGGCGGTGTGTGTGTGTGTGTGTGTGTGTGTGTGTGCACGCTTGCGCTTGCGGAAGTTTGTTTTGACTGTGTATTGGTTCTTTGCATTGTAATGGGATATGTGCTTCAGTGTGGAGAAATAACACCCCAAAAGTACATTATTTATTTGCTTATTTATTATCACACTGATTTCTAGACTTTCTGTTTTGTTGCTGTTTTTATTCATTTATTATTATCCCTAAAGTGTGGGGATATAATTATAATTGGTATGTTCACCACAGTTTGTTGGCTAAATAAAAAGTACATTGAAACAAGGGAAGCTTCTTAAATTATTAATTTATTGTGCAGAAACCATTCTGCCATTTTGCAGCATGACTTTGAGTTTGATCATATGATCTACTTCATTTATAAGAAAGTTAGTAATGTTAGTTGCTGAATTTTAAAGGAATTTGTAACCTTCATAGGTTTGATGAAAAAATGACTTTTGTATGGATTGTTTTTTGATATTTTACTGTTGTTAGTCATGATTTGTCTGTTATGTTATTTTTTTGTCCGACTCAGTGACTGACACTGACAGCTAATCCCCCCCCCCCCCCTTTTAAATATATTTTATCAATCATGAGTTAAAAATAGTTTGAGATAAGACCCAATGGATGTGTGGACTTACATTTAAATTTTTCTTTTTTTAAAGGTTCAGTTTTGCTCAGCAGGGGTCACGCTCATTGCAAAATTTTGCATAAATATTGCATTTTTTGAGTGCCGTACGCATTTTAGCCACATCGCTGCATCACCATATGCAAAATGACAACACCGATTAAACACCTTATGCCTCACTGGTGGATGCCGCGTCACTCAACACTAGAGCTACTTGCAAACTCAGTCAGTCAGTGTCATCTCAGCCATTCAAGTCAGTCAATGAAGGGCGGAATCTGGACAGCGAAATATACGCGTAACTCCCCGTAAGTTACCGTAATTTTTGGACTATAAGGTGACGGTGAAACTTTTCCTAAAACCTTATCCATGCACCTTATAGTTGGTAACGCCCTGTCTGTGAATAAAATTCACATACTTTACCGAAAAAAATAAAATGATTAATTTGAAACCGAATTCTAACGAACCTGTATGGATCTGGAAGAAGATTGCTTCCCGTATCAGACAGGCCACAGACTGGCCAGACATTTTGCTGAACTGATCAGTGATATTTTCTGGTCAATCGACGGAGGACACAATCCCAGATATGGAATTTGGAACCACCCAACATGCCTACTTTGTCAGCGTGTAATATCATCAGAATTTACTCAAAGGTAGAAGATTACGAAATCGAAAACAAAACACGCGTCAACACTGAATCCGAATGAGAGAAAATGGCGGCAGCCTCGACTTCAACTTCATCTCGTTACTAAATCCCACAGTAGACGAGAACTGGGTTTGCCGACATCGTCTGCTGCAGTTCTTCTTTTAAAAATGACGCCGTGTATGATGTTCCGATCTATTCAAACTTTTTATGTGAATGGCAAATTTACTGAACATTACCACATTTTATTGTGCACGGATAGACCTTTTTACTATTTTCGTCTGCTCACATTATAGATCGTGAGCTACAGTCAGGTTACTATCATTTCGGCTTTGTAATGTGCGTTAACTCTAGGTTATACTGTACGCATTTTTCGTGCCATTGACACAAAATACATAATGTTTTGCATCAGTTGATGCAAATCTCTAAAAGGCAGCGCGACCCCTGGCTCAGATTCAAAGTAATGTACCCTTTGACCAGGAAACCGTTACTTGTCCAAATTCCAGTGCAATGCCCCCGCAATGGAAATTACATCAGCAGATTCAAGCAGCGCATTGTGGTTACATGCTGTCAGACATGTGCAAGTGAGCTAGTGACACAGCATGATTTTTACCCTGGAAAATATCAGAAGAAACCCAAATAAGACATAAGTTTTCAATTTTATGGATGGCTAATTCACTGTCTCAGTGTCTGACTCAACTATAACTGTATTTTGTGCATAGATCTGTTTGAATGCAGTACTTGAATGAATTTGTTATCTGCCAATCACAGTTTGAACAACATTACATTACCAACATTACCTTTTCCCCATAAATCATATCCAATTAGAACATGATCTGTAGTTCATATTCTATACAGAACTACTTGCCACTTGGCTGGTGTCTGTTTAGACTGTACATGGCTGTAAATATGCTGTTGAATTAATGAATAAGTAATTAAAAAATCATGAGTTTTGATAGTAAGTATTTTTTGTTACTGTACTGTGTGCAGACTATGGCCAGTACTCCCAGTATGGGGTGCCGCAGCAGCAGGGCAGCTCAGTTGCAGCTGTGGGTGCAACTGCAGGTACAGCTGTAACTGCAAGTTATGATGCATCCCAGCCGCAGTATGTCAGCGTAGAGCAGTACTCGTCTGCCAGTGCGGGGACTGATGCTTACAGCTACAGTCAGTACACAAGCACAACCACAGGCACAGCAAGCACAGAGAGCTACGGGAACTACAACACCACCACTGGCCAGTATGACCCGAACCAGGCCTACAGCTCATCCGCTGCTACGTATGGTACTTCTGGAACGTATGACCAGTACTCCAGCAGCACAAATTACGACCCCTCCCAGTCATACAGCTCAGGCACTTATGACACAGCTACAGGACAGTATTCAGATTCAGCATCAGCTTACTCCAACACAGGCTCATACCCAACTGGTCAGTATGCCTCAGCGGACAGCGGGCAGCAGTATGCAGCAACTCAGTACGGCGTAGTTGACAGCGGTCAGTATGGATCGTCCACTCAGTATGGTTCATCCACTCAGTATGGAACATCTGCTCAGTACCCATCATCCACACAGTACGGGTCGAGTGACAGCACCCAGACAGTGGGTGGTGGAGAGCAGTACAGAAGCTACAACTCTGTTGAGCAGTACAACTCAGGAGATGGTTACTCTACCACTGAACAGTACAGCCAGTATGCCAGCACCACGACTGGGGGCCCCTCGGCTGGAGGCAGCTCAACTGGAGGAAGCTACTCGCAGACCCCACAGACCCTGAGCAACCCCAGCTACTCTGACTACAGCCAAGGCACAGCGCCTGCCTCCTACAGCTATGGTGGCGCTGGAAATGGGAGTGGTGGCAGCTCATGGCAGGGTGGTAGCTCCCAGTACAGCGACACAACTGGCAGTGGGTCTTGGAATCAACCCAAGCCTTCAGTTTCAGGCAACCAGTCCTCATACGGCCAAGGTTCCAGCAGCTCCTATGGTCAGAGTGATGTCTACCAGTCTGGCTCGTACAAGAAACCTGGCTCTGAAAGCCAGGGAGGAGCTGGCTACAAGACGCCAGGCAGGGGAGCCCACAGCAGCAGCAGTCAAGACAGGGGCACGTACAACAAGAGCGGTCAGGGAAGGGGCTCATTCAGCAACAGTAGCCAAGCCAGGGGTGCCTATAACAGCAGCAGCAACCAGGGTCGGGGTGCCTGTAGCAGCAGCAGCCAAGGTAGAGGCTCCTTCAGCAACAGCAGCCGAGGCAGAGGCTCTTTTGACAACAGCAGTCCGGCGAGGGGTGCCTTCAGCAGTAGCAGCCAAGGGCAAGGCAGGGGCTCGTACAACAGCAATCAAAGCAGAGGCTCCTTCAGCAACAACAACCAAGGCAGAGGCTCCTTCAGCAGTAGCAACCAGGGCAGAGGCTCGTTCAGCAACAACCGGGGCAGGGGTTCCTTTGACAACAGCACCAAAGGCAGAGGGTCTTTCAGCGACAACAGCCAAAGCAGAGACTCCTTTGGCAACAACAACCAAGGCAGAGGCTCCTTCAGCAACAGCAGCCAAGGCAGAGGCTCCTTCAGCAACAGCAACCAAGGCCGGGGCTCATTCGGCAACAATAATCAAGGCAGAGGCTCCTTCGGCAACAGCAGCCAAGGCCGGGGCTCCTACAGCAACAGCTCAACATCCAGTTTCAGGGGACGAGGTGGGAGAGGTGGCTACACACAGAGTGGTGGCGGTGGAAGCTTTGACAAATATGACAACCAGAGTCATGGCAGCAACCAAGGTGGCTCATCCTTCCGTGGAGGGTACTCTGGTGGTGGACCAAAGAACTGGAGTCGGCCTCAAGAAAGCTTCATCCAAGACAGTTCGTTGTCGGATTCCAAGTCAGGGAGTGGGTGGAGAGGAGGGAACAGCATGCACTCCAGTCCAAGCAAGTCTTTTGGCCAGGATGGCTCTGCAGGCAGCGGTGCCGGCTCTAACTCTGGTAAGAGTTTTGGGAGTGGTAGCACTGCAAAGAGTGCAGCTCTTGCAAAGCCACCGACACCAGCCAGTTCTTCACAACCGACCAAAGGTGGTAGTAAGACCCCAGTTTTTGGCAGTGGCGACCGGGAACCTTTCTCACGTGGCTCACGCACAAAGACATTTGCTGCGCCACCAGGTAAAACAAGCACAGCTTCCAAAAATCCTCCTCCGGCAGGCGACTCTGCTGCAGCTAAGCCTGTTGTGGCAAGCGCCAAGCAAGATGACAAACCCAAATCGGCCATTGAAAAGCAAGCAGAAATTGCTCAGAAGTGTGCAGCAGCATTTAAAGGTGCTTCTTCACCTGCTCCTGAGGTGGAAGTGCTTTCAAAGACAGCTTCCAAGAAACCTGAGAAACCTGGCGCCACACCAAGCCTCCCTGCAGCTAAGTCTGCAGCTCCATCAACTGCAGCAACCCCAGCAGCTGCTGTGAAGAAAAAAGAAATGGAGGCACCGGTCAAGACTGCCAGTGGTAAGGAGATGACAGAAGAAGAGAAAGCCCGGGAAGAAGAAATTCAGAGAAAAATCAAGGAGTCGGTTGTTGTCGTGCAGAATGATAAAAACCCAACTGCTGAAGAAGTGGAGAAAATCTTGAAAACACCACCAGCATTTGAGGTGGGTATGATTCTGCTTAAAGTTTGTTTTTAAAATACTGATGATAAATATTCAGATCTAAGATTGGTTTTCTATAGATCTTCAAAGGTCAAGGTGTGGTTTTCTATCTTCAAAGGTCAAGGTCACAGTGATGGTTCTATAATAATCAGAATATAACTTATTAACTATTTTAACTTATTAACTATCTACTTTAGTACTTAACTGCTGAACCAGACCAAGTGCAAACAAAGTGGGCATAATATATATATATATATATATATATATGCTGACACTGTGAGTGTGGCATGGACAGTAACACTTGACTTAACACACAGTTATATTTTGACTAAACACTTACACAGTTACAGTGTACACTGTTATAGTATCAGTAGGCACTCAAAAGGGGGGTGGGGGGAGATGTATTTTGTCATGCAAGGTGACAAAGTGTTGAACTTTAAAAAAAAGAGTCTACTTTGTTGAAAATGAATGTAGGTCATGGGAGTGTTAATTGATTACTTAAAAACAAACAACAATGACAATTCACTCTAGTTAAAGCCCATTCTTAATTTGGCGAACTGTTTGTTCGCTGAACCTACTTCGGACAGTTCTACGAACTATAATTTGTTTCTTACTTGAACTTCTAGTTCACTGGACATGGTTCAGACAGTTTGATGAACTATGCTTTGTTCTTAACTGGCTTATATAGTTATAATGAGATGCAAGCTTTGGCCCAAACTTGTGGCAGAATGTAGGCTAAAGTCAAGTCAGCACTTTAATCATCCCTCACAAGGTAATTCAACTGACTACTATGTTATTCTGGATCCCAGAGACAAAGCTGCACCTCCCACAAGTCAACAAATAGGTCAGTTCCCTCCAAAGTGAGTTAAGTATCAGCACTGTCATTCATTTCTCTTTTTATTTCTTCCTCATCTGCTGGAGAGCTCTCTTTGCTCTCAACCAATCAGAGGCAAGATTCGCCGAACTGGGTAATATTCCCAGAACATGTTGAACGAAGCTTTTTGGACCCCGAATATAGCTTTGTCACAGTTCAATTAATACCTCAAACTAGGTTCTTGAAGCAAAAGTTCACCCAATTAAGAACCAACTATGTTCGCTGAACTTTTTTGTAGGTTTGACGAATACCCTGAACTATGTTCATGAAGCAAATGTTTGCCAATTAAGAACGGGCTTTATGCTGCTTGGTTGTGGATGTGTGTAGGATACTGCATTGCAGGTTCCCAAGCACCTGAAGGAGAAGCTGGAGACGCTGACCACGCAGACCTACTGCCAGCTGTGCTCGCTGGTTCTCAATGCCCCTCTGCAGGCGGCGCAGCACTACCAGGGCAAGAACCACGCCAAGCGCGTGCGCCTCTTTGTCAGCTCCAACGGCAACATTGCAGTGGGGAAGGCCACCAACATTTTGGCCCTGGGCCTAGGGGCCGTTGGGGATGCAGCCAAAGCCAAGGGGGGAGAGGAAGAGAAGAAGGAAGGCTTGAAGATAATACCCGTCTTTGATGTGAGTCCCTTTTGTGAAGGTTAAAGTTTGACATGGCGAGTTGCTGGTCTGAGAGATTGTTTTTTTTGTTTTGTTTTTAAAGAGAAAACGTGTAATACAGCTTGAAAATAGTGAAAATTATCTTGTCAGTCTGTGTATGTCATTCCAAGTCCAGTTGTGGTTCTTGGTGACATGGACATTATGTATTATTATTATAGTGTATACAGTACACCACAGTAGTCAGGGAGAGAAAGTGCATCGTTAGTGATGGATCAGAATGAAAAATGTGTGTCTGCAGGATGCTTTAAAACTAAGCACTTTGGTCTGAAATTGTTTTGTGATTGCTGTCCATTTATGTTGGTTGTCATGTTATTACTTGGCTATATCACTTGAGTTACTGCTGGACCCTTGCTGTTGAGACAGTAGCCCCCAGTTTCAGCGCTCTGAACTGTCCTTGCAGGAGTCCAAGAAATGGGAGTGCTGTTCCTTATGTGGTGTGGGTTTCACATCTTTGAAGCAAGCAGAGCAGCACTACAATGGTAAAAACCACGCCAAGAAACTGCGGCTGACAGAGGCCAACGCCTGCCTGGAAAAAGCAGCAGAAGCCAATATTGTGAAAAAGTAGGTCACATGTTGACATCACACTCATGCAAAATTATGAAAAGCATATATAATGATAATTTAATTGTGAAAATATTCAACTCAGCTGCTTCATTTAGGGTATTTGCATTACTGTTTGTGGTGTTTTCTAATAGCTTCAGTTGGCTTGTTTCAGATTTGCATGCTCACTGACTCAGAAGGTTAGATTTAGCATAGCGAACTCTGACTGGACTTGAAAAGACCCTGATTGAAAAACCACTTCAAACTGCAAGGGGCTACTGAAACTGGTCAATATCACTCAAGAACAGCATTTTTTCTTAATGTCATGTCTCAGATGAATTGATTATACAGATGTTCTGTTTGTGATTGTCTCTGAAAATTCTGTGAAATCTTTTTGTTTTTTTCCTTGTAAGTATAAAATGTTTAACAGTGAGAGCGGTGGGGGTTGTTTTCTCATTTGACAGGACATTTGTCCCAGTTGTATCTGGGCCAAACAATAACCGCGTGGCAGGCCCAGAAGTGCTGGTCTTCCAGAGGTATGTTACCCCTTCAACCATCGCTCAGGTTGGAAGTTTAATGGGTACTTCAAAAACCTTTCAGATTCACTCATTGCTTTCATTTTGACATCTAACCATGTGTCCTTGTCGCTAATGAGCGCTGTACAAAGTTCAAAAGCTGTATTGTCTGCAATTCAAGTCCATTCAGATACATTTCAGATTGAGAAATAAGCTGGTCTGTCATCATGTAAACCTCCCAAATAACACCCAGAGTAAAAAACTGAAATGCAACTGTTAAGAAAGGCCTTTGCACATTACAACACCCCAGTGTAGTTGAGCTCAGTGCATGTATGTGGGGTCACCTACTTTACCTTGTTCTCATCTGCTTCTGTTGTGTTCTGATGAAATATATTTTGCCCTGATATAACCCTCATGATTGACTGGGAGTTAAAAATCAATTGTCTAATCTGTCTGCTTTGTGATTTGATTAAAAAGTAAAATAAAAAATGGACAGTACAATGATGAGTAGCTCAGCACCCATTGGTGCATGGGCTTCTTTCTGCTGAGTGTGAGCTCCTTTGTGTAGAATGCAGACTTTTTGTTGAAGGTCATATATTTGCTGTGAAAGGTTAGCTCTTTTTGTTGTTGCTGATGAGCTCTACTTCTTTAGGGTGAAGGTGAGTGAGCTCCTCTGTGGTGAAGGTGAATGAGGGCCTTTTTGTTCACAGCTTCTCTGGTGAAGATGAATGAAGTCCATTTTGTTCACTGAGCTCCTCTGGTGAAGATGAATGAAGTCCATTTTGTTCACTGAGCTCCTCTGGTGAAGGTGAATAAGGTCTGTTTTGTTCACTGAGCTCCTCTGGTGAAGGTGAATAAGGTCTGTTTTGTTCACTGAGCTCCTCTGGTGAAGGTGAATGAGGTCTGTTCACTCAGCTCCTCTGTGGTGAAGGTGAATGAGGTCTGTTTTGTTCATTGAGCTCCTCTGGTGAAGGTGAAATAGGTCTGTTCACTGAGCTTCTCTGTGGTGAAGGTGATTGAGGTGTTTTGTTCACTGAACTCCTCTGGTGAAGGTGAATGAGGTCCATTCACTGAGCTCTTCTGGTGAAGGTGAATGAGGTCCATTCACTGAGCTCTTCTGGTGAAGGTGAATGAGGTCTGCTTTGTTCACTGAATTCCTTTGTGTTGAAGGTGAGCTGGATTCCTTTTTGTCACTGAGGGTTAGGTGAGCTCGAGTGAGAGGTGATTTCTTTCTCTTGATAGTCAACTCCTTTGTGTCGATGGTGAACAGAGGTGAGGAGGAGGAGGAGGTGAGGTGAGCTTTGTGTTAAAGGCAATTAGAGCTGAACTTGAAGGGGATTTGGTCCTGTTCTGTTGGCCTTGATCTCCAATGCACCTTAAGTGAGGTGAACAAGACCTTTTGTGCTGAAGGCGAGATGTGGCTCCCTTTCTCTTGGCGGTGGGCTCCTTTGTGTTGAAGGCAAACATTGTGCTCCATTGTGAGGCACGGGTGAGGTTTGTGTCAAAGGCAAAAAGCTCCTTTGTGTTAAGATGAGCTCTCTTTTTATGTGTGCATGTGTGTGGGAAAGTGGATGGCGTTGAACAGTATGATGCTGTGTGTGCATAGGGGAGGGAGCAACGTGTTTGAGTGCACCATGTGTGATGTGATGGTGACCAGTGAGGACCAGCTCAACACCCACCTGCGCGGCATCAAGCATCAGAACAAGATGAAGCAGGCCAGTGGTGAAAACCTGAACCGCCGGGGCCGGGGCCGCGGGCTGGGCGCCATGCGTGGAGGACGTGGCGGGGAGCCTGGGGGTAGAGGTGAGCGTGACATGTCTGTGGTGTCGGTCTCAAACATCTTGTGTTTGTAGGCTTGACAGAGTTGGGAGAGGGGGGGGGGGACTTTTATAGATAGGTCAGCGTGTCATGTCTGTGGTGTCAGTGTCAAACATTTTGTGTTTGTGGGCTTGACGGAGTTGGGAAGGGGGGTAGTTTTATGTAAAAATGCCCTGTAGTCCCCAAAATATGGTTTCTGTCAATTCTTAAGCTGATTTTGTCCATGATCTTTTCCAGAACAAATAGATTCTTAGCTGTAGGTTAATTTCAGCCATGACCTTTCCACTATTCCAGAACTGGTTGATTTTTGTCATAGTTAACTTTATTCGTGACCTTTCTAAAACCTGTAGATTCTTAGCTGTAAGCTAATTTTATCTTAGATTCTTAGTCATAAGGTTTCTTTTCATGACATTCCTAAAACATGTGGATTGTTAATTGCAAGCTGATTTTATGGTTTTCTTTTTAAAGTAGGTGATAGTGACAAGCTAATGCTCTCCAAGACCCATAACTTTTAAGTCATCAGATGATTTTTGTTGTGACCTTTTTAAAACAGGTGGATTATGAGGTAGAACTAGGAGTTAATTTGCCCCCAAATAGATGGATTTTTCATCCACAGCCGATTTCATTAGTGGCCTTTCTAACACAGGTGGATTCTTCCCAGGCCCGCGTGATCAAGGGGGTGAGTTTTTCAACAGAGGAATGCCAGCTGGCCGTGCCTTCAGCAGGGGCCGGGGAGGCTTTGACCGCGGCAGAGGAGATGGTTTCCGCGGTGGAAAAATCTGGCAAGGGGGTGACCGCCATTGGGATTTTGATGGCGGTGATATGATGGGTCGATTTCCTGTCACCGACGGGCCTCCAAACTTTAACCCCATCTTTGCTGATAATGGCGGCTTCTCCCGCCCCGGTAAGTTGCGTTTCATGTTGCATCAACGGAAGTTTCACCTAGGAAAAGTGGAGAAACTCTGCATAGGCGGCACTGAAACTGAAGAGGAATGGAATTGGGACCAGAGCCTTCTAGGAATTGTTAGATCTGTCCTCAGTGGTCACTAGAAAAGAACTAAATGAAGAGGCTTCCAATGCCAGATGTAGGAAAATGAAACAACATTCTTTAAATGGAAGTCAGAGAGGCTAGTAGGATAAGGGCAGTTCTTGTGAGATTGGTTTTAAGATTCTGGAGTGCATTTCATGTTTTCAAAGTCACAGACTGGAAATGCAGAACAGTCAGAGTGCTAAACCCAAGTCTACTTGTGTTTCATCTCACAAACTTTGAAATCGTTTGCTTAGTATGAAACTCAAATCAGCCCTTTAGCAGAAAGAAGAATCTTGCATATGGTCACAACAAAATGAAATGGTGATTTCAGTCCAGTTGCAAAACTGACTTCAGATGTCTGCATCAAGCATGTGCACATGCATCTCAGTTCCAAATTCGTGGAAGAAACTAGAAATCCAAACTGAATTTGTTTAGTAAGGGAGGTCCTCTTGGCTTCATAGGCTCTTTGTACAAAAATATAATGAGATATTATAACAGAGCATTTACAACATACAGTTTGGATAGAGGAGGGATCAGATCTGATAAGCATAGAAACATCGCACGTGTTCATCCTCCAGCCGATTAATGTTAAGTTTTATGTATTCACCAAACGAAGACGGGACATGGATACAAAAAATGCTTCACGATTTGAATCTTTTTTCATCTTTTTTTGTATCCTTGTCCTGTCTTCTTTTGGTGAGTACCTTTCATGTGTTCTTTAATGTTTGCTATTTCTCACCAGCGGTCTTTTGCATTTTTCCCTTTTACTTTTAAGTGGATGTTTTGTCCAGGTGGTTAAGGAAGTTGTACACAATGTGCGATGCTAGCAGTTATGGGAATACTAAGATGCCTGCTGAGTTGGGCATGAGTTCTCAAGCTTTGAAGTTGTGACCTAAACAGTTTGGGTCAAGTGCAGAGAGAATGTGAACAGCTGGTGGGCTGGTTGTGTAGCTTTGTCAGTGAAGGAAGTTGCCTTTGACGTAGCCAGTTCATGAGTGAATCCACTGTAAAGGCAGCCAGTTCATGAGTGAATTCACTGTAAAGGCAGCCAGTTCATGAGTGAGCCCACTGTAAAGGCAGCCACTTCATGAGTGAATCCACTATAAAGGCAGCCAGTTCATGAATCAATCCACTGTAAAGGTAGCCAGTTCATGAGTGAATCCACTGTAAAGGTAGCCAGTTCATGAGTGAATCCACTGCAGCATAGCTTGCTCTGTAGCTAACTTTGCCAGGTGACTGAGTACATGTCATTTTGAAACTGGGCTGTTTCTGTGTGCTGCTATCACATTATGCTTTCTCTTGCTGTGCAAGTGGCCGAAATACACTCAGGTGCTTTACTTCCAGGCAGATTTACTTGGCTATGACAGGCATCAAGACTGTGGGAGAGAACAGCAGGGGCATTGTTTCTCTCTACCTGTGTATTAGATGTAAAACTGATCAAAGACAAATGAGAATTATCAGTGTACAGTTGTACAGTGTGCTTCATTGTTTCAGTTGGGAATTGTTCCCATTGGAACTTGGGTTGAGCCCTTAAAATCCTGACGCTGATGGAATTTATACAGACTCACCAGGGCAGTAATTATTCTCTGCTATGGGATCTTTAACAGGCCTGCACGTGTGTAGCACGCTAAAATTTAGTTGTTTTTCTTTCTCCTGGCGGAAGGAGTTGATTGATACTGATCTCACCATCATGAGATTAAAGAAAAGAGGCATGGGGAAGAAGTTGATAGCCCAAACTGGGATTTGAACCACCCTCCTGCAGTGTGAGTCCACATCAGTTAGCTCATGCCAGGAGTTTGATAAGGTCCTGTGGTGAAACTGGATATTTGCCATCTTTCCTGTTGCAGTCAGGCGTTTCACTCGTGCACACCCAATAAGATAGGATTTTTTTTTTTTAAAGTCACCACAGACTCTACATCAGGGAATGCCCTGTGTGAAGCAGTGCTGTGAAACACTTATAGCTGGTGCATTGTGGGCAGTGTTCCTGAAAATTGTGCAACTACATTGTGTATCACAGCACAGGAGAAGTGAATGTGGCATATTCCATCAGAAAGTTGGAAGACACGTGGACAGGCATGGGGGTGTGAAGGTGAAAGCTGGCTGTGCCTGTGGCGCCCTCTTGTGTTGAAATGTTTTGGACTCTGTTTGGCCTCGTGCTGACAGCTGCCTGCCAAAATGTTTCAGAGGTGTAACTGTGTGCTCTGATCAAGATTTGGAGATTTGGATATGGATCCTTTGTCAGCACAGTGACTGGATTTATATTCAAAGTGGAAGCACTGCTTTGGGCAAGTGTCAGGAAAGGAAAATATTCCTGTTTGATGGGAACTTTTGGTGCAGGACTAGTTCATCTCAGTTCTTGAATAAATCAGAGAGTGTCAGGGATTTCCAGCAAGTTGGTGGGCACACAGCAGCAGCAACTTTCACCATCATCATGTTCTGTGTTTTGACATCTGTCTGAAGAACAGAATCACAATTTGATGTCCAATTCCTGAAGACTGAATGGGGCAGAGAATTTATTTTCCCTCTGGATTGACATGCTGAAGAGCACGTTCAAGGTGGTGATGTACATATAAAAGGGTGGGTAAATTCTCTGACACTTCAGGCCTTGTCCTTCCTGCTGCCACTGTCGGTATTGTGGCAGCACAATACGGTGAAAAATGCCAGGCGCTGGAGACACCAACCACTCTTCTGTTTGGTTGTTTGCATCAGATTAGTAGTGATGGAGCAGTCGCAGTGGCCAGCCAGGCAGGCAGTGAAAGGCAGCTTTCACTTCTGAAGCATTTATTCAGAACTGTTGGTCTGGTGTTTGAGCTGCAGTGGCGGAAGTTGATTGCAAAAAGTTGATCTGGTGATCTGGTTAATCTGCTTCAGAGTGCAAGCCAAATTATGTCAAAACATTTCCCTAAGTTTTCACAACTGATGGCTTACAACAAAATTTGAGTAAGCATTTAGATTCTGATTGAAGCAGTTTCTAGAATGCTGTATATACTGATACAGTGATGGACATTTTGACAAGAAACACAACTTTTTTGACAAGAGATTATTTTCATTTTTTGTGCAGTCTAGTCAGCACATAACCCACAGAAGAAGCTTCTGAAATGTGACCTGTTCAAAATATGAAAAACAAAATCTTCAGTCAAAAAAGTTTCATAAATTGTGGCCATTAATATGTTGAGTCCTCCTATCCCTCCTCATGTTGTGATTCTACCTTCATACAGTGGTCATTGGTATGTGGGTCATCCATGGCAGTCTCAATGGTGTTCCTCAAATCACAGAGCATAGCTCATTCACCCACAGGAAATGCCATGGTACCAGACGCTGCCCATATTTCAGCACACACACTCCCAGGCATGTGTACACTGACTGAAAGCAGGCTTTGTGCTGTGCAGTTGAAGATGTAGAAACCTGCTCTCACGGGAACATGACTTACTTAGAAATATGACTGGGCAGGAAAGATGGTAAATATGTTTTGTGAAAGCTTAGTTGAATCAGTTACACAGCTTTGTCTGTCTGGAATGCCATCATTGCCAATAAATCTGTCACAAACTTATTGCTGGCGGTCTTTCATAAGCTGTGCAAATGGAGACTTATGCAAGAGCTACCAGAAAGAGACTCAAGATATTTGAACTAGTTCCAGTGTCTCTCTTGTTCATTATCACAGATCATTCTGCATTTTGCTCATTCTGAAGTAGCAGTGATCAGAAATGTGCTTGTATTTCATGCTTGTGTTATCCCAGAATCTGTGACACTAAATCAGTTCAGGCTGCATGAAAAAGTAAGTCAGATAGATAATTTGTGTTTAACACCAGTTGCAAAAAGCAGGAAGACTTGAGTTGGGGTAAACTCAGTCATAGGGGGACAAAATGTAATTTTTACCACAGTTTGTAACTCCTAAGGCTAATTCTTCACAGCACCTGTTTGTTTGTTTGGTTTTGAAAGGTCAACTGGCCCCCATATTTAGTGTATGTGTGCATACACAGTATTTTTTGGTGGAGAGTTACAGATAAAGAAACTGCTTTAGTAACTATGTAACCACATTGCATTGAAGTTTTTTTAGTTTAGTTGTTGTTTTGTTGGGGGCAGGGGGGTACAGTACTTTGTCCTCAGTACAATCCACAAGGTTCACTAGGCATCAGATATCAAATATCTGTTGTTTGATGCAGCTTACAGGTATTTTTTTGGATAATAAACCACAGCAGTATCATTGAAGTGGTGAGTCACATGACCAGCTATATAGTTGTGGTTCTGCATGTCATGATTTCCAGAAACATTTGCAAATGGCAAAACCAGTCACAGAAAAGGACAGTTTATCTGCCAATAAAACCATATGCAGCCTAGGCAAACCTTGGGCATTGTTCTGCAGCTGGTTTTGTGGCATCCGTTTCATCTGGCACACGGACTGTCATACCTTGTGTTGGTAAATGTTGCTTTTTTCTGTGACTGCCTGAGCAACAGCCCAGTTTGGGGTAGTCTGCATGAACAGTTCTGATTACCTCGGAGAGATGTATACATAATAACATAGGTAATAATAATGAGGTAAAAATGTGTAATGATCTGTGATGGTGAGCATTGACACTGTTTTCCGGGTAATAGTGTACTCTAGCTTCATATCATTGGCAGCAAACTACAAATCTGGCAGTGAAGTACAAATCTGGCTTATAATGAAGTCACAGTGAACAAGCTGAGTCTGCTCTGGGAAAAAGATGCAGTTGGCATGTAAACTTTGTGGTTGGAGTATTCTTTTGTCTTTTTCTTTAAGAAAGGTGTTACACTAGTTGTGCACCTCTTCTTGTCACAGAAACAAATTGGAGTGATCAAGCGAAGCCTCTGGATCCGTATAGAATTGAGATGGAAAAAACCCCCACAGGAAGTGCTTGACTCATGAAAAACATTGTAATGGACAGTGGAACAAAATTGTTGATTAAAAACAAACGTGCCTCTTTCTGTTTTAGCTACATGTCAAAACTGATTTTCACTATGCAGATTTTCACTCTTTGTTAATTAGTACTTGTATGCATATCACTACTGGATGAATAGATCATAGATGGAATGCCCAGAAAAGAAAATGGGCAATGATTTTATTTGTATTTTAAATTTTTATTTGACTTACTGAAGAGTATAGTAGACAGCTTGCATGTGTGTTTTTTAAATGCTTTTTTATGTATATGTGCAATAACTAATATTGGAAATTTGTGGCCTGATTTAGCATGCACATTGAGTAGTGTTTATGTCATAAAAATGCTTTTTCCCCCCATTTTAGTCATCAGTTCTATAAACAAAGTAGCTTCAGCAAGTGTTGTTCAGTACCAGCGTCCTTGTTCAGTATGTTACTGTTACCCTTCCAACCCTCTCTCATTCTCTCCCCCCCCCCATAAAAAAAAAAAGTTGTAAGAAGGGGGAGGGGTTGGAGCAGGAATCACCTTACACTTGAGAGGATGTCATGCCGAAAGATCTGGCTGCTGTCTTCAGTGGTAGTCACAAGAGTTTGAATCCTTGAAAATGAGTGCCCCATATCAGAAAACAAGAGGTCAAAACTGAATCAGTGAATGCTTTTTGTATGGACAGGAGAAAACAGTGTGCACATTGTGAGCAAAGCAAGCCTTTTCATTTCATGTAGCCTTCTACAGCCTGTCCATCAGCGTGTATTGCCTCTTTCAACAACGGATAAACAGAGGAAGTGTCTGTCTCTCTGTCCAGTTGTTGCCTAAAAAAGTCCAGGAATACCAAGCATTACCAAGCTTTTGAACACTGGTTTGTCCTGTCTTGATAAAAAGTATTCAGTTTTGATCTTCTGTGTGTTTTCTACTCTTTCTTTTCTTTTCTGAACAGCACTGGTCGCATTTGATTGTTGTGTCCCGCAACTTTAGGACATTGAGCATGTTCACCCCAAGCTTGGTATGTCTTTGCATCGTTATCAGACAGACTGATCCATGAAGAGCTTGTGGCACAGCCAAGCTGGTCAGGGTCTTGTCTGTTGGTTTTAGGCAGGCTAATTCCCTTGTCAACTTTTAGGAAGTTTGTTAAACTGTTACCTTAAAAAAAAAAAAAAAATCCATTTGTTGAGAGGATTGACGTTTTGTCATCCCTTTGTTTCTTTGTTGCAGAATGTCAGTGTAGTTGTGTGTTGGTGAATTATTGTCTTTGTTGTTGACTTGTGACAAGTCATGTGAGCATGTAATGATCAGTAGTTCTCTTTGGTTGATTCCGGAAGACTTGATGTGAGCATGTAATGATCTCTGTTCCTCCATCTGTCTGTGCTAGGAACTTTGACATTGGCTTTTTCTTGCGTGCTGTGTAAATGAGATCTTTCAAGGTTGGCATGGTGGTAATCTGAGGTTTTACATTTTTGTCCCGTTTTTAGTGACCTTGGGCTAACTGAAAATGTACGTTGTGTTAGAAAGGTAAACCTATTATATTTGCTATGTAAGAGTTTGTCTGAAGTTCAAACTCTGTATGGTTGGTTCTTAGACAAGGTTATCCTCAAAATGTGCTTGGCATCTTGTCTGTATATTGGGAAGAGGAGACATTTCTGGACTCGGCAGAAAGTGTAACACTGAGTTTGTGACTATTAAGGTGAGATTTTCAAACTGTGTGGTGTGTATGATCCATTGCACTTCTTCCTTTCATACCATTAGGATAACCATCTGGCTGTCCAGGCATGTGGAAAACTTTACACTGTTTTAAAGTTTTAAAGCCAGGTCTTTCAAACTTTGCATGAGGTTAACCTTGTCTGATGACCTTGACCTTGTCTCACAGTCACAAGGTCAAAGCTAAAGCTAAACTGCACTTAAAAGGTAGAAATCGTTTTTATTCTTTTCCTATGTAGTTTAGATGTAGGGTTGTTAGACCCATTGAAAGAATTATGCACAACATGCTTTGTGTGACTGGCATGTATTTAAAGGAGATAATTAAGGTGGGTTTTTTCTTCTCTTTTTCTCTCTGGGTTTTTACTTGAATGTGAGTCGCCTGGGTGCAGTTGCTTGTCTTCTTTTGCTTTAATCCCATTTCCATGTGGAGCAGGGTTGTGAGAGGGATAGGTCACAGTTGTTTATAATTTGTGGGTATGGCCCACAACTAGCTGACTGTGCATCAGCTGACTGTGCATCTGAAATGGATGCCCCACCATCTTGTGGGTAGTGAACCCCTAGTAGCCCAGTGAACTGAGGCTCTCCATGTCGGGTTCATGGTCGGCACTGCAGTGACGTGTGGCCCACATTTTGGGACAGGGCCTGGTAGTGAAACACAACTTGCAGACCTCTGTGTGTGTGTGTGTGTGTGGAGAGAGAGAGATTTTATAGGTCATATTGTTTATTTGAATGTTTTGCTTTCTTTTCTTGTTGCTCAGAAACTGCTAGTTTTACTTCGACAGATGCTGCCGTGACCCTACATGCAGGACGAGAACTGGGACTACAGTGAAATCTGTCCTAGCAACCACCAGCAACTTCCACCACCCCTTGTAACATGTACAGGGTGTTGGTTGTCCTCAGCTTGTCGCAACCTTTTCAGATAATGACTATCATATATCTATACACCCCTTTCCATCCTCAATTCATATCCTACACTCCCTTAAGCCCATTCTTAATTGGGCGAATGTTTCTTCGTGAACCTAGTTGGAAGTATTTGGCGAGGCTAGTTGGGTCTTAATTGGGTCAACTTTTCTTCGTGAACCTAGTTGGAAGTATTCGGTGAAGCTATATTCGGGGTCCAAAAAGCTTCGCTCAGCATGTTGTGGGAACATTCGCCCTATTCGACGATCATTGCCTCTGATTGGCTGAGAGCAGAGCTCTTCTGTGGATGAAGAAAAAATAAAAATGGATGACGTTGTCGCTAGGTTCTTCACTCGCTTTGGAGGGAATTTGTTTATTTGTTGACTTGTGGGAGGTGCAGCCTTGTCTCAGAGACCCAGAATGAGATAGTAGTTAGTTGAATTACCCTGTGAGGGTTGATTAAAGTATATTGACTTTAGCCTGCATTTTCGATCATACTGTCTGCTGCGCATCTGCTGCAAGTGCGGGTCGAAGCTTGCATCTCATTACGAGCCAGTTGAGAACGAAGTAAAGTTTGGACTGTCCGAACCATGTTTGGCGAACTAAAAGCTCAGTTAAGAAACGAATCATAGTTTGTCGAACTCTCCGAAGTATGTTTGGCAAACAAACATTCACCCAGTTAAGAACGGGCTTTACCCCCTCTCCTCCTCCCCACTCCATCTTCCCCAACATGCCCTACGTTCCCCCCTATCCCATCCTATCCTCCCAACGTTGTGTGGGTGGTGGCGGCGTGCTGATGGTTCCTACTGCAGGTTTTTCTATATCTCCCTCCCTACATTGCGTGCAGGTTTCAAGAGAAGAGGGCGATTGCAGTTTGATGACTTCGGACCACCGAGGGGCAAGCGCCCTCGCCGCGGATTTTAAGCTCACGTAGTCCCCCTGGAGATTTATGAGTCCTGCTGTAAGGAAGATATGTTCCTGCATTTGTAAGCGAGTGAGATGATTTCCAGTTGCTTTGTAACACGGCTCAAAGGCATGTGATCGATGAAGAGAATTGCCAGTTGGGGACAGCACAACAGGGAGTTGCCCATCGCAGAAAATGCCTGGTTGGTTGGTTGGGAGATGGTCCAAAGGGAGCTGCTTGAGTGCGAGAACATTTCTGAGTGGGAGCATCGCAACAAGGAGATGACACCGAGAGACTGCCTGTTTGGCTTGCGAAACACTCAACAGGGAGCTGATTGAGTGAGAAAATTTCCCAGTGGAAACAGCAGGGAGAGGAATTAGCCATCAGGGAATGCCTGTTTGGGTTTGTGAGTCAAGAGGACTTCAAGTCTCCAGGGAGAGGATTTCTGTGTGATTAGTAAAATGTCACAGGGGTGCTAAGAGATCCAATGGCAAATTTTCTATGTGATTAGCAAAATGTCACAGGGGTGCTAAGAGATCCCGTGGCAAATTTTCTGTGTGATTAGCAAAATGTCACAGGGGTGCTAAGCGATCCCTTGGCAGATTTGATTGCTTGTCAATGGAAAGAGGTTTTATATCAGACTTGTGAGTTTCTTAGTCAAAAGTTCTAGCAGTTAGTGATTGCTGACTGCTTGTTTATATGTTTTGGCATTTGATGGCTTTTGTGCAGCGTTGATTCATTTTCATTTTCTGTGTGGTTGGTGTTTTGGTGTGTGAATGCATTTTATTCTGGAGGGATTCTGTGTGCGTGTAGAGCTATGCCTTCAGAAACACTGTTGTTCTGCTGACTACACTGTAGATGACTCTGCTGTGTCTTGCCACTTCTCCTCAGGCTGCTGCCAACAGCATAGATGTATGTCACCAGTATACAACACCCATCATGAAACAGCATAGATGTATGTCACCAGTATACAACACCCATCATGACACAGCATAGAAGTATGTCACCAGTATACCACACACTTCATGAAACAACATAGATGTGCCAGTCACCAATATACCACACCTGTCACGAAACAGCATAGATGTATGTCACCAATATACCACACCCTTCATAGAACAGCATAGCTGAATGTCACCAATATACTGCACCCTTCAAGAAATGAAGAGGTGGAATGTCATGCACTTAGAAATGATCAACTGGAAGACCATGTTCTGTCTTCTTGAGTTCTTCTTTAAAGGACAAAGGGTGACGCTGAAATAAAAGTACAATTGTTTACAACCCCTGAAGTGATTTGGTTCATCCCAGAAAATGCTTCCAGTGTTGTAACATAGGAATTTATCCTGTCTGTCTAATCTAGTTATCATTGGTGTATGCTCCGTTTTCAATCCCTTCATTTTGTTTGCCCAAACAACAGTTGCTCACTCATCATCTTATCACTTGTCTTGTGAACGCAAAGTGACAGGGTGTTTAACACTTACATACACAACTGCCAGCTAAGATTGAAGATGTGTTCCGGTAAAGGGGCCATTTATACTTAGCAGAGATTTCAGGGCAGAGATTGGGCTGGGCGCTGAAGACTGCATTTGCACTCAGTTCACCATTTGAGACAGACGTGAACCACACTCTGCTCTGCTCAGGAGTAGGGCTGAGTACCGCTTGCCATTATTTGCTATTCTGGGTGATTAAAAACTCTGGAAGCGTGAGATTTGTAAGAATCATGGCCGGCATATAATGTGTTTGGTGTAGTGATGGTGTCAAACTTTGGATTCGGGTCTGGTCCTGATTGCAGATGTAACTGTTGCAGCGCCGGCCCTGGACTTGCCCTGGTCATGGAGTAGATGGACGCAGTGTAAACAGCATGAATTTACTTGTGAGATTGGCAGAGTGCATAATGTCAGATCACCACTTTCACAGATGGTTTTGTCATTTTGGTAGAGTGACTGCAAGAGCATTGCGATTTGAGTTTTTGTGTGTACATGATTTAATGTAATGCTGAGTTTTTGTGTGTACATGATTTAATGTAATACTGAGTTTTTATGTGTACATGGTTTAATGTAATGCATCGTAATGCGTGCGTGCGTCATCTTAAAATAGGGCGCTTGTTTCAGTACCTGTCTAAAAAACATTTGCTTTCATAAGCGGTGTGTCTAAAAACATTTGCTTGCATAAGTGGTGTGTTTCTGTATCCTGTAGTGCTTGTTCATGTACAAAAGTTGAACTGTTTTGAGTGTTGAGTTCCTCAGCAAAACATCCTGAGGTTTCCCTTTGCTGGCAAGCAAGTAGTGCATGCAACAATTTCCTTGACCTTTGACCCAAGTCCTACCAGTCTGGCAGCTGGACTCATCTTTGGGGACTTCAGTGATGGGGATTGTCAGTCATGTTGAAGCTATCCTGACATGGGAATATAATGGCAGCAAATGGATTGCTTCATCCCCAGCAGTTGGACTGGACTGGGTGAGACGTCTGCTGACAGTGCCCAATGCCTCTGACCAGGGCAGTTTGTGAGTGTGAAAGCAAGGTTGTGGTTGAAGTGTAGATGCTGTCAACCTCAAAAAACAGGGCAGAAGCACAGCATGGACCTGAAAAGCCAGCTCCTACTGGGACAGTGCCCACTGCAGTGATGTGGCTGTTTTGTGGAAATCAGTTGGAAAAAGCTGTGTGTTCCATTCCTGAGAATTCTGCCGTGATAACTCATAAACTGCATGTTGCCCACACAGCAGTGCACTCACCTATACCAAATGCTGTTACATTCACAAATTGCCACCCAAGGCTTTTTTGTCTGATAGGTAACTTGAACTGAAGATTTTGTTTTAAAGTGCCATGCTGATTTTATTTTGAATTTGCAGGTTGGATCCATAAATCACAATTTGCAAGTTGAGTTGATCCATAAATCACAATTTGCAATTTGGACCCATGAATCCCAATTTGCAAGCTGGAATAACAAATCACAATTTGCAAGTTGGATCCATAAATCATGATTTGCAAGATGGATCCATAAATCATGATTTCCAAGGCGGATCCATAAATTGTGATTTGCAAGTTGGATCCATAAATCAGTTTGCAAGATAGATCCATAAATTGTGATTTGCAAGTTGGATCCATAAATCATGATTTGCATGGACCCACCCTAGCTTGGCTGTAGATAACACCGTCAAATGTCAGAGCTTCCAGTAAGCATACCAGCTGCATCTTTGTAGTTTCATCTGGGGCAGTTTCTGCACTGACATTGCATGTCAGGTGATTTGGTGCACTGAGGGAAAGAAAAAACGTTTTGTGGATTCAGTGTAAAATTATCAAAGTTTTTTAAAACAGAATCGTGTGTGTGTGTGTGTGTGTGTGTTCTACTTGTCTGTCTGAACAAGTAAGTTTTAACTGGAGTTGACTATTCAACTTCCCATACCTCTTGTCTCATAGCACTCAAGTATTAGTTGGGACACTTGTTGAATACAGTGTGCCACAAGCCTTGGCAGTTTTGTTGATAGAATGGAAATGCATTTGGGTCACTATGCCCAAACTTAAGCTTGCTTGCTTTGCAGTTGTGAAGATAGCTGTACTCAGACAGAGCTGTTTCTAGCAATTCATTAACATTTAAAGGAACTGGGCTTGCTAAACACATTTTGCAAAATGGGTGGAAGAGTTCAGATAGGATTTTTGTTTCAAAATGCCCTGTATATTTTAAACTGAAGTTTCAATTGAGGGTGACTTCATGTGCAAAAACACTGTGCATTTTATACTGAGTGACTTGATGCGTAAAACACTGTCAAATGTCAGGGCTTGTCTCTTGCATGCTGTGTCTGTGTCGAAGTTTTGAGCTGAGAGACAGGTGTTGGCATTGCCCATAAAGAGGCCAGAAATAGGTGTTGGCATTGTCCATAGAGAGGCCTGAGATAGGTGTTGGCATTGCCCATAGAGAGGCCAGAGACAGGTGTTGGCATTGCCCATAGAGAGGCCAGTGGTAAACAAAATTCAACCACCACCACCACCCCACCCCAGCCACACTGCCTTTGGACAAAAGCTGTTAAGACTAGATCTGAGAAAAGCGACTGCAGGTTGCAGCTTTTTTTAAGACAAGCGCATGTTCATGCAGGAGATTAGACATTCCTGTCTGGACACAGTCGTTTCAGTGCATTTTGTGGTAATTTGTGGTTGTGATTGTTTGAAGGGAAAGTTCGTGCTGTGTGGTGGGGGTTGCGTGGTCTGAGTGAGACCTGGCTTTGTCAGTGCAGTAGGGGTTGCATGGTCTGAGACAGACCTGGCTTTGTCAGTGCAGTAGGGTTTGCATGGTCTGAGACAGACCTGGCTTTGTCAATGCAGTAGGGGTTGTGTGGTCTGAGTGAGACCTGGCTTTGTCAGTGCAGTAGGGTTTGCATGGTCTGAGACAGACCTGGCTTTGTCAATGCAGTAGGGGTTGCGTGGTCTGAGTGAGACCTGGCTTTGTCAGTGCAGTAGGGGTTGTGTGGTCTGAGTGAGACCTGGCTTTGTCAGTGCAGTAGGGGTTGTGTGGTCTGAGTGAGACCCGGCTTTGTCAGTGCAGTAGGGGTTGCGTGGTCTGAGTGAGACTTGGCTTTGTCAGTGCAGTAGGGGTTGTGTGGTCTGAGTGAGACCTGGCTTTGTCAGTGCAGTAGGGGTTGCGTGGTCTGAGTGAGACCTGGCTTTGTCAGTGCAGTAGGGGTTGCGTGGTCTGAGTGAGACCTGGCTGTCAGTGCAGTAGGGGTTGCATGGTCTGAGTGAGACCTGGCTTTGTCAGTGCAGTGCCCTGTGCTGGTGGCCCCTACCTCTCTCTTCTTTCTCTATCTGCCCATTGGCATTGCCACCTGTACTACTTTCTGTTGTTATGGATCTTGTGTTGATCAACCAGAGACAACCAGAGACATTATTTGTTGATTGGTCAGGACACAGACCACTGTATTGGGCTGGAGAATGTTTTGGTCAAGAGATATCTGCATTGGCATAGGGAAAGTATTGGTCAGGAGATGGACAACTTTGTTGGTCTGGGGAAAGTACTGGTGTTGGTCAAGAGATGGACAACAGTGTTATTCTGGACAGGAGCCGGATCAAAACACAAAGGATTCAACAGAATGCTGTTAATATGACAATACAGAAATATGCACAAATGTTCAGGGTAGACCCCTTTTTCAGGCAGCAAACTGTTAATGTGCAAAGGAATAATGAAGGAAATGAAATGACCTAGCGTTCAGTCAGGTTATTTGCTTTCTTCTGCAAGTGAACCAAACTGAAAGTGTCCTTTCATTTCCTTCATTATTTGTAGAGTGGGCACAGATAAGTGGTAATTGCACCTGACTTGTGATTGAAGGGTTGTGGGTCCGAGGCAAGAGATGTTCTTCTCCAAGGTCAGCTTTCTGTGCTGACTGTTATTTCAGTATCCATTCCACCCCTGTAGCACGTCAAAGATCCTGGTTATTCTGCCAAAAGTGCAGGTGGCCAGTTACAGCTAAACACACATGCACCCTATGTATGTAGCTGTGTGTGAAGTTTCACTGTGCGTGGTTTTATGGTTTACGCAGAATGTGCTCCAAGACAGCAGCAGTTTTACATGGCACCAGCCATGCAACAATGCACATGCGACAAGAGTGCCTCAAGTCTGCTCGAGAGCAGAGAATAGTGCTGTATAAAACTGATCAATTAACTGTTTCTTGCTTGAAAAAGGGATCTACCCTGAAAATATGCTCATTGTTTGCTTTGTCCTTTTGTGTATTTTTTTCCTTTATAATACTAGCAGTAGCAGTCACCTCTGTTTCAAATTTTTCTTCATTTTCTTTGGGGGGGGCAGCTGTGTTGCTCTGGAGATAGTATTCTTTTGGTCAGGCCACAGGTAATGGATGATTTAGGCAGGAGAACCATCAAGAAAGTTTTGTGACTTTGTCTTAAAGGTGATTTAGTTTGGTGTGTTTAGCAGGGAGAAGAACAGCTGCAGCCTCATGCCAGTGAAATGGGTCAGAATGTGCAGGGACCTTGTTGCCCAACACAGTGAGAATCGCAAGGTGAAGTGGGTCCGAATGTGCAGGGACCTTGTTGCCCAACACAGCGAGAATCACAAGATGAAGTGGGTCCGAATGTGCAGGGACCTTGTTGCCCAACACAGCAAGAATCACAAGATGAAGTGGGTCCGAATGTGCAGGGACCTTGTTGCCCAACACAGAATCACAAGGTGAAGTGGGTCCGAATGTGCAGGGACCTTGTTGCCCAACACATTGAGAATCACAAGGTGAAGTGGGTCCGAATGTGCAGGGACCTTGTTGCCCAACACAGTGAGAATCACAAGGTGAAATGGGTTGGAAAGTGCAGGGACCTTGTTGCCCAACACTGTGAGAATCACAAGGTGGAATGGGTCAGAATGTGCATGGACCTTGTTGCCCAACACAGCGAGAATCACAAGCCCCACTTTCCAACACCCTTTCTTCAAACTTGGACTAACTGGCCACGCATGCCAGCCTTAGGAATGGCATCACAGACTGCCAGGCAGAAAATGACAGTACTTGTGGTTGCCATTAATTGGAAAAACTGCCCAGTCCATTTTCGTTCCATTGCCCATTTTTGTTCCATTGTTCCATGTGATGCTGCTTCACGTGTTCCATTCCTGTGATTGGGCCGGTGATGCTGCGTCGTTTGTTCCATTCCTATGGATTGGGCCGGTGATGCTGCTTCATTTGTTCCATTCATATGGATTGGGCCGGTGATGCTGCTTCACTTGTTCCATTCATATGGATTGGGCCGGTGATGCTGCTTCACTTGTTCCATTCCTGTGATTGGGTCGGTGATGCTGCTTTGCTTGTTCTATTCCTGTGATTGGGCCAGTGATACTGCTTCACTTGTTCCATTCCTATGGATTGGGCTGGTGATGCTGCTTCACTTGTTCCATTCCTATGATTGGGCCATTGATGCTGCTTCACTTGTTCCATTCCTATGATTGGGCCAATGCTGCTGCTTTGCTTGTTCCATTCCTGTGATTGGGCTGGTGATTCTGCTTTGCTTGTTCCGTTCCTATGAGTTGGGCTGGTGATGCTGCTTCACTTGTTCCATTCCTATGGATTGGGTCGGTGATGCTGCTTTGCTTGTTCTATTCCTGTGATTGGGCCAGTGATACTGCTTCACTTGTTCCATTCCTGTGGATTGGGCTGGTGATGCGGCTTCACTTGTTCCATTCCTATGACTGGGCCATTGATGCTGCTTCACTTGTTCCATTCCTATGATTGGGCCAATGCTGCTGCTTTGCTTGTTCCATTCCTATGATTGGGCTGGTGATTCTGCTTTGCTTGTTCCGTTCCTATGAGTTGGGCTGGTGATGCTGCTTCACTTGTTCCATTCCTATGGATTGGGTCGGTGATGCTGCTTCACTTGTTCCCTTACTATGGATTGGGCTGGTGATGCTGCTTCGCTTGTTCCCTTCCTATGGATTGGGCCAGTGATGCTGCTTCGTTTGTTCCATTCCTATGGATTGGGTCGGTGATGCTGCTTCACTTGGTCCGTTCCTGTTGAGTGGGCCTGTGATGCTGCTTCGCTAGGTGTTCCTTTTAATTGATTTTTAATGAAATAGGGGATTACTCTGTTTCACTGTGTGAAGTAATTGGTGTAAAGCCGTTTCATTCATTTGCTGCAGTGGTTGGCATCATTGCAGTTCAGACAAGCACTCTATCACTGGGCGGGTGTAATGGAGCAAAAGCATGCAAGGGAAGGAAGTCTGTAGATTTACACTTCAATTTTAGGTGTTCATTGCTACAGTGTAGTCACTGAACCAGGTAGAACTGTTTCTAGAACACCAGGTAGAACTGTTTCTAGAACATGTGATAATAGTTTTCTTTTTTCTACTTGTTATGCTTACGTATCACAGTGTCCATGGTGGAAGCCTGAGGATGCTTAAGATTTTGAACTTTATTTGTCCGCCTTACCTTGATTACTTGTTGCAAAGAATATTCAGAGTGAGAAAGAAAGAGAGCAAGCGAGATTTGAAATGAAGCTTATTTTTCAAAGCTGTTGTATTTGTGTGCTTTTAGTTTTCAGTTTGAATTGATGTTTCAGTGTTCAATAAAGTCAAAAATGTCAGTGTGGTCTTTTGTTAGGTTGTACAGTTTATACAGTGAGACAGATTCACACACACACGCACCTCCCCCCACCCCTCCCCCAACATGCACAAATGTATGCATGCACATGCAAAATCACTCTCAAAAGTCTCGCAGATTTTATGAGCTTGGTACAAAAGTGCAATGGGAGGCCCAGACTGGCATGTGTCACCGTTTTGAAATCCACCTTTAGAAACTCCTGTGGATAGTACTGCCCTGGAAAAGCCGGAGTCCAGGGAGATGACTGAGCAGACAGACTGGTGGGCAAAGCAACCATTGCAGGTGGTGGCTTGCATCTCAGAAAATCACAAGTTTCAAGGAGCTTGAGACACTACCTGCAGTCGCTTGACAATCTTCCTTGAAAGGATGAGAAGGGACGAGTCAGATGAACATTGGAACTGCTTCAGGGCAATGCCGGGGAAACCAAGAGATGGGATGGAGCACATACGGGCCTTTTCAAATGTATAGATACCATTCTGAACAGAACCTGATAGAGTAAAAGCCATCCAAAAGTAACCTGCCAGTCATGCACCAACTGCTCCTGCTGACAGTTGGCATTTACAGTGAACATGATGCACATAAACAGCAAGATCACTTGCATGGTGCCGACCTTCAGCTACAGACTAGCACAGTCATGTATTAAAACTGAACAGGGCCCAGAGTGCCAGTGCAGAATCAACAAACAAGGGAGTTAATTAGTGCTTGGAAGCTGTTGGGCACCCACACAACAATGAAGACCCAAGTTGCCTATAGAACTCTCACTTGGCATGCAAGTAAAAATGTACATAAACTCCACCAGAGGTACATCCAAAGATGCAGGGTTATGAAAAAGAACAAGTAATAATAATAACCACAGGATGGCATTTGTTTTTCATATTGCTTTAATTCCAATATATTTCTCAAAGTAATTTCAAGCACATAGACCACTTTGTTTCAATCAATCTCACTCTCAGTCAACTGCAGTTGAATGTCAAGACGGTAGACCTCACTCACTCACAACAGCATGGTGGGGTCACCTACATCCATATATATGCATTTTTCATACAATGGCCACAAAATGCAGTTCAATTTGACACAAGTCCAGTCAGCTGATAATCTGGAGTAGGAAGCAACATAAAAATGTAGGTTTTTTTTGCAACTGTCTTGGTCAATTTTTTATTACATGAAGGATGCAACATCCAGAATGTGACCTGCCCATGTGAGACTAGTTGTTTTCTCCTAGGAATCGCATTCAACAGCTGCAGCACCTGGCTTGTTAATGCATTCCTAACATGTACGCCATACGCCTGGTTTTCCATCAGCACAGGAGACTTTTATCTTCTCAAAAAATGGCAGTCCTCTTTTACAGTTTTGTTTGGTCAAGTTCAAGAAATCAACATGATACTGAAATCCTTTCAAACTGTCTTGAAGTGAAACAAAACATTTTCAGGTGTTAACATGCAAATATTTGACAATTACCAACATGAAATGACATTTACGCTTGGGCAAAACTTGTCATGCATATTTGTATACATCTTATTCATCACATGTCCATTTGATGTAGAAGAACAAGTCATTTTTTTTCCAGATTCACCAGCAAACGCTGTGAGTGTCAAAAACAGCAATTTTGAGATCTGCAACTATTATACCATGCCAAACAAGGGCATGTCCGAATTGGTTCAGACATGTCAGAATCAGTTTTCTCCTGTCCCATGCCTTTGCATACCTGACCATCCAAGCAGGCTTTTGCTTGTTTGGCTCCAAAAGAATGTTGGTGTGATAGTGTTGCTGTGCATGTGTCGCATGGATCAGCTTGCCACACAGTCTCCAGACATCTGTTCCAGAAGGTGACTGGTGTGTCCTTTACACCACTCACTCTCAGATCATTACATTCGTCTCTGTCACTTCTCTTTAGTCATGATGCTGACTGCATGCCACATCCACTTGATGTGGCATCCAATCTGTAGCTTATGTCCATACAGCACTGGCTATGTATGCATCAGACCTGAGCGACCTTACACACAGTGACCATTTCTGTCATGCACTGGTGAAGCTCTCTGCCGAGGTTTACAACGACCACATTTCTGCTCTCATGACACGTCACTGTGAAGCCATGCACGGAATGCCCACCCACTTTTTCCTCATCAAACGGCTTACAGCAACCCCTTTTTCTTTGTCAAGTCTCCAGACTCTATCAACATTTTCTGCAATTTCAGTTTGATTGTTTGCCCAAGAGGGGGGCCTGATTTCACCAACCCCCTCTCCCCCCTTGCCCTCTCCCTCCCCGCCCTCTGCCACCCCGCCCTCTCCCTCCACGCATGCCCCCCCGGCGAGGATCGATGGGACCCGCTGGGCCATTGTAAACATTGCGCCCACGCCCTTGCTGACCGTCTCTCTCCTTGCCGAAGCCGCCGCCTCGGCGAGGATCTTGCCCCCTCCCTCCTCGCCCCCCTCCACCCGGCCCATCCTGCCATGATCGCTTCCGACCTGGAGGGTCTTCCTCATACATGTTCTCCTCTGCTGACCGGCCCGGGCCGCCATGGTTGTCTTGGTAACCGCCCTGGTAACTGTGCATGTCGCCATGGCCGTGGTAACCGCCGTGACCCATCTCGTGCGGCGGGTAGCGTTCATCCACGTCACCCCCACCACCAGGGGGTACTCGGGCATCGTAGTCTATGTACGGTTCCCTGTACTGATCTTCCTTGTAGCCTCGGCCCTCTTGCCCTGGGCCGTACGAGTACTGTTGTGAGCGCATGTCACTGTCCTCGTACATCTCCTGTTCTTGTGTCTCTGAGCGGGGCGGACCCTGAGGCTGGAACCCTCCATGACCGCTACTGCCATGGCGCAGGTCCAGGTCCCCCTCCAGTGGGAACTGTTCCCGGGAAGGCCCTGCACGCCGGAAGTCTGTGTCCATGGGCATCGTTGCTTGGGAGCTGGAGGGCCCGGCGATGGGCGGGGGTTTGGAACTGGGGTTGGGGAAAGGTCGGCGAAGGTCGTGATCCATCATGGGCTGACCTGTAACAAAGGGACGATACATTCCAGTGGGTTCCCCTACTACACCAACTTGTTTCACTCAACAGTCAAACGTCACACCTTCCAAAGGGTTCCTCTACCACACCAACTTATTTCACTCAACAATCAACCGTCACCTTGCAAAGGGTTCCTCTACCACACCAACTTATTTCACTCCACAGTCAAACGTCACACCTTCCAAAGGATTCCTCTATCACAGCAACTTATTTCACTCCACAGTCAAATGTCACACCTTCCAAAGGGTTCCTTTACTACACCAACTTGTTTCACTCAACAGTCATACATCATACCTTCCAAAGGATTCCTCTAGCACACCAACTTATTTTGCTCAACAGTCAAATTACTTCATCAAACAGTGAAAAGTAAACAGTGAACCTTGCAAAGGGTTCCTCTATCACACCAAATTATTTCACTAAACAGCAACATGTTGCACCTTCCAAAGGGTGTCTCTATCACACCAACTAATTGCACTCGGTAGTCAAAATGTTTTCTATCACCCCAAATAACTTCACTCAACAGCGAATCATCACAATTTCAACATGCTGGACATCAGAACTTTAAACAGTCTTTCAATCCTAGGCAATTGTTGAACCACTACTCCTCACGCCTTCAAATTACCTAATGCCTGAAAACTTACCACCTATCTTTCCAAGAAACAAGAGTACAATGTTAACAATAATGGTATGTGTTCATTTTGCCCTCCTCTCCGTGGTTGTACAAGGCACAGCACTCGTTCACAAATCATGGCCACTGAAAATGGAGGGGAGGGACCAACTTTTACCAACTCTATAGAGATGAACATCAAATCCATTGAAAACATGTTAGCAGGATACCAGCGGTGCCAATGCCCACAGGACCATGAACTCAGCACAGCTCTGACTGGCTGATAAAAGAACAGCATCGGCATGCAGAGCTATGGATGTGATCCAGCCCAAAACGAGCTGCAGCCAAACTCCAAAGGGTGACCAAAGCTGTTTCTTTGGGAGGAAGATGGAAAGAATATACACTGTGCCAAATGAGCAATGGTTGTTCTCCATTCGCAATAGACAACTCCTTTCAAACAACTTGCAAGAGAGGTTCTCTGCACTAGGACTGACAACAGTCCAATAAAAAGTGACCCACCACTGACAGGTACAGCAAATGGCCCCTTCCAAGCAAGCATTTTACACCCAGAGCTGTTCAGTCCACTGTCAGTTTCACCCCTTTTTAAAACAAGTGAATAACCCAGGAGTTTTTTTCCCCCCTCCATAAAGTACAACTGCAGTGAGAAAGAACATGCTTACCAGCTGGCTGACCAGGCATTGGGCGGAAATTCTCTGCAAAAACAAGAACAGAGCAATGACATCAGCTGAAGCAATTCATATCAGCAACTCCACTACCACAATATTCCCTGGGACACACAGGTGGTTTTCAATGCTCTAACAACTAGTGCCAGTGCACATTAACACCAAGGGGGCCCTGGACTTTGGTCTCAATGACTGGGTGAAGGCTAGCCACAGTGGCGTAAGTTCAATTTCCTGTGTATGTTTTTTTTTAAATGTCATCTAGGGTTTTCTTTCAGACCTAGTTGTTCATTGCAAAGCACTAAAAAACATTCACATGCATTTTTTTCTTGAGTACATAGCCCTGGAAACCGTAGCCAATAAAGTCCAGTGTTTGGTGCAGACCTGTGTGCAGGAAAGACTGTGCAAGATAGTCACGTACATGCAGAACAACGTTGCAGCATGTCCTGGGTCTACCCCACTTTCAGCAGTGGGATGTAAACAGTTGCTCAGTCCAGTCATACTACTTGTAGTTTTACTCTTGCAAACAAATCCAGCTTATCCTCTCTCTCTCTCTCTCAGGCATTCATCTTCACTCTTCTTTTAAGTCAAAACTGAAATCCCATCTCTTCTCCTCTGCATACTGACCTATACCAATCCATCACTAGTAATGCATGTGAAGTGTGTGTGAGTGTGTGGCATGTGTCTGGATGTGTAAGTGTGAGTGTATCCTTATGTCTTTGTAAGTGCTCTGGGCTCTTACGAGATGGGGCGCCATAAATAATCTGTTATTAGTATTATTATATAATAAGCAATCTGAAACAGAAAGAGGCCCAGAATGCTTATGCAAAGCCAACAAACATGGGAGATAATTAGTGCTTGAAAGACATCACAAACCGACCCAACAAAGACCTGAGTGTCCTACGGTGACTCTCACCTGGCATGGGAGTAAATACAAGGTATCTAAACTCACTTCTCACCTAGCTGTATCAGTGCTCTCACCTTTAACTGACTGCACCACTGGTGGTGGTTGTGATCCATGGATGGGGGGGCAGGGCTGACCGCTAGGCCCAAACTGCCCTGGCCCACCTGGTCCAAACTGGCTGGGGCCTGCCATTGTGCCGGGCTGTCCATTTCCTTCAGGGTGCAGCTGGAGTTGACTGGGCGCGGGAAGCATGGGCCTCATCCCCCCAGGCTGCGGTGGAGTTTGCAGGAGAGCTGCACCAACCAAGTCACTTTCTTCTTCAGCTTTGTCTACAGCTCATTTGCAATTTGTAAAGATAAAAGCCGTCTTAAAAACATGTTAAATTCCACCAAGCTTGTGCTGGACATAACCAGTTTTTCATCCTCTCATAGGCTTATTAAAACCTTCCTCTCTTTCCGTAGTATTTGCAAGGAACAGATTAAACGCAGCTATTGCCTTGCTTGTCATTAGAAAAAGCAAGTTCTTTTTCTTCAATGTACAACGCCAATAGTTCACAATAAATTCCAGAATGCCAACATATGACCATTCTGGTAGTGCCTACTAAGCAACATATGTGTATACATCAGCATGAAGGCCCCCCCCCCCCCCCCCCCCAAAATAAAATAAAATAAAAATGCACACTTACATAACCTACACAGTCCTGATGTGAGAGCACTCACATGTTGTCAGGTGACCCCCCCCCCCCCCCCCCCCCCCAATACCACTAACATCCCAAATGACAACAAAACCACAAACAACCCTTGCGACAAATATAAAGACAAATGTAAAACAAAAATACAACTTTCCGCTGATATTCAGAATCTCCGGTGACCTTTGAACAATGGGCCATGGAAATACAAACAGATAGCAGCCTCTCTTGAATACAAGCCCCTTAAGCTGAAAGTGCTAGGTGCACTATCTCAGCATGATGTAACAATCACCTTATCCCACATTATCCCAGCATGGTGTAACAATCACATACAAAATTGGAAAATTATTGAATAAGACCTCGCACATTTGCACCCACCGGGCCGCTGTGGTGGAGGCGGCATCCCTTTCTGCTGCTGGAGGCTGTTTAACTGCTGTTGCTGCTGCATGGCATTCTGTTGCTGCATGGCGTTCTGCTGTTGTTGCTGCATGGCATTTTGCTGTTGCTGCTGCATGGCGTTCTGTTGCTGCATGGCATTCTGTTGTTGCTGCATGGCATTTTGCTGTTGCTGCTGCATGGCAGTCTGCTGTTGCTGCTGCATGGCAGTCTGCTGTTGCTGCTGCATGGCAGTCTGTTGCTGCTGCATTGCGTTCTGTGGCATGGTATTCTGCGGTTGCTGAGCAGCACCCTGTGCCTGTGCCCCCGGCCCTTGCTGTGCGGAGTTCTGCTGCTGCATCAAGTCCTGCTGGTGCTTGAGGAGCATCTGCTGCCCCAGCGCCATCAGCTGCGGCTGCTTCTGCATCTGACTCATGATGTTCATCAGCATGGCCGGTGGGATGTTGCCGGGGTTGCTCTGCAGGAGAACGCTCAGGGCGGCTGGGTTCATGGTGGGTGGGAGCCCCAGGATTCCTGGCTTGCTGGCTGCTGCGGACAAACAGCCAACCACACACACCTCTTTTATTGTCATGTCATAGTGGATCTCTCCTCAAACAGCCAGCCACACACACCTCTAACTGTCATGTCAAAGTGGACCTCTCCTCAAACAGCCAGCCACACACACCTCTAACTGTCATGTCAAAGTGGACCTCTCCTCAAACAGCCAGCCACACACACCTCTAACTGTCATGTCAAAGTGGACCTCTCCTCAAACAGCCAGCCACACATACCTCTAACTGTCATGTCAAAGTGGACCTCTCCTCAAACAGCCAGCCACACACACCTCTAACTGTCATGTCAAAGTGGACCTCTCCTCAAACAGCCAGCCACACACACCTCTAACTGTCATGTCAAAGCGGACCTCTCCTCAAACAGCCAGCCACACACCTCTGTCATGTCAAAGCGGACCTCTCCTCAAACAGCCAGCCACATACACCTCTTTCATTGTCATGTCAAACTGTCACTGTCATTGGTGGGCCTTTCCTCAAAAGTGGTGCCCTCCAAACTTCCAGTTACTATGATCACTAGCATGACAATACTGCACTACTGTTCACAGTTCTGTGACTAAACATTGTTAAAAAATAATCATGACCAGAGATGAATATCCCGTCCCTCCTGAACAAGCACTTTTTGTCAATGGTGTGTAACTGAACAAGCCAGTCAACTGGCAAATCAATCAACATGCAGTCAATTGGCAAATCAATCAATGTGATCAATAATGGTTGTCTTTTCAAACTTGTTGAAAAAATTACCCTTTCAACTGGACTTTTTTTATGAACACTTGTCAAGCGCCTCCTTTTTAGATCAGCCCTAAGTGCTTCACAATGGCAACTATATAGTGTTATTTTCTCCTTTCAGACAGACCCACTGCACTCCAGTCGTATGCAACTCTGAGTGTGCCACTGTCGCTTTACAGTGCATTTTTGAATATCCACCCAAATGGTTACAGCCTTGTTTGGTCGTTACATGGCTGGTGAAACGTGAAACTGATACCATCTCCCTGCATGTTCTGTGTACACCATACAACTGTTTACAGAGTCAGTTTATTCAAAGCCACATATGTAGGGCACACAGGTGTTTAGCTGTGACCAGCACTTTTGGCTGAATGCCTGGGATCTTTTTATTTGCTACTGCAGCAATGCGTGATGAGACTGACATTTAACAATCATACAATGTTTGCACTTCATCAAATAAATGAAGTTGAAAAATACAACTATTAGTGTCAAGTGTCAAGTGTTTGATGCCATTCTAACCCTGAAACAAGGTCAATGGCATGGCTGTGTTGCTAAAACTTAAGGAGCATTTGTGTCATCCCTGACACAAATGCTCCTTAAGTTTTAGCAACACAGCCATGCCATTTTAGTCCAAAATCAGTTCACAACCTTTGTCCACTGAAGTCTGCGGGGGTTCCTGACCCAACCAGGCCTTCTCAAAGCTGCGTGGGATGGGTCGGGCAAAGGGGATCTTCTTCACTGGCATTCTGTCAGCTGCTATCTGCTTGAAGAAGGGCGAGTCCTGGTTCCAATCCAGCCCTGGGATATTGGGCACTTCCTCTGTGTCTTCTTCTGCAACATCAAGCTGTGGTCAAACTCCTACTGCCCAATACTGCTGGCCAGATGAAAAACACAGGTCAATAACTGCTGCTCTGACATGGTGCTGGGAATGACAACCATAACCACCATGAGACTTTCATGTCACTGTTTCAATCAACCGCATTTACAGAATATTCATCACATTATAGGAAACTACAGCATCAACTTGCCTATAAAAAGTACGTAACAGCAATTCACACTTATTGAAAATGCAAACATCGAAGCACACTGCAACCTGACCATAATTACAGGTACAAATCATAGACAACACGTGCACACTTATCATTTCCATCAGTTTTGCTGATATTCTACCCGGCTGTTGATAGGACAATCAATCAATGTAAACAATATGCTGTTGATATCAATCATGTTAACAATACAAACAGACTGGGAGAACCAATGATGAGCTAGGCTGGTGACAGGACAATCAATCAATGTATACAGACTGGGAAAACCAATGATGAGCTAGGTTGCTGACAGGACAATCAATCCATGTAAACAATACAGACTGGGAAAACAAATGATGAGCTAGGCTGCTGACAGGACAATCAATCCATGTAAACAATACAAACAGACTGGGAGAACAAATGATGAGCTAGGCTGCTGACAGGACAATCAATCCATGTAAACAATACAAACAAGACTGGGAGAACAAATGATGAGCTAGGCTGCTGACAGGACAATCAATCCATGTAAACAATACAAACAGACTGGGAGAACAAATGATGAGCTAGGCTGCTGACAGGACAACCAATCCATGTAAACAATACAAACAGACTGGGAGAACAAATGAGCTAGCCTGCTGACAGGACAATCAATCCATGTAAACAATACAAACAGACTGGGAGAACCAATGATGAGCTAGGCTGCTGACAGGACAATCAATCCATGTAAACAATACAGACTGGGAAAACAAATGATGAGCTAGGCTGTTGACAGGACAATCAATCCATGTAAACAATACGCACAGACTGGGAGAACAAATGATGAGCTAGGCTGCTGCTAAGACAGTCAATCCATGTAAACAATACAAACAGACTGGAAGAACAAATGATGAGCTAGGCTGCTGACAGGACAATCAATCCACATAAACAATACAAACAGACTGGGAGAACAAATGATGAGCTAGGCTGTTGACAGGACAATCAATTCACGTAAACAATACAAACAGACTGGAAGAACAAATGATGAGCTAGGCTGCCGATTCCCTGGACAATCAATCAATGTATACAGACTGGGAGAACCAATGGGAGAACAAATGATGGGCTAGGCTGTTGAAAGGACAATCACTCAATGTCCACAATACAAATAGGCTGGAAGAATCAAAGGCAGCAAGACTGGGTCGGACCTTTAGGTTTGAGGTGGTCTGGCAAGCCGTGCTCCAAGCCCATGCCAGGCAGACTGGGCATGGCCTGTGTATCCTGGTCTGCAACACAACACAGTCACATTGTTAGTGCAGGACTGATTATGCTTACAGTACAGTCACATTGTTAGTGCAGGACTGTTTATGCTTACAACAGTCACATTGATAATGCTGGACTGATTATGCTTACAACACAATGACATTGTCAGTGCAGGACTGAGTATGCTAACAACAGTCACATTGTTAGTGCAGGACTAATTATGCTTACAACACAGTCACAATGATAGTGCAGGACTGATTATGCTTGGCTTTCACTGTAATTCCACAGTTTCAGCGCCATCCATCTTGACCTTATTTACTCACTCTTGTCTGTGGCTAAAGATACACACTGTCTAGAGCGATTCAGTTGTCAACCAGCATAAGTAAACTTACACATGTGACTGTTTTACATATGAATTATTCACAAGTACTGATGAGCTATGAACGTGGCAAGCATGTGTGATAAGAATGAATTTACATTAAAAAAAAGTTTTATTCCACACAAAAGTTTTTCTATTTACTGATGCACACTATAGCAAGTAGGCATCTTGTGCACTGCTTTAGACCATCAGAAGCACAAAGTGGCATGGCAGCAAAACACAGAAGAGATGAAATATTGTGATGGCCAGTTTCTGTGCGTGTAATGCTGAGGAAACTCACTGCTGTACTCCAGTATCTCCTGCTCCACCCCAGTGGGCAGGTTGTTCAGGTTGTAGCGATCCCTCATTTCATCGCCAGGGCGGTTCCTCGTCCAGAATTTCCTGCACAAATTATTTACAATTACAACAGTGTCAAGGTCATATGGTACTCTTGATGTTTTTGTTGTTGTTAAAAAATAAATGGGCCATTCATGGATTTTAACAAAGGGTCACCTGAGGATGAATCAGACATTTAAAATTTGTTTATACCAGTTGAAAACACAAGTCACTAAATCAGGAGTAAACAGATGGATGACAGTTCTGGACACAACACAGTTAACAGCAAGCACAACCAAATCCAAAATGGGCAGTAACAAGCACATCTCAATATTTGCATTTCACCAAACCTACAACTGACATGACAAGAACATGTCTGATTCACTGTTACTTGAAGCAACTTGGTGTTTTACTGAACAGAGAGAAACAAGGCACTGGCATACATAATCACCTAATCAAGAAAAAACCTCAAGACCTTGTTTTTGCTGCATTATTAATAAAGGTGAACACAAAATAAAGCTGCACCGTGTATCAGGGGCAAGAGCACAAGCAGAGTTACTTATTCTGTTTCTTGATCACATCATTCAACCTAAAGAGATAGGTGAACATCTGTTTTCGTTATGTCCTCATCACACAAATATGAGAGAGACAGACAGACAGAGACAGAGTGAGAGAGAAAGAGGGAGGGAGAGAGAGAGCAGCAGGTGGTGAACTCACGTGGTGTGGTCATTGGATCCAGAGACGAGGATGTGACCCAGAGGATGCCAGTCCAGACTCCACACCATCCCTTCATGGGCCTCCTCCATCCCTCCCACCTCACGGTCGCAGCTGATACAATGTAATTGGGTCCTTTTAGAGTGTACATTCATGGCAATCTCCTCTGATCTTTATTACAGTTTTTTATTTAAAAAAAATTAATATAATGCTGCTGTTTTCTAAAGCACTTGATACACTACACTACAATAGCTGCATTAAAAAGAAGAGAGGAAAAAAGGGGAAAACCCCCCTGAAAACTTGTGTCCCTTAGCAACATACAGACATGCTTCAGCAATCCTTGTATTACGGCAGTAATATCCTTGTATCAGGAGATGAATCATGCATGCCATCATTTTTCATTCCTCTGCCACTTCGGCAGCCACATTCTATCTCCGAGGGCTGGCCTAGCATTTTCATGTCCAAACTATGGTACAGCTGCCAATACTTGGATTTTTAGCACAAACATAGACACTGATGTGCATGGTTGCACACAGGGTTTGTACAACCATAAGAGAGCCTAAAGTGAAGGTCGACTCTGGGAGAATCAACCCTCGCCACACCTGCATCAGCGGTGTACCACACTGAGCTACACGACATCTCCAACTGGTGATTCATGTGACATGGTAATTAACAATGGGGAAGACACACATATAACATCACAACATCAACACTCATCTCACTCACCCCATGACAACAAAAGCAACGTTCAACCAATTTCATTCAAAATGAAAACAAAAATGTAATAATACAAAAGTCCAAACTTTCCTGTGGCCTCGACTGTGGCCTAGGTCAATCTAAGCAACAAAGCTTAATAGAGGTTACCCTGATCCTGCCTGAACAGCATCCACTAAAAAACACCAACATTAAGCTTGTTGTCACGGTCAAAAATGAGTCCATTACATCCCCTCAAACAACACTAAATTACTGAAGCATTATGCAAGTTTCATCAAATTTGAAACTGACAAGAGACACACTTTCAGACTTGAAGAATTTGTCATGAAACCTGGTTTAACCTTTTTGACACTACTATAACTTTGAACTTGATCAGATAAGAACTTTGAAAACCACACATACAAAAAGAAAAGAAACAAAAAATCAGCAAACATGCAAAAACTTGTTTTGTACAGATATGTTGTGCAAGTATACCTATTTAAAAATCTTTTATTGGGAAACATGCAAATTACTTTAACCAACAAGTGAATACACTTCTGTTCCACGCAGACTCTGAAACCCACCCACAAAAGTAGTGGGTACCAAGTATATTGCACACACACACAAAGCATATTGCACACAATGTTCAAGCAACTGCAGTCAAGAGGAGACACTGACCCCACAATCCAGAACATGAGGGACCCATCAGATCCACCTGAGGCAAACAACGACTCGTGCACAGGGTGCCACGCAAGGGCTGCAACCAACAAGATCATGTATCACCTGCACTGCTAGGGCAAAAACAGTCCCATATCACCTGCATTGCTAGGGCAAAAACAGTCCCATATCACCTGCATTGCTAGGGCAAAAACAGTCCCATATCACCTGCATTGCTAGGGCAAAAACAGTCCCATATCACCTGCACTGCTAAGGCAAAACCAGTCCCATATCACCTGCATTACCAACGCAAAACCAGTCCCATATCACCTGCATTGCTAAGGCAAAACCAGTCCCATATTACCTGCATAGCAATGGCAAAAACAGTCCCATATCACCTGCATTGCTAAGGAAAACCAGTCCCGTATCACCTGCATTGCTAAGGCAAAATCAGTCCCGTATTACCTGCCTAGCAATGGTAAAACCAGTCCCATATCTCCTGCATTGCTATGGCAAAATCAGTCCCATATTACCTGCACTGCTATGGCAAAATCAGTCCCATATTACCTGCATTGCTATGGCAAAACAAAATTGATCCCATATTACCAGATTCACTGAGGGAAAACAAAAATCAATCCTGCATTGACTAAAAATATATATCCTGTATTACCTGCATATAAATTGCCCTGATGTAACTGCCATGGTTGGCTGGGCATAAAAAAACCAACTTCCTTTCCTACCTGAATAAAGCAAAACTGCAGTACAAAGTTATCTGCCAAACACCTAACATGGGTGCGTGCACAGAGAAGTGGGGGAGGGTGGGGAGGGGGGAGGAAAGAGGAGGAGCAAGATGTCCAGAGGCGGTGTCAGTCTTGTCACTTTCTCACATGTGGCCTCTTTCTTGTGTCCCTTGAAGGTCTGCAGCTCAGACTTCATGTTGCGGATGTCAAACACCTTCAGCAGGTGATCACGAGAGGCAGTCAGCAGCCAGTGGCCGTTCTGGTTCCAGCGCAGGTCCATCACTGTGTGCTTGTGGGCGTGCCTGCAGAGCGAACAGCTTTATCAGTACCTATCAACCCCAGAGCCTTGTGGGCACACCTCAGGTGTATCAGTACCTGTGGGATTCACCTGCTTCTAGAGTAAAAGGCATCATTTCAGTACTTGTATGAACTTGCCTGTACCACAAAGCTTCCTTATACCAGACCTTTACTATGCATTTTGTAGAAACAAAAATAGCTAACTTTTTTTTCTGTGCTCGGAGCTTTTCGCTGAGCACATGGTTCTCATATGCTCTGGACATCTTGACTGATGAGACTTCATCCAACTGCAGGCTAAGTTTTGGTTTCTTTTCATTCCTTGTTTGCTTCTTAAATAACCAGGCTAAGTTTTGGTTTCTTTTCATTCATTGTTTGCTTCTTAAATAACCAGTGTCTCTTTCATACCATCTGTCCTATTTTTTTTTTAAACATGCTTTTTAACCATTTGTCTGTTTTGGTCTTTGGTTTTCAACTTGACTATAATTGAACTAAAATGCCAGTATTTTTTTAAATTCCATTCAAGCCCATTAGGGCTCTTAATGCTTCTTCACATGGATTACCCTTTATTAATATAGAGAAGAACTGTCAAGGCTTCTGCAAAGCAAACTGTGCAAGAGTCCTGTTAAAAAAAAGAGAAGAAAAAAAGGGCATTTTAACTGTTTGTCTGTTTTGGTCTTTTAAACCCTGATTTTCAACGCAACTATAAACAGACTAAAGAACTCATGTCAGTATTTTTAAAATTATATTCCATTCCTATTGGTAGGACCCTTAATGCTTCTTTACATGGTGTCCCCTTTAATAATATAGAGAACAACTGTCACAGCTTCTGGAAAGAAAACTGCAAGAGAAGTGAGGGTCTCCTGCAAGCTGGTGTTTTGCAATAATTATATACAAACTTTTCATATATATATTCTGAAGCTCAGGAGATTCACTCAGAGCAAAGAAAGTGTCTTCAACTCCCAACTGAAAAGCCTCTTGGGTACAAAAGGTAACTACACTGATTATTCAAAGAAAAGTTTGATAAAGTTGATCAAGATCTGGAATACGGTCATGAAGAAAAAAGAAGAGCTGCAGCTATATGACCATACACATAAAAAAAAAAACTAAAAAAAAACGTCACGTACTCTACAACTTCAGCCCAATGTCATCATGTACACTGCAACTTCTGCCCACTGCAGTTTTTGTCCACTGTTATCATGTACACTGCAACTTCTGTCCACTGTCATCATGTACACTGCAACTACTGTTCATTGTCATCGTGTACATTGCAACTGCCATCTACTGTTGTCATGTACATTGCAACTTCTGTCCACTGTTGTCATGTAGACTGCAACTTATGTCCACTGTGTCATGTAATTTCTATCCATTGTGTGTCCTGTCTACAGTCCACTGCAACTTCTGTTCATTGGTGTGTCATGTAGACTGCAACTTCTGTCCCTTGTGTGTCATGTACATTGCAACTACTGTCCATTGTGTGTCATGTACATTGCAACTACTGTCCATTGTGTGTCATGTACACTGCAACTTCTGTCCATTGTGTTTCATTAAGACGCATTTCTGCAGCTTCCATCTCTTTATGAAAACCTTTTCCCCCAGTGATCTTCCTTTTCTCCCACTGTGATCATGAAACACCTTTCTGCCCACTGTGATCATGTAAACACATTTCTGCCCACTGTGATCATGAAACACCTTTCTGCCCACTGTGATCATGTAAACACATTTCTGCAACTGTTGTCTACTGTCACCACAAAAACACATTTCTGTTCAGTCATAAAAATGTTTCTGCCCCCTCATCATCTCATACTCATTTCTGCCACTCCTGTCCACCTTTATCATGTAAACTGCAGTTTCTGTCCAGTCATCATGAAAACCTATTTCTGCAAGACTCAAACATATAAAAGGTTCAAAAGAGCACTATTTATTAGGACAAACATTTCCCAATAAATAGCATTCTTTTAAACCTTAATGGGTTTGGATCTTGTTTTAGAATGCTAGAAGCCATTCTTGTTTCAGATTTTTTTCTATTTCTGCCAGTGCTATGGAAGCAGTTTTGATTTTGTATGTTGCGATTCCAGCAGGACACAGGGAGAGCTGGTTCAGCGCCCACCAGGTACATGCTGCATGCAGTACTCACAGCGTGGCCAGGCTGGATCCAGAGCGAGGGTCCCACAGCTTGACGGGCTGCTGGTTGTCCTTGCTGCCAGAAGCCACCAGGGATTTGATGGGGTGCCAGTCCACGCACTTGACGTCAGCTCCATGACCTGGTAGGGGCAGGGGTGGAGAGGAAGGCCGGTCAGTGCAGGCTCGGTAATTACAGCCAGTCTTATGTGTTAAGCCAAGGAGGTGCATTTCACAGGAGGCCAGGAAAGAGGAGCGCAACAGTTCTCTGCATGTCAGTGTAACATTGCCCATAATGTGTGTAAATGGTAAATGCTATAATGTGTACAAAGTGCAAGTACCCTGTGCCCTATCCAAGGAGGAATGTGCAGTGTGCTGCAATCAAGTTCACATTTGTGTGCAAATGTAGCCCACAAGTAAACGTAAAAGAACAAAAATGGTAGTCATAAGGGCAGCTGTAATGTGAATGAGAGCAAATGCTGACTCGTTTTTATGCATTTTGTCACTGTTTCTTCCTCTCTGCAACTTCAAAAATAGGTCTGGTCATTGAAACTGGAATGAATGTGTGAAATCTGACAAAAGCGGTTGTTCAACAACCTAGCCCTCCAATATTAATACCATATTTTGCCATTGTTCGATGACCTAGCCCTCCAATATTAATACCATATTTTGTCAAACAGGTAGAAAAGATCCAAATAAAATCCAGAATTGTTGATTTGCTGACTTCAGAATTTTGTGAGTGACTGTTAGAGGGGCTGGAGATACAAAACACTGCCAAGTGTCCTGTCTTGCCTGTTGCATGTCTCAGCCTGTTTAAAGTTTGGCACAAGAAATATGTGCTCATGTCACCCAGAGAACAAGATAAAAGAGACTGCAGATGGCTGTTCGGCTGGCTGCAACCATGTTGGTGTATTGTACATCTACTCCCACTAACTGTCAATTGCTAAACTGTTTCCCTGAAGATACACGAGTACCATGCGCACACCAGTGTCCATGTCTGTCTAAAGATTGGAAAAAAAGCCAAAATACCACCACTGATAGTTTCACCTATAGGATACAATGCCACTGACAGGTCACGGAAACTGGCATTAACGTTTGAAGCTCAATACCTGTTTCATGAAACGTCTCTTTGAGAAAGACTCACTTAAAACAAAAAACAAAAAATGTCTAAAAACTCTTTTTAAGTGCATACAAGTTTTTCCTCAGCAATTGCGAAAAGCATTTTATGTGTAATCTTACTCCTGTAGATAACAAACATACAAAGCTGATACAAACAGAGAAACACAATCTGCAGATTGATGCCCCAAGTTGCAACCTTGAAGTTAGGTCACAAACCCCTAATGCTGGCATAAAAATGTGAAGCCCGCTGGTGATTATCACCAAGCAAAGTCTGAAACAATCGGCTTTATTTTCCAAGAAATAAAACGATGTTCAAGATTTTACTACAGCCAGGCAGACAAACACTCATCATTACAGAGACTAACATGTTTTATGCTAGTCAAATGTATTCCCAAAATACTCTGTGAATAAAAAATAGAAGAAAAAAAGAAGAAGAAGATTCAAATGAAAAACTGTGCTGTGGTAAGTATGCACCAAAGTGTGCCAGTAAAGGTGCTCCAACACTGTGCTGGAGTGAGGCAACATCTCACAATTACAGAACACACAGGTCTACAAATTATGATTATTTAAACTGTGAAACACAACATCTGAAAGGCAACATTTTCTACCAACACTTATCCTGGCTGCTTGCCTTTATCACTAGGTCTGATTTGAGAGGCTGGTGAAACAAAGACTGGGAGGTGCAATGGCCTGTGAACCCGTGTGGTGAAACAAAGACTGGGAGGTGCAACAGCCTGTGAACCCTTGTGGTGAAACAAAGACCAGTAACAGAGCAGAGAAAGGCGCACTCAAATGAAATGTGCCACTCATGGACCAAAATGCTGGCTACAGCTTCTTCTTTTACCGCAAAAAATGTCACAAGCATGCACCTTGTGGTTCTTAGTAAAAAAACAGACCACATTCAATGGTTTCCCGTTAGTCCTACTGGATTTAGAGAAACAGCAAGATGTGCCTATCTCTGCTCATCAGGCAGCTGCCATCTGCCCTCAAAGATAACTGCAATGTCCTATCATTAGTATCAGTAACGTTTCACTGCCTCAAGTTGGCCAATTCCTGGTCCACCATCTTTCTTCCATCTTACAGTATATCCTTCAAACATAAAATCGCTTGCTACTTTCATCCCATATTACAAGAGCTTCACTGTGTGTGTGTATGTAAGAGAGAGAGCGAGAGAGCGAGAGAGAGAGAGAGAGAGAGAGAGAGAGAGAATGTGCACATTTGTGTGTGCACATGCAAGTGTGTATGCACACATGTGCTGAAGCACAAGTCTTGTATTTGCAACACATACACAGTCGTTGTAGATGTATACACATTCAAACACAATGCACTCTAACAGGTTTCTCACAACACTTACAGACAACACAGGTACAAGACAGCACCCAATTAGTCTGAAACTGGAATGACTGTGTGCACGTGTCTGCGTGTACATGTGAATCTGGCACTGAAACCATGCATCCAGTCTGCTCCCGCTCTGCTTCATGAACCACAACTGCTGAAAGGTTGTTGCCTCTTTCATTTGTCTCTCATCAGTTCATGTATTCTTGAAAGGAATGCGGCATGTGTTGGTATCCAACAGTTTTCTGGTGTTCTTTGTGACAGAAACAAAACTAAGGTCTCCATGTTAACTGCAATAAAAGCACATCCATCACACCAATTATGTTACACTTTGTTAAACACATATAAACTCAAACAGGTGGCACAGCTGCAGTGTTACCAGGTGAACTTGGCTGAAACACAATGCAACAGTTTGGCATCCTCATCTTGCTGGCTGACATACCTCGCAAAATCTTCTCTTCGTGGCATCGCATGAAGTCCCATATTCGAACAGTTCCATCATCTGAACATGTGGCAAACTTACTGTCTGTAGGGCAAAAACTGTTGGAACAGAAGAACAAACATTCCAATTGCTGGTTAAGCCAAAAGAATTTAATTCAAGCTCTTGACTCCTGTATTAATTCACAGGAATGAACAGCACCCCCAAAGGCCAGAACAGATTTTTCAGCAAATACATCCACATGCACTGGTCAAAATGGCGGGCAGCCAACATGTGTTGATATTAACAGTACCTATAAAACATATCATGCATCTGCAGATTCAAAACTAGCTTGGTGTATGTAGTCATATTTTCCAGGCCAGATTATGTGTCACAGCAAATATCAGTTTCCATCTGGCTAAACAACTAGCCTATGGGAATAAATATCTGGCAATAACAAACTGAAATCAAGCAAAAGCCGAGGTATCACATAAAGAAAAAAGATCCAAAAGGCCAACAGATCAGTGTATTTCTAGATTCTGAAACAGTTTGGTACAAGTTCCACACCGTGTCAAGCGATTCCTGCTAGTTGAGTAGAATGGCATACCAGCTGCATATCACGATCCCCACAAACTCACGTTTCAACTTGCTGGCCAAACCGATGTACAGCTGACCACAATGGCTTCACAAGGTTAATGTCAAAATGAACAAGAGTTCAAGAGTTTCATGTTATCATAAGGTCACTGAAACAGGAGTTTTGGAGCTTCACAGGGTTGACATAAAGTTGACCATAATGATTCGTTTCTTCTTTGGGTTATGTGAAGTTGAGTGCAAGGAGTTCAGGCCCTTCAGAAGATTAATGAAGCTGGTATAAGGTCACAAGCTTCACATGTTAAATGGAAAAACAACCATAAGGGTTCAGAACCTTCACCAGGCTGATGCAAAGTTCAAATCATGATGGTTCCAGAGCTTCACAAGTTAATCATAGGGAGGTCAGGAACTTCAGTCTGTAATGAAGTTAATCATGGAATTCACGAGCTTAAATGTCTGTGCAAAGCAGATCATAAGAAATTGAAGAGTGTCACAAAGTATAAACATATATTTAACCAAAAGGTGTTCCATCGGTCAACAATTTATGAGACTAGACCTGGCTGGACTTGTTTGACAAAGACCAGCATGGCAACATGCCAAGCAAATGTAAGTCAAACCCATGCACCATACAGTTTTATTAATTTATTCCATATAAAAGGTAACTGAGTAGAACAAGTTTGAGAATTAAGTTCGTCCTAACAACAGAACTGAGCAACCAAACTTTAACTGCCATAGCCATATTAACGTGAACTAACCCTCCCCCCCGCTTCCTATTTGCTTTGTTAGGTTAACTAAACTCATACATCAGATTAGTGGAAGCAAGTGCTCCAGAGATTCACTTCTGCGGACACTGTGTAAACAGCTACAGTCCAAGGCTGGCTTAACTTTATTTTCCCGAAGCCAGCTTGGCAATACCGGAATGCCTTTGGAAATGCTTGTCGAATGTGCACAACTTTATGGATAACCCAAACCCAACAACTCTTCAGTGGCATAGCTTTATTGGTTTCGAGCCAGCTGAAGACACTGAATGCGAGGACAAGAGAAAGAAAGTGTGGAAGAAAAATAAAAAAGTCATGCAGAGGTCTGTATTGGTTTCTCAAATGGGCACATCAACTGGCACACTTTATTTCCTCCCAGCCAGTCAATGTATCAACTTTATTCGCAACCATGTAATGAAGTACACGTCCAAATATGCTGGTCAACCAAACAAGGCAGCATATATGACTGTAAATTCAAGTTGCTGAGAAGGGTGAGAGGTGAGATTTAAGTTTGGGTTTTGGGGAAGGAAGTTTGCAGAATCTAGATCACTCTGTTGGCTTACATCAACTTTATTATTCTGTATGTCTTTATTTGGTAAAACATAAAATCACAACCAGTTTCCATCATCACAAGAAATTTCATTACCCTATCTCTTATCATTACATTTAATTTGTAACTAAGAACAAAGCCCATCAAACAAGATAAGCGAGTGTTCAGCAAATGTGGAAAAATAAGTTTCAATAAAATCAATATGAGCAGTAAACGAACTGAAAACCTAAATCGAAACTTTATGGTATTTTGCCAAACACATTTCCTTCTCAATGGTACCCACAGCAAATCTCTACACAGAACAATCATCAATAAATCCACTTTACACTCACACACAGAACAGCAGTGAAATGCAAGAAAACGATCTAAATCACCAGCCTTCAGCGACACTACTTTGCAGCGTAGTGGTAAAGGTGTTGAAGCAGACGAAGACTCTAACCTGACTCCTCGAATGGGCTCCTTGTGGCCTTGGTACATCTTAACGTTATTCATGTTACTCTGCCAGTACTTGACATAGCCCGCATGATCGGCCGTCACCATCCACAGGTTGTTGTGACTCCACCGCATAGCTCGCACTGACACATCATGGGCCTAAAACAGCCAACAACATAGGTTTCTCAACCAAGGAATGCCTTTGGAAATGCTTGTCAATGGATAGATCCTCAAAGAAAAACATGTGAAGAACACACTCCTAACCTGTATTAAATGAGCAGGTGCAAAATGTTCAGTTTGATATGGATTCTGTGTGTATCAATCTGTTTGTTTGAAATTAAATTCAGACATTTGGGGGTGGGGGTGGGCTGAGAGTTAAGACAGTTTATGTGGTCATCAATGGCATGCAAGTGACGCTAAAATGTTTTTACCTATTGGTTTTCTAAAGGACCCATGTCCTCTGAATGGGTTGAATGATTGAACCCATGGCTGAACTGCTCATTTAACTTATTGTGGACAAATTCTGAGCCAATCCCTGCATAATATTCATGGGGAAAAATATGGATAATAACAAACAGAATAATCATACACAAGTCTCTCTATGGGCCTACATATCAACATTTTCTGTTGGTACCCATTACCATAAAGCACCCAGGAACCCAACTCATATACATCTTACTACCAGAGGAATATCTGGTCATTCCAATGTGTCCAACCTTTCAGACAGCCACAGTAGTGTCTGCTCAGCACAGCTGTTCTTAGATCTGTGGTACTAGCATTCAAACCTGCTGTGATACACGGGATGCACAGACCAACAAGACACACGTGTGTGTATGTTTTTTTGTGGGGGTGAAGGGGTAGGGGTGGTATGTGAGTGAGCAGGCAGCGTTTCTTTTTGTTTCCCCTGTTTTAACATGGCAGCAATACTGTTGTCATGGTAACCCATATTTTCTGCATGTCATAACATTTACTTATTAAGAATTAAAGGATATTCTTTTACAGCAGCCCCAGGTCTAGAAAGAGATTCCCTCGCCAAAGATCTAAGTTAATAAGATGAGCAATTAGGTTTAGAGAACTTAAAGTCAAGTGCAAAACCTGAAGTATTGTCAAGTTGTATGAACAGGTAAAGTTCAAGGCATATTATCATCTCATGGCACAATACATATTTTGTATCAAACCTTCACAGTCAAACCTTTTACAAACCTTTTACAGTTTCCAAGTTCCAAGAAAATTATGTTAAAGTGCTGGCCACTGAGACTCACATTTTCTCAGGCCAGTCAAAAGGGTTTATCTACTGATCTAATGTAGACAGTAAACACAAAGCACTTCCTACCTACAGCTCAAATGAATATAAAGGGTCGACACTAATCACGGAATGTGCATCTCTCTCTCTCTAATAGGCTCTTTAATATGTCAGTAATGTCAATGAATTCAGAGCACTCCGAGTACAACAGTTAGTTAGTAATTGGATTTTAATGTCCTGTCAACTGCACAGGGTCACCTCAGGACAATCAAATTCTGTTATAAGCAAATGCACATTTCAAAACTCTTCTCAGACATAAACCCTTTCTCAAGTCAATCCGCAAAACAAATCCCTACATGAACATCAAACACAACATACAGTCCCTTAAATATTACCCCCGTTAAAAGAGCACATAAGACTAGGACATGCTGGTATCACTGAACATCTTGCCTAATTTATCAAAACCAGATTTTTAAAAAATATATAAAAAAGGAATGAACAATAAAATAAAATAAACATTATGCATGATAATGGCAAATACTAGAGCCATATGGCAGCAAGCTGCACATACACAACAAAAGCCATAGAAAAAAGCCCAATGAAATTTTTTTGAGAATTTTTTTGAAATGTCAGGAGAATGGACAATTAGTAGAAAAAGACAAAACAGAAAGAACATGAGGACTAGGCAGAAAAACAACAGAGGAGATAAGAAAGGGGAATCAAATGACAGCCCTGTTTCAGTACACCAGGCAGTGCCAGCTCTTGTTTGGAACACAGTATCCCCAGAGTACCAGTCTGCTCATCTCTCACTGGTTTGTTTTGGACATCCCCACACAAGTCCTTGTCCTGAGGTGACCATGTACGGTTGACAGGATGCTAGCATTACCAACTAACCAACCAACCACACAAGTCCACATTTTAACATTATACCTGCAGAATTGTTTCAAAGTTGAAGGTCAAGCCGTTCCACAAGGTGAACTCTCCGCTGGATGCTCCTGTTACCAGTCTCCGCCCTTCCGGGGTCCACTGCAAACAGGACATGCATGCATTTTCTTCTAGAAGCAAGGATCCAAAGAGACAAGAAGACATCCACCACTTCAACTTCTGCAGTACACACCAGCCAACTGTTCAATGCAACCTTTTCACTGACACTGACATCATGCATTACTGCTTCACATTACCCAGTTGCCTGTGGTAGTGTACAGTGCCATCTGACCTGAAAACTCATTTAATCAACCAGACCAGTCCAAGCCAAAATCTTGCCAGAAGCTGGGTTTAGGCGAGACCGGCAATTACTGTTCATTTTGTAAAAGGTGAGTAATCAAAAGCTTATTGAGAAAAAAATCAAATGACTGCTGGTGAGAAGAACAAGCAGAAAAAAACAGTGCAAGGATAAAAAAAAACATACAAAAAACAGTCATATTATCTTCTAATTGGTAAAGACGCTAAAATGTTAGTTTTTTAAATGCACAAATACAGCTATAGTTTTACTTTTTTTATATACTCATTTTTTTCTACATGTATGCAGCTTAAATACTGTATAAAAATGGCAGCTCAGAAGTTGCCATTATTGACAAAGGCGAAAACAACCATTTGTTTGGACCAATGCTGTCCCATATATCACAGAAGACCACAAATTATTCAAGAAAATTTTGAATCACGAATTAAGACATATAATCAACACAGAGGGTGAAGAGAGACCTGGAAATATTGAATGGGCATGAGGTCAGTGGGTCACTAACATCTAAGTGTCCTAGAAAAAAAAGTTACAATTTTTGCCTCAAACACAGCCCAAGTCAATGAAAAGGATACTTGTACAGAATAAACCAAGCAAGTTTGCCCTGGATCAAATATGAATTTTAAAAAACATCTGTAACTTTTGAGTTTAATTTGATGCTGTGTGACCTTCAAATGTGATCATGGTCTGCGAAAGTAATATAAAGTGAAAAAAGCTGAATGCAAACTACTATCATGCATAGTTTGACACAATTCCTGACCAAAACAATTGCAACATTTAAAGTCTTAGTCATACCCGGACAGCCAGTCCAATGGCCAACACTAACCGAAACATCAATAGTTTCATTACCTTTTATTTTTACCCATAACTGTGACAGGCAAAGGTCCATCAAAGAGCTTTGATCTCTCACACCCTTCAGTGCAAAAGCATTACAGCAGGAAGAAATAGCCAGTCAGCCCAACAGTGTCGTCTTAAAAATTACTGTTGCAAATTTCTATGTTGAAGATACCTTCTTGTAGCCTGTTTTGCTAGTTAGGGTAAGGCAGCTTAAAAACATCATCTATTTGTTTTCCTGTCAGATGGGAACATTTCCAGTCACTGTTACATACTTGTCTTTTTCAGGTGTATCAGAAATAGCAGTTGGTGTCTCCAGGTGTATGCACCAATTTAAAGGGAACCCTTCAAAACAACCAAAGTGAATAAAATCTGCATCTAGCTCCAGTTTCTGCAAGCCTTCCAACTCCTGTCAGAAGCAGACATGAAGGGAAGAGAAGTGCTCACAGCCAAACAGAAGATGGGACAGCGGAACTTGTTGGTGGAAGTGCGTACAAACTTGGTGGTCACACAGTTCATGGGCTTGTCCAACAAGGCCAGTGGGGGCATCAGCTGTTGAACACATTAACAGACATCAAATAAAGAAGCAAATACTTTAATAACACATTATTTTTTTATACTTAAAGTGAGTTGGTTTGATTTCTTTACAAGCATTATCATCAACTTAAATTCATCTTGTGATGACAGCTCTTCTAATATGAAAGAAAAAAGAAAAAATACACTCACACAAACACACCTCAAATTCTAGGATTCTGAAACTGTTAAAATGCACAACTTTAATGATTAATTTTAAATTTTATGCCAGGTTGTTTGCATTTGTTTATCCATTAATCCTTTAAGTTAAGTTCACTTATTGAGTTATTCCCACTTACATGTGACGCATATGTGGTATCTGGCTGAATTGCACGCCTGTCACGGTGATCACGCTGAAAGACACGGTTCTGCAAAAATGTGAACATAGGCATTATTTACATTACATACTAGGCATGCAGCAAAACTCTGTAATGTGCCATAATTTTATTACCTCTAGATAGCACACACTGACCAAGCAAAAGAGCTGGAGAAGATATAAAGCATTAAATGTTTGATTTTTCCTGGTTATTTTGACTGCTTTATAGGCAATATGGCATACAGATAAAGTGACAGTAAGTTACTCCTCTTGCTCCACCAACTCAAGACTATTTCAGTATTTGTCAGTGTGATGAACAGAATATTTTTTCATCATATTTTTTACCCAGCAAATCCTTCTAACCAAAAGCACTTAAGCCTGTGATTCTTAGCAAGTTACTAGTTACACTAGAGCAGGGCAACAAACCCAACAGCTAATTTAACCAGGAATGTCTGTGGAAACTGTTGGCACTGTCTACAGCATGCAGTCTGTCGCAATCTGCTGATTGGACGGCAGATAACCTGTTACTGCCGAACTCTAGAATGCTGCAGTGGGCAGTGCACAGAAAGACTGATTTGTTTCTCTACAGATTCTTGTCAGCTGCAGCTGCAAACAGCTTCCCAAATTTTTGTCTAGTCTATTTGTCCTTTTCTGGTGCAGAAAATGTTTGGTTTGTGAAATTGCTGTAATCTATTAGGTATACCAGGCACAGGGAAAAAATTATTCAGCTGCCGAAACAAGACTGCACCCCGTTTTTCTTTCATTTTCTACAGGCAACAAGGTTTTATGTTGAGTGTCAGGGAAAAAGTGCATGTACATGGGATTAGCATTTCCATGTTAAGCCACAACATGCAGCCCTGATACAGTCTTTGGAATAATATTAATAATCTGAAAATAAGTTATGGAAAAACTATTCTGCTTACCTCAAGGTAATGTATCATGGAAGGGTTGTAATCTATAGTTTTTCGATGAATAGCTTTGCGCATGCGTTTTCCATCGAATGAAGGGTTCCCAGGGTCGACAATTAGGTCACCTTGGTCTTTGGATTCTCCACCTCCACGTCCTCTTCCACCACCTCTACCTCTTCTGTCAGAAAATCGCCCACCACGCATAAACCCTGAGTGTGAGGGGAAAAATGGCCGCTGCATAGTTGCTGTTCCTCCATCCATGTTTACCAGTATCTAGACAACTCTGAAAAAAGCCACATAAAAAAGAAGTTATACACAAAAATCAAGTCAACATATATACTGTCAGTATCATGCTAGTTACACGACAAACGTCTCCAGTTTGACAAATAAGATTAATAGTTCTAAACAAGCTCTGCAAAACTGGATCCAGACAATGAACCTGAAAATGACTCTTCCAGTTTCACGTTGATGAACTACAAATGTGCTGAACAAGTTATCACAATTCTGCTGTGAAACAACACAGCTGAACATGGATCTGGGCTCTCCTTGTTTAAATGGGCCCCCCCCCCCCCCCCCCCTTCAAATTCAGACTAAAAGGAAAGTCAAAAAGCACAATATTCTTGGTAAATGTATGCTGGTATGATTCAATCAGAAGTTTATCTTTTTCACTAGTAATAAAAAATATTAACAGTCTATCCTAAACCTTGTAACTAAGTTAACTGGAACAGAGAACTAAACAAAATATATACATAAAAAAGGAGGGAAATCAGCATTCTCTCATGATAGTGCACCTGACCACTTTTGAATACTGGAATATTTATGTAATTAGTTTACTGTAAAACTGCTCTTGACCCTGATCATAGCAAAGCAATCTTTCTGCAAGGCACTCTAGCTCATGATGATGCCTCACATATATATACAGTTTGGCTGTAAAAGGTAAAATGGTTCAGTAGATATCATCTGAACAAACATTTAATGTTGATTTTGACAGTAAACACAGAAAACCAACCTTTTTACAAGGCACTCTGGCCTATGATGGTGTATGACCAAAGTCTGGTGGCAAAAAGATAATTTCAGAAGATATAAACAGTCACAGTGTGATTATATAAGCCCCGTGACCTTGACCCTGAAGATAGCAACCTGTTTTTTTTGCGCAAGATACTCTGGGTTATGATGATAACATACAAAGTTTGGTTACAAAAGGTTTAGAACATATCATCCAAACATCAACTGAAATTTTGAATGTTCGCTGTGACCTTGAGCAATCCAGTATTTTCACTGGACACTTTGGCTTGTCTATATGATGATTGCCATCAATGTCAGTTTATTTGCAAAATATTATTATTAGTTCAAAAGACGTAGCTAAAACAGTCATATTTTGATCATACAAACCCTAAGTGTGACCTTTGCATAGCAGTACCCACACTCCACATCACAATGATGCACCACCACACCAAGTTTGGCTACAAAAGGCTGAATGATTGATTCAGAAGATAGCACATAGTTCAGGAGCTGTGTGAGAGTCGAGGTGGCCGTCCTGAGCTGTCCGTCCTAACGAGCCTTCTGGTTTCCGTGGACATAAAGAATTATTGAACCGTGCTTCGGCATTGGTCACAACTTGTCCCTAATATGTCAACTGACATCTGAGGACATTAAGCATCACTTCATCATCATCTTCAGAAGATATCTTTTGGACAAAGCCTGGACACATGGAAAGACAGATAGCAGGACAGACAGACCTGGTGATTTCACCATATCTTTGTTACAGGGGGTATAAACTACATCCATGTTGAAATACTTTAAGTGGAAAATGACAATGACAACAATTTATACAAGCAATTTAAATCACAAGAAGCTAAACAGCCAGACCTACACCTACATGCATGTGTGGACATGATTACATGCACACACACATCAATCAAATGAAATAATTTAAGACCATTTAGCCCTGTCAGGCTTTCCTATCTTCCAACAGTTTATGCATCATACAGAATGCATTTTTACACTTGGTGGTTCACAATCATGAATCATACACACACAAACATTTGTGCATGTCCAGGGTTGGGGTACACAAACTGTGTGCCAAATGGATGAAAATGTTTTTAAAAAGTTTACCAATGCCATGCTCATGATGCTGGATTAAAAACCCAGCTGTCAAAGCTGAACTCATGGTCATAGCAGGGTAAGGGACTGTTTACTTTCAGTTCTTCCCAGTCAACATTGTGCAATGCCAATGGCGAATGCCCATTTCCTTTTTGTGTGTCAACCACAGCTTGCGCCATTAGTAATTAAAATATATCATTGTGCACATTAAAGATTCTGTGCCCACCTTTTGATAACAGAAAGCCTAATAAATAGTAAGTGGTATGGAAATGTGTCACTGGTAGACATACTCAAAAAGGTGACTGGAGACTCTGAATAGATGAAAAATAATCTATTGGATAAAATCTAACACAGAAATTATGAATTATGCCACGCCTTATCCCATGTCTGCATTTTGAAGTAAATGAACTAAGAGTAAGAAGACTCGGCACCTTTCAATTTGGTTTAGACAGGTTTATTATAATATTAATGAAAGCATACCAGCATACAATAATATTTCTTGAACGTCAAACAGGTGAACTTATATATGAGATGCTCAAAATAGCAAATGTGTGATGTAGTGGGTAGGCTAACATTGTAATCGATTTTCAAAGAGAGAGAGAGAGCACCTTTCAATTTATATGATTAACACACAGATGATTCAAATACAGAATAACCAAAGTGCTGATACAGTTAGCGAGCTACTCCTAATGGAAGAAGATCAACACACAGATCTATAACAAATATACTAAAAGTAACTTGCTAACTGGTGATACTGATAGTGTCATTTATATTCAGGATCTGGATCTGCTTTATTCATTCAGTCGTAAGTTGCAGACCACTACTGGTCATTTTAACAGAATATAAATAGCATGAATGCACCCTAAGAGTAAGATTAGAATTTGTACAATTACAAATAAAACAATGTTCATGTCTAACCAGAGTATGTAACAAAAGAAGCACAGTAGATCTAGTCTTTTATTTTCATCTTCTGTTGATCAACTGTTTTCATTACTTCAAGTCCAATAAAAAGAAATGCATGTTTAACCCTCAAGTAGGGACGAGACAAAAAAACTGAAAAACTTCAAATAACGGTGCGCCACCATGTGTTTTAACCAGCAGCAGTGTCTTGGACATTGAGCAAATCTCGAAATTGTGCAAACACAAAAGTTTCAAACGCCCAACCCTAGACTGCTTTTATTTATAAACAAGAGAAGACCGTGTGTATGACCAGAAACCGCCAATATTCACTCACAAAATAAAATGTCAGTTCAGAAAGTCGGTATCAATCATTGCCTTCCAGTTTTACATTGCTGTTCGCTCAAAATACTAGTTTCTTCTGAACACTGCTGAATAGATTAAGAAATGTTTTCGATTTAATCAAAGCTGGTCTTCGCATGGTTCTCTCCAACATTCGACAAATGGCGACGGAACGAGGTTGTGTAAAAAGTCTACAATTGCGCGTAACAAAGAATGTCGTTATTAATCTGCTTCTCTTAAAAGTAAATCAAAAAATCAAAAACAAAGTAGTTCAAAGTAAATAATTTATGCAACAGCTATTGTTTCTCAATACAAGTATTTGTTTCTTTTTCTTTATAATTTATTTCATATCTCTGATGGCTAACAGTAGTCAATTTATAAACCCAAACGAAATGCGGTGTTTTCATTGGTTTATTAATGTAAGTCACGTTTCCTATCGCAAGGGCTGAGAGATCGAAAGAAAAACCTGACCCCATATTCACACGTATTGTGTTTTTTTAAGAAACCCCCCTTTTTTTTTACTGGGCTGATAAAAAAATAAAAAAATCTTCTTAAAATTTCGACAATGAAGTAGCCTGGTACTTGTTGAAATAGTGCCACGCGCGATACGATGATATTTTGTCGTCCTTTTCTAGGATTGTCTACTCCATTGTAGTCTGAATAATCGTAAGAAGAGGAAAGTATTTGTGGACTGTCACTGGAGCACCGAACCGGCAGCGATTCCGTCATCATGCCGGACGAATTCAAAATTGCAATTGTGTGTTCGAGTAATCAGAATCGTAGTATGGAAGCTCATAGTTTCTTGGGGTAAGTCTCTTCCCCTTCTCTCTCTCTCTCTCTCTCTCTCCCCCCCCCCCCCCCCCTTTTTTTCCTTTTCTTTTCTTCTTTCTCCCCCATCTTCTTCCGTATAGTGTCCATGTAGGTCTTATTAATATTAACCAGTATTATCTTACAACTTACACCACATTCAGTGAACACAACATGGTATTCAAACTCAAAGTCAGTCGAGTCAGCAGTCGCCAATGACCAAGCGTCAAATACTGAAATAGATCCACTATCAATATCACACTATCAGTATTTTATCAGTCTTATAAATTAATTTTTTTTTTTAAATTGAGCATACATAATTTGAATGGTATCAGTTACCCCCATGATTTCAGTTGATGTTCATGTGGTTCTCTCATTTTTTTTCTTTTTCTCTGCCTCAGAAAAAAGGGCTTCCGTGTGCAGTCCTTTGGAACAGGAAATCAAGTGAAACTGCCTGGACCATCTCCTGACAAACCTAATGTGTATGACTTCAGTGTGACATATGATGAAATGTACAAAGATCTATGGAGGAAAGATCCTGATCTGTATCCTTATTGCTTTCTGTTGCACTATCTTGATTTAGGTTGCAAACATTTAAGTCACTAAAATTAGTGGTCCCAGGATTGACACTTGAATAGATTTCCTTTTGAAGTGAGTGACTCAGTGTCAACGGTGAGTAATTGACACAACAGTACTGAATGATATTTGTGTTGACTTCATGGTTTACTTGTTCTGCTTCTAGTCAGCTATTCGAGTGAGTAAGTGTCAATGACTCAATAGTTTTACATCTAGTCAGGTGTTAAACTTAAAGCCAGTGAGTAGCAACAGTTTTGAATGGTGCTTGTGTTGACTTTACATTTACCTGTCCCAGTTAGGTATGAGTGTCCCAGTTAGGCATGAGTGAAAATCAACAATTTTGAACAATACTTGTGTTGACTTTACCTGGTCTAGTTTAGTATTAAATTTAAAATGAGTCAGCCATTTTGAATGATGTGTTGTCTGTAGTCAGATATTAAAGTTAGTGAGTATTGTCACCTGCTCAGGTTATGTATTCAGGTGAGTGAATATCAAAAGTTGAATGATACTAGGCTAACAACACTTGTGTTGGTCTTATTGTTCTACGTCATGTACACAAGTGAGTTAATTACTTAATATCAACAGTTTTGAATGATACCTGCGTTGACCTTACCAGTTCTGCTTCTAGTCAGGTATGACCGTATGAAAGTGAGTGAGTATATGATCAACAGTTTTTAATCAAATTAATGATCATTTTGTTGACATTACCTTTTCTTCCAGTCAGGTTTAAAGTGAGTGAGTTTTGACAACAGTTTTGAATTATGCTTGTTTCTACTGTCATGTTGTAGTCAGGTGTGGACTAAAAAAAAATTTAAAAAAAGGGGGGGGGGGGGGTGCTGAGTATAACAGTTTTGCACTATTGAAATTCTGCTATCAAAGTTTCAAGTCTAGTTGGGTATTAATGTAATAAAGTGAGTATCAACAGTTTTGACTGATGCTGAACAGTTTTGAATGACCTCATGTTGCTGTACTGTTGTTGCCTGCTAGTTAGGCATTTAAAGTGTGTTGACTTTAACTGTTCTAGTTAGATATTTAATGTGTTTACAGTTTTGAATCCTACTTGTGCTGATCTTACCTCATACACGTTCTAGTCAGCTCCATTGTGATAGTGTCAACTGTCATACAGTCATAAACCTGTGCATGCTTTGATATAGCTATAAAGTATAAGTCACAGGTTTAGTTTTTGTTTTGTGAAATTATAATGGCAGATGAAAAGTTTTGTTTTGCTTTGTCAGTGTTACTGTTAGTCTGTTACCAATCTGATTTTCAACTGTTGTAAGTTTCCCAATTATGTATCCGTTTAGCTCAAACCAACAAATAACAAATTGAATTAAAAAATAGTAAAGAACTGAACCAGAAAGAAGATTTCTTAACCTTAAACAGCTACACACAAAATGGGATTCTACACATGCTGGACAGGAATCGACGAATCAAGCCCAAACCAGAGCGTTTCCAGGCATGCAAAGAAAAGTTTGACATTGTCATCACTTGTGAAGAGCGTGTCTACGACCAGGTTGTGGAAGGTATGTTGCTCTTTCATGATTAGGCACTGTTGAAACAGGATCTTTTCATGCCAGAGGAGGTGTTGTGACTGACTGCATTTTGTGTTTTTCCAGTTTTGTATGATGATCATTTTCATGATTTGCTTTTCTTGCTGTATCAGACTTAGTGTATGGTGGTAGTCTTGGTGAGAAAGACACAGTAGTAGAATAACTAATTCATGCCGGGCTTGATGTCATGCTGTACAGTTTATGGAGCTGTGTTTATTCCTTTGAATGTCACATGGATAATGTGAAGTAACTGTACAGGCATCATTTTTTTTCAAAATGCAGGTCACTTGTCTTACAGTATACTGTTTGATTGGTTGAAATTAACAAAAACATGTGGTTTATGATAATAAATCAAGACTTCTGTATCACAGTTTTACTGAGTGAACAGCCGCACTGCAATGACTGAGGTTATAATATTGTCAAACTTGTGCATAGGATCTGCAGATATTCTGAATCAATACAAAACTACCTGCATGTGTTACAACGTAAACACAGGTTCCACCCCCTCTTATCTTTCTGAAGTATTGCACCCTCACACTGGTTTGAAAAATGTCTAATGTAATCACTATATAATGTATTGGTTGCATGTTGTACTTTGGCAGATATTGAGAACCGTGAGAAAGACCTGGATCATGTCATGCATCTGATCAACATAGACATCCAGGACAACCACGAGGAAGCCACAATCGGAGCGTTCATGATCTGTGAAATGGTCACCATGGTGAGTAGAGTTTGAAATCTCTATGCTTGAGATTCTAGTATTTCTTCAAAAGGGCAAATTCATTATTGTCCATCAGCTTTGAAGTCTGAAAATAATTTTAGAGTTTGAAAGGTCTCCACAGATTCATACATGTTTTTCAGCTTTCATTGCATTGTAAGTGTAACAAATGCAGTAAAAGATGTAGAATAAAAGCGTGCTGGTGAAAGCTTTTACGCATCTTTAGGGTTTTCCTTGTGTTGTTTATAAAATTGTCGCTTGGCTGTAAAAAAATTGAATTTCCTGAATCTGAATGTTATTTGTCCTTTTGTTGCCCAGTATATGAAGTAGCTGAATTGCTGTCATTTGTGGTTTCCACACAGCTTGGGTGCAGAGTTTGACCTCAGTTCATAATGTGCTTTGTCTTTGTCTTCTACTTTTTCATGGAAACACAGTGAATGCCTAGTCACCCTCAGATGAGTGTCAAAAAAGAATGTCATACCTGTATACTTCTGGCTACCCACACAAAAGATCCCTAGGTCAAAGCAGTTATATTTCTAGAGTCAGATTTAGTTTCCTGGCTGGATCGGCAAACCGTTTCCTGTTACACCAGAGACATTGTGCATTGCATACACTTCAGTTATGGTAGGACTTGGTAGTGCCTGGACATGTGATTTTTCAGCTAATTAAACAGAACTGTTCACTTTGGACCATGTTTCAAATTTGAAGGACAGTCTTTGTGTCTGACCCCACCCCCTCCACTGTCCCCACCCACACATTTTGAGACACAAATTTTGCACATGTTTCCACCTTGAAGGCTGGTGAACTGAGCATTTGCTTTGCTCCTGTTATTGGTTTCTGTAATTTCATTTTTTTTTTAAATCTAAAAAAAAAAAAAAAAGAAGAAGAAAGATTTATCAAAGGAAAGAAAGGTAGAAAAAGTGAAGTTGTTTGCCCATTTGAATGCTTTGCCCAGCTGGAACCTACACACCTGACTGGACAAGTCACACTCACAATAACAGCACTTTGTTTTGATTTACACATGGTGTGTGTCTGTGTTACAGCAAGACAAGCAATAAATCTTTCGAATGTGAATTGTTGGAGCATTAGCTCTTTATATATTTATGTAAAAGGTGATCAATTAAAAAAAAAAAACTGAGCATACCATTGATAATTTGGTGCTGTATTGATTATTGTTTGTTTTCAGCTGTATTCATCGGATGATCTAGACAATGAAGTTGACGAAATCCTGCAGGATTTTGAGCACAAAGTCAACAGAACCATCCTACACACTGCGCTATTCTACTGATGAACACTTAGCTTGTGCTGTGTACATTTACTGGTGGTGTGACTTACCTTGAGCTGTAAAAAGATGTAAGGACAGAAACATGTGGAGCTAAATGGAGTGAAGACAGTTTGGTGAATGAGTGTGTTTTGTCAGAAGTTAATGTGGTGTCAAATGAAAGTCAGTACCTGCAGTTTTTTAGGCCTCTGGCCTGGAACTATACTCTGGTTGTACAGACTTGTTCATTGCTTATAGTGGGGGGTGGAGGGGTCACCAGCATCATTGAAAATGGTCAGCATTTTTTTGTTTTGTATCATTGTCATTTTAAGTGGGAAGTTGCAAGTTGATGCACAACCTGGTGGTGTGAAAAATACAATGTGAAGAGGACCTGACTCCAGCTGGAAACCCAGAGAGTACTACTGGTGTGAAAATGGGAACCTGAGAGAGTTGGTGTGTGTCCCTTGAACTATGTGATTTTTTATTTTATTTCAGTAGGTTCATTGTTAGGGTCTGTATTAATGAAGTGTGAGTTCCCGGTTTATTCATTTGTTGGAAATACAAATGCTTTCATAATCCAGAGCTGTTTCTAGACCAGTCATTTATCAGCAGGTCACTTTGTCCTCTGTAACACTTATGTACATAAAACCATTGCCAAAAGTACCGAGAATGTACAGCTACAATCTACAAACAGGAAATACAGGCTTAATGAGAATGAATTGTATGAGGTCAACTCACTTTCAGAATAAACAACAGCGTCCTTTTAAAAAGGATTCTTTGTTTCTGGAGCAGCCTTCACTGCAGAAATGTCCAGCTGTTGTGAGATGTGGGATGAGTGTGGCCAGAGTGACTGCTGGGTCATGGAGATGGTCACACCCTTAGCATCAGTTGCTGGCCTCTCCCTCATGTCTGTGCCATAGGTGTCATGCCATAGCCTTGCAGATGGACAAGTAAAAATGCTGTTTTTCAATTCACTTGTTCCTTGATACAGTCTGAATTCTGCCATAAAATACGCCATAGCCTTGCAAACAGACAGGTAAAGGCTGTTTTTTAATTCTGTTGGTGCTGTCTGAATTCAGTGAGGCCCTACTATGACTAATTTTGTAGAATCAGTAATTGAGGGGGTTGATTAACACTTAAAAGCCTTCAAAAGAAGAAAGACCCAAGTTGCATATGGGATCTCTAACTGGTCATGCGAATAAGTACAAGGTACATAAACTCCACCAGACGTCCGTCTTTTGGTGAGTAAATACAAGGTGTGTTAACTTCCCTGAAACTACATCCACAGAGCATGTACTTCAGTGGAGTTGATGTACCTTGCATTTAGTCATATATTAGGTGAGAGTTACCGCAGGTGACTGAGTTACCACAGGTTTACGTGTTTTGTGTGACGTCTTATGAGTACAGATTTACTGTGTTGGTGCATGAAAGGAAGAGGGGCTGGAACTGTGTGTGCTGTGGCCAGCTGTGGCACTGAGGCTAGGGAAAGCAGGTTGCTAGTCACTGCCTTGTGTAGGAGATTAGAGGAAAATGGTGACAGCAGACATATCTGACCGAGGGAGATGAAAACTGACCTTTTTCATCATGACAGACACCTTTTTCATCTAGACTGACAACCTTTTTCATCAGGAGTGACAACCCTTTTTGTCAAGAGTGACAATTCTTTTCACCAAGACTGGCAACCTTTTTCTTAGGCATGTTTACCATGCTCAGTAAATGTTTTTTCTGATCTTGTCTGATTCCCTTTCATCTCTTCAAGTTATATTTGCTGTGAAATATGATCACCCTATTCTTACAGATTCCTGAACTACATTTTCAATCAACATCAGATGGCAAGGAGATAATTTTTGTGTGGGTTCCTGGCAATGCAGGCACTAGAGGAAATTCAGCTGCAGGCTCTGCTTCCAAGGATGCCCACAATGGCGACATCCCATGATGAACTCATCCCCTTCTCAGATTTGAAACCCTGTCTTAATAAATCTCTTTTAGAGCTCAGGCAGCTGGAATGGGACGGGTGTTCCCACAAGCAGACAAAATCTTTCTGAAATCGAATGATTGTATTTCTTATCCCTATGCTAACAGAAGAGAAGAGGCTGTTATCTCTGGACTGCATACTGGTCACTCACATATGATGTACTTTCTTACTGAGGGGAGAGGAGCTACCTGCATGTATTGTATGTGATGAAGTACTAAATAAAACATATGCTGCTTTTTTGTTCTGATTTAATTGAAGTAAGGAAAAATATTTTACTGCTTGGACATTTAGGATGTTCAAAGGTGTATCTTTGGATTACATCTTTTGTTATCTGAAAGAGATAAAAAAAAAAAAAAATTAGTTACATTTTGGATATGATTTCCTTCCACTTTTAACCTTTTTAATTTTTCTATTGGCAGTGTGCTAGTTATATCATGTAGATGTTTTGTCTTTGGATAAAACATGTTTTGCCCCGATGTAACCATCATGGTTGACTGGGCATTAAAAATGAAATTATCTGTCCGTCATCCCCTTGGGTTCATCCAATCTTCTTTTCATGTTTTTTCTGCTGTAATTACTGACACACACTTGGAATCAGCTCGCATTTGGCAGGTTTTCTCACTGCCATCATAATCCTGGGAAAGTAAAAAAACAGACTGGACTGAGCATTTCAGAACACTGTCAGTCCAGTGACTGTGGCAGTGTTGATAACTACAAAATCAGGCTAGGAAAGATGGTGCTTTTAGTTTCTTTTCGTTGGTTTAAAAGGGATTACAGATTTATTTACTGAAATTTGATCAAATCAAAAATGTACTTACTGTATGAAAATATGTACGTTGTAATTGTTTAATGAAACGTACTGCACTTAGGTATGTACTGTAAAGAAACTTTCATTCGATTCTTTCCGTTGATGATTTCTTAGTGTGGTGATGGTATTGTACATAACTTGGTGAGGGTGGGGGCGGGTCTATGCTTTGACACTTTCACTCTTTTTTGTGAGTAGGAAAGATTGTTGCTTTCATTGCAGTATTTTGGAAGGCAGTCATGCTATTGAAACCAGTGTATTCTGGGCACAACCAAGTTGATTCTACCAGATATACATTACTATCCTCAGTGTCATTGCCTCCATGTAACAACACTTTTTGTTGTTCTCATTTAAGAAAGGAACTAGACTTCTCAAAACAAGTTTTGTCCAGTGGGTAGCAGAAGTTAAAAAAAGAAGAGATAAAATACTGTATTATAATTGAAAAAGTCCTGTTGATTTTAACTGAATTTGTAAGTTAGAGCTGTGAAATTTCTTGGATCGCCCGTAACTCGGATGTACCATCAAATATTACAGTTGTTCTGGCATACCATGGCACCTTTGTTGTTGTGCCTCCCCCCCCCCCCCCCCCCCCCCCCCACCCCCGTTGATAAAGTGGGGGGGAATGGGCAGTTATTTTGGGATCAGCTTGTCCATCCATCTAGGTCTGTCTGTGTGCCCGAGAGAGTGCATCTGTGTGTGGATATCTTCTGAACCACAGGACTTCAGATGGTCATGCATTGTTATAGGCTGGAGTATCATGTGACTAGATCTGACTGCTACCTTCAAGGTCAAGGTCAACTCATCCAAAACAGTTCGTTTCATGTGGTGTGTGCTATCAAACTTTTTGCAACCAAACTTTGTCAGTCTGGAATAACATGTGAACAATTGAGATTGCTATGCTCTCTTTGCAAGGAGTTGCCCTGATATAACTGTACTGGTTGACTGGGTGTAAAACGCCAAGTTACTTACTCTTTGCAAGGTTACTGTGAGGGTCTGAATCCTGAAAAAATGCCCATTTCTCCCATATCCATGTGATATTGTTTGAATGGCTGAACCATTAAACTTGGTATGGTAGGATATTTTGTGTATGACTTTTTCCTTTTCCTTGATACAAAACCTAGATTAAAAGTTTCACTTACAATGACTGTAACTTGCATACATGACTAAAACTGATGTTGACGTCCCCCCCCCCACCCGGTTTCGAAATCAGTTTGTGTTACTGTATAGCTGTCAGACACTGTCATCACACATGCACAAACACAATGATGAAGAAATATTTACTTTATTCTGAAAAGCCTTCAATCACAAAACAGACACAAAATAATAACTATAAAAATTTTCAGAAACATCCCTATCCATACATGATGATCGAACTAATAAAAAATATTTTTACACTAATTAAAATAAAACTGATTACTGATTTGATTAAGCTAATTTCAGTAGATACAAGATGAATGAAATATTTTCATGAACAGAATTCAACTCTTAAAGACATTACATAGGCAATCAATTTGTTAACCAACAGCAATGAAATGCATTTCATATATAGATATTTATAAAACTTACTAAAGGAAAACAACTATAAGCATGTTTTAACAATTTAAAAAAAAAGCAAAACTAAAACAGAGCTAAAATCGTTGCAAGTAAAAAGTATGGAAATGCCAAAGACCACATTAAAACAGCTTCACATTTTACCAGATTTAACCATAAACCCTGCAATTACAAAACTGGATTGTTTTTCAGGCTCTGTTCAAAGTGATCCTGAACAATATGATTACAATAACGTGATACTGAAAAAGACAGGTCTTGATTTTATGGTCTACCTAAAAATTAACTCCAAGGACAATTTCAAACTCAGTAAAAAAAAAAATACAAATACAGCACAGCAATATATAGCATGTTGACATTTGGCAGCTCATGAGGGTTAGTATTAAATTCTACACTTCAAAGTTTCAGCCAACCACTCTATGTCATGATGTAACATATGACAGATGCTTGTTGGCTTTGAAGCAACAATCTACATGTACAGTGGAACCTTCCCCATTGCAGATTTTAAAAAAATCACAACAAAGGGATTAAAACATCCCCTGTCTAATATTTATTGTTGTTTTGTTCTGTGGGATGATGTCTGTCGAGAAGGAGAACAAGGTCCCCCAGCTGCGCTGCGTGAAGAAGGTGCCACTGTACTACCACTGGAATACATGCAATAGGAACAGGGTGACGATAAGAGCCTGAATACTGTACTGTCAGCTCACTTTCACAGTCACCACTTGTCACAAAATTCTTTGGTTCCAACAAAGGGAAGGTAGGACAGGCATAATATATTTGAGCTCCAGGCCAACGCACACAGCTTGAATATAACAAACAGTGAATGGACGTGGAGCTGGTTTAAAGATGCTGGTGCAATACTGCCATGTTAAATCAGTTTTACCTGTTCTAAACCACAGTCCATCACAGAGTACACCCTAACCCTCAGAGCCAATGAACTCATATTGTTTTCCATTTGTATTACGTACAAACATAACACAAAACGAAAGCACCTCTCGCTTACCCCTGCATGGATCTCCAGTACACACAATACAAAGTATGTAAGACAAAAGAAGACTCCAACTGTATAGCCATGGAGACACACTAGTTCCTTTGTACACAAATAAAATGAGAAACGAACATGGCACTTTGCAATTGCCCATACAGAAAAACAGTGTAGAAAGAGGGGGCGGAAGGGGGGGAGTAAATATTCACAAACTTCATCACAAATAAAAGTTGCACAGCCTCTTCAGATGAAAAGTATAACACTGAACAGTGTCCTGTCCTAAATGATGTAATATTTTCTAGCATTTCCACCACTAGTACTACAACAGTGTACAAGTGCATACCTCAAAATGCTTACAAAATATGGTTACACACGCAATGATCAAGTTTGTTTCTTCCTCCCCACAGGCATACATGTTAAAAATGCTCTGTGGTGGTCATTACATTCATACAGCCCTGTGCTGGTAATGGAGTTCATAATATTTTAGGTATGAAGATGTCAAAACAGGCAGAGCATTTGAAAATGATAATAATCATATCTATATTCTGATATTTTGCCAAGCTTACTAAAAGCCATATATCTGAAACATGAAATGTGACTGATCGGTCTATGTCAATAAACGAGTCAAAATACAAAAAGATTAGAGCAAAAGAAAAATACTGTATGCCTGTTTCATTGCTTTGGATCCAACTTTTGATTACCTGAACTTGAAACTGGAAGTTTAGGAGAAAAAAGAAAGTTTGACAATATGGACAAACAAAGTGTTGGAGATCAATGCAATCTGTAATAAAGAAGTTGATGTAAATTATCACCAAATGTTTTTCAATAAGTTACTTTTAGATTATTTTCTTTCTTTTTCTTAAACTCCATTTTGATGTCAGTACTTGTAAATGTGGTAACATATTTACCTCAAAACAAATTCAAACCAACGAAAAAACAATTACAATATTTAAGATCAAAATCGGGTACATTCAAGCAACAGTGAAGTCAAATTATGTCAAAAAACAAGATGATAAACAAGGCATATGAATGAACACACAACACCTTGTTTGCATTCAAAGTGGTTATGATACCATCAAACATTTAATTTGCTGCCTCCAACATACATTCTTTCCATGAGAACACACTACGAAGAACACGGGTTTGAAGAACACACGGTCAAGAAAAAGAGACGCAGTGCATCAAGTCATCTGCCCTACAGTCATACCATCAAGTCTGATTTCAAATAAAGAAGAGTCTGGCCTGTGGCCTTATCCATCTGTTCTTTCCAAAACATTTGGCAAAGCACTATCATACTATGGAAATACTAACACACCTGTCTCTACCTCCTTTTGTCTCTCACCAGATCTTTGCCAGCAGCTGAATACAGTTTCTTATTTGCCAGGATTGAAAATGTTGATGTTGTACACACACATGAGCCACAGAAAAGTGTTTTCTTTTCTTTTCTGTTTAAAGCAAAAACTGTACCACAAATACAATGTATGGCATACATATGCACAAATATTCCAATCATATATATGAGAATATATGTGACAATCTCCAATGATGGCAAGTTTATCATGAGACTTATGATTTGGAGTAACTAGGTACAAGTTATTATAATTTCAGTTTTAAAAAAAATAAGAAATAATGGGATTTACCACCAAATACCCAACAATACCTCATGTATTACCATAATGTATAGTTTACATCCTATCTCTGATAGTAATAATAATGCTTTAGACTGCATGTCACACACTGTCATACCACACAGCAGTTTTAGACCAAAGCACATGAGGTCTAGTGACAGTCATAATTGTACATCAAGTGCAAAGGTCAAACCTTATCCAAATCATCATTATCATGTTGGTCTTTTCAGTAAGTATGCCAGAAAAGTCATCACAGACAAGCACAGTCAATATTACTGACAGTAATTATATGTAAAATCAAGACCTAGAATGGCACGTTTTCGTTTCTTCAGTGGTACTCGTGTGGTTACTTGCATACACATCTTTTCACATTCCATCATCAGTCCTAGCCACGCAGCAGCACAGGACATTTTGCTGCTATGAAAGGTGAAAAAAAAAAAGTCACCCACACTGATTGTCTTGCGTACTGCCCAATCCCTCACTGACATACTACCAAGTGGTCTCCCCTACAGACATGGAAAACATGCAAGAGTTACGAAGGAAGGAGGAAGTTGAGAATTTGATCAATGCACAAGAAAGATGTGAAAATGAAAGAGACGGACATGACCAATGGCTGCTCTACGTACAGTTTACATACAGAGAAGCATGCTGCCCTACTACAAGTGACATACAATGTGACAGGAAGATACAAAATGGATGACCTACACATGATTGGCAGTACACTCAACTCACACTTTGACCTCTCTCGCAAATTGTCACCCCCTTCAAACCCCTCACTCACCATCCTCCTCATCATTCTTTGCTTCTTCTTTCTCCTCTTCCTCCTCTTCCTCTTTTTCCTCCACTTTGTCCCCATCATCGGCTGCCTTCTTCCCCTTCCCCTTCCCCTTACCGCGTTTCAAGTAGTCTTTGCCTTCTTTGGCCGTCTTCTGCATGGTGCCCGCCCGTTTCACTGGGGGTTTGGCAGGGGAGGGTTTGCTCTGTGAGCGGGTCTTTCGGCCCTCTGTGATGTCCACTTCCTTGCCTTCCAGCACGTACTTGGCTGTGAACACACAAACGAAAACCCATCATTGACTGATTCACTCTGGGTGTGCAACAAAGTCAAACAAACCTGAACTAACTTTGTGAAATGCATGTTCTGTCTTCTCTATCACTGATTAGCTTCGGATGACTTTGTGCCAGTATGCATCTTTCTGAAGCTGAGAGGAAACCGATGTGTTTTTTTTAAACTATAAGATAAATCCCCATCTGGAAAACAGATCACTCTCAGTCCATAAGTGGTGTAGCACACTAAAGAAAATGACAATGAGCACATTGCAGAACACTATTTTTGTGTGTGCATAGTTTGGTACTTCTGCCCTTCATTTTGTTGTTGGTGTAAAGAACTGAGCTCCCTTGATGAACTAGCCTTCTCAAAACTTGAGCCAAGGTGGATAGATACCAAGACAGATAACTGATTTCTAATGCCCAGTCAACTGTGACCATTATATCAGGGTGACAAAAACACCTCTTAAAAATCAAGGATGCCCCCTTGATTTTTCAAATATTAATTTTCTTAAGCTTAGTTTCAACAGCGACAGATAATTGGACTGGCAGCACATAACAAGGACAAGCATCCTGGCTCACCAGTGTTTCACACACCATGCCTTCATCTCAGTCGTGAGTAGACCATGAGGAGCACGATCAAACTCAAAGAGGCTGTGGGAAGCTTTTTTTATCTTTTTATGTTGCTTTATGTCCATAGAAGCCATATACAGCTGATTAGGGATGGGGTACATGGGTGGCTCGGTTACCTACAAACAGCTTGTCCCTGTGCTCTGACCCGTAAAGACCAAACAGACCGTCAGCCATCGCCAGAACAACAATGTTAAGGAGGCGGGGATCCCGCCAGTGCGAAGCAACTTGTGTACTCTGCAACTTGCTGTTTCAACAGCTGTGTGGAACAGGCAAGCCTTTAGGACAACTGTGACAATGAACAGCATTTTCTACCGTCAAGTCTCGCTAGCTTTCACTGTAAGTGTAATGCAACATGATTATGAACTGAAAATAAAATCAACCAATATTTCAAAATAAACCCCTGAATTATATTGACTGATCTCTCCTACCTATTGGAGAAAGGCCACATTTTAAACAAAATGTCTGCCCTGGTATCACTGTACTGGTTGACTGAGCATAAGAAAAACCACAACCAAGCTACTATTATCAAACAAAATGGGATGGACAAAAAACAACCGAAGCTAGAATAAAGTCAAAAATTTGCCTGGGAGCCCAACCTCAGGGTAAAAGATACAGCGAGCGAGTCTATATTTAGAGGAACCAACCAACAAGCAAAGGCGACAAAAAATGGTTGATGGATGTCACACATATTTAGGGGGTTCTGCTGTGCATGCACATGAAGTCATCTTCGTACCTTCCTCCAATGTCTTGGCCATGGTAACTCCACGTTTGGGTGCAGGTTTGCTGGCGCTCCGTTTAGCAGTTTCCTGGCGCGTGTCCCCCAGCTTTTCTTTGCCCAGCAAGTCTTTTGCTTCCTGTCACACAATATGTGTACACAGAATGAACAGCCTGCGACAAACACTCAAACATAAACCAAAACAACAACAAAAAGATGAAGAAAAAAAGAAACAAATCCAAATAAGTATTAAAGAATGTTTCACTGTAATTATAAAACTGCAGTTATCTATTCAGTGATTCATCCTTGTTTTGCACGAGTGAGATGTAGCGAGAAGACAAAAAGTGCACCTCATCATTCAGAAAAAAAACTCACCATCACCCTCTACCACCATCACCAGACTGCCAAAACTGTTGCCTAGGACTACGAGATGATACCAGCATCTTTAACTTATCTGTTTAAGTCATGTGTAACTTCATACCTTAGCTGTCGCTACCATGGTGCTGTCTTTAGCGAGCTTGGCTTTCTTGGCAGGAGATTCTGGCGCCGTTTCATTTTTAATCTCGTCAAGTTTGCGTGCCTGCCCACGTGTCTGAGCATCCTCATCAGGTGCGCCACCTGTGCTGTCCAAAAGTCGCTCTCCCTCCTGCAAATGGAATTAAAAATGGTAAAACTGAAGACCAACAAAGTTATGAAAACAACAACAAAAGCACACCAAATTTTAGGCAGGGATAACCAAACCCAGCCTTACACTTACCAATTCCTTTCTTTTTGAATGTTTTTTCCATCTCCACTCTTTTTTTCCCTCCTACTTCTGCATACGGTTTCTCACAATCATATTCTCCCAATGTTGCCAAGCATGCCTCATTTTTGACACATGCTGCAAACAGTAAATAGCAGTTAGTACAGCGAGACAAAACCAGATTTTCAGTTTAAACACACAGTTGAACATTCTTCATTTCTCTCTCCTCTAGTACTGTAGTAGATAGGTAACTTACCTGTGGCATTAGTTTACTGCCTCTGACCACAGACCCATTGAAAGTCCATGTGACACCAGATAACTGTCATTGTACCTAACCATACTGTTTTTGCAGTTGCTCAGTTCCTCTTCTGTATAGTGTCCAACTTCAACATGTCACTTACACCAACTTATAGTTGCATGCTGGGTTATTTTGATGTTGCCATATCACATCTAAATTTTAACAAGTCATTGTCATTGCACATACTGATGTGCTGTGCCTCCAGCTGAGTTTACTTTTTGTCTGTGAAAGATTAGTCTTCCCTTGTTGCTCTCCCTTAGCCCTCATATAACCCTACATGGCTGACAGGGCTCAAAGTACCAACTAACAAAATTGCTCTCCCACACTTATAAAGCAGTTTCTCTTTCATCATTACAAGATCCTTAGTAGGTACCGTATTTGTGAATCCCATTCTTTCCGGAGTCTGTTCGGAAAAAAATTGCTTTCAAGGTTTTTTTCATACTTAGACTAGACCTCTGGAAGTAAAAGTTTTTCCCATTTACAAACTGTTACAACTGTGTGTGAACCCTGGTACAAGTACCTTAGCTGTGACAGCCATGGTGCTGTCTCGCTGCACACCTGGTTTGCTTGCTTCAGGCTCTGCAAGGCCCTGGCGTTCCAACAGCTTTGTCTTACCCTCTGACTTCAGGTAGTCAATGCCCTCCTGCAGCAACATGGATACAGTCTCTGTTACTTGTTAGTAGTGGTACTACTGTCCAAATGTTACTTTGTTCCTCGCCTCTGTGCGCTGTTCATGTTCAAAGCTGCCCAGTGGACAGCTTACCAAAGTACATGTGTGAAACAATAGTTGTAGAAAATGGTGTAAACTAGAATGTATGAACATTTTTCACTCATTTTCCACAACTATTGTAATTAAAATGTACCATACATGTAGACCAAGTGTGATTTAGTGACATACTGGATGCTGGGGTTTCACACACTGAACCTTTTTGTCTTTGACTGACTAATGGATACACTGGGTTTGGGGGAATTAAAAAAAAAGAGAAGAAGTGTCTACTGTTGTGTGTTTAGCATTGTGGGCCAAAAATTGGATTCAGCTGATGCACTCAACAGGCTCTTTATAAAGAGAAAGGATTTTATGAGTCCCCCCCCCCCCCCCCCCCCCTTAAGGTCTTCCAGATCTAAATATGTATGTCTCAACAATTAATAACTGGCTTGTTTCTTTTCTTCTTCTACACTTTGACCTAAAATGTATTAAAAAGTATCAATTTCTATTATACTTTATAGTACTAATCAGACAGAAAGTAAAAGATGGGCAAATAATCGAATTATTACGCATGTTTCTCTCTCAAAAATAAACTCTAAAATTTATGGATTTGGGGGACAGCATTAACCATTGGGTACAAACATATCTATCCAGTCCATTTTTCTGACCCCTGTCACCCATGGGCATAGGATTTGACCCAGGTGCACTGAAATGTAGCAGTACCCATTATAATTCTGTTCAGTGCATCAGCTGAACCTTAGTTTTTATGTTATTAGTTTGTGTGTGTGTGTGTGTGTGTGTGTGTGTGTGTGTGTTGTGTGTGTGTGTGTGTGTCTCTGGTACAGTTGCAATGGTTGTGTCCCTTTGAAGTTGCACTGTGACCCTCTCAGATTTTAGCAACTAAATGTGTAGCCAAATTAGACCTCCTGATTCTTAAAGTGCAGCTAATGCTGCAGACCATGTCTTGTGCCTTTGCCCTCTACAATTATTAAAACACTAAAATTAATGGACAAACTATTCAATTTAATAATACTTTCTTCATTCCACAAAGGGCAATTACTAAAAGTGCATCAGATGCCAGATGGGCCCATTACTGCCAAATTTAACACACACACACACCACTCTGAATCTGATGGTAGAAACACCAAATAGTGAAACAGACTGCCAATGTTAACACAGAATCACTCTGACTATAAGATGGTAAAACAACTAAAACGGACTGTCTTCTGCTAATATTAACACACAGTCACTCTGAATCTGATGGAGAGAAAACAAAACAAAAACAACTCAAAATAGATAAACTTACTGACCCAGTCAACACAGAATCATCCTGATGGTAAAATTACTAAAAACATTAAAATGGACAACCTTCAGCCCAAATTAGCACAGAAACATTCTGATATGGACAAACCACTGCCCAAGTTAGCAGAGAATCACTCTGATGGAAACACTAAACTGAATATGGACAAACTACTGCCCACAGAATTAGTTCTTGGATTAATGTCCTGACAACTGTATGTGGTCATCTCAGGATGAATCACACATTCATAAATCTTTTACACCAGTTCAAATTTCAAGTCACTCAAAATCACAAGTTTTGTCTGTTTCACTGTTACAACATTAAAACCCAACCATCTATTCATCCATCAGTGTTAACACATGCTTTGGTACAGTCTACAATCCGTAGGCACACACTATGGGAACCTGCTTAAACTGCTTGTGACTATGTCTTACTGTCCATGAGCAGGGTTACCTATTTCATTCTGCTGACATGAGAAACTGTGCGGCCTGTAAGTATAACACAGTTAAAAAGTAGAGATGATTTGAAAAAAAATGACGGCAAGTGGACTGAGAGTGAGATGGTCGAAATTCCTGGCTTTGAGCAAAGCATGCGTA